>CM046443.1:31448231-31653627 GCA_025506515.1 Flaveria trinervia | reverse complement strand
AGGGCCATTTGGCTCAAAATATCCATCTCTTCTAAGTCATCATCAGCAATCCCCTTGAGATCATCCATAATGAAGCATAGATTGTCATTATTACACCTAGTAAACTGACCATCAACACTCACAAATGCAGAATCAGAAGTGCTTGAAGAGAAATTAATATGCTCATCATACTGGCATTCAGATGAAACATATTCTGACTCATGACCCACCAAGGCAATGTTGCCTGGTACAAAGTCTTCAGTGAGCTTTCCAGATGAAGACAGCTTTCTCTTCTGTTCTATCTCTCTCTCAAACGTGAGCAGTTTCCCATGGAGTTGGGTGAGAGATAGTTTGTCCAAACTTGCACCGGAGCGTAGGACAATAGTATATGTGTCCCATCTCTCAGGCAGTGATCTGAGAAATCTGTTATTCATCTGGATATTTGTGTACTCAAGTTTGACCATTTTTAATTCAGAGATCAAACAAGAGAACCGCTCATATTGTTGAGTCAGTGTCTCACCTTTCTATGAGAGAATGTCTCATATTGTTGGGCAAGAATTTCTCTATTATTTGCCAAGACCTCATCTGTTCCTCCAAATGTTCTTTCAAGGCATTCCAGAGGTCATGGGCAGTTTCATGATGCATTAGCCCAGAGTATATTTCATTTGGCAATGCCATGGCCAGAATTCCATGGGCTTTTGCATCAATTTCAAGCAACTTCTTATCCTCATCTGAGTATTGCTCCCTCCTCTTCGGAACCATTGATTGGTTTCCGGGTTATTCACCATAGGCTTGTATGGACCATGTACCACTCATGTCCAACAACCTGCGCTGTTAACAGACAGGTGATGGAGCATTCGTCTTTGCCATATGTTATACTCATTCCTAACCAGCATTGGTGGCTTGGTTGAGGAACCAGTATTGTGAGGATCATTGGAGGGAGTAGTCATTTTCAGTTCAAAAACAATTTAATCAAGCTTTTAAAAGTTTTACACCGACCACAACACACTCAATGAAAACCAGGAAAAGATCTCAGGATGAATGACCAGAAATACAGAAAATTCAATCTCTATAACCGTTTCTTGCAAAAACAAAAGCTAATTCAATCAAATTAGATCTTGAATAGCAGTTTCAATGATCAATTATTAGATCGATTAATGATTAACCTGGCTCTGATACCATTTGACAGGATCAGCGATCACAAGTTTGATGTATTAGAGTTCAAGGCAGCGGAATAAGAATAGGAATTAGACAAATTGTAGCAAGAAGTTGATGCTTGTATGCATTAAGAGCACATACGGTTATAGCGAGAGAATATATTTCTGATTCAAGGAATGTTTATAGCTATGGAATGTTTCTAATCAAATCATTCATTCATTCACATCATTCCTTCCATTACAATAGGTTGTCACTCCTTATATAGAGTGCAACAATCACTGCTGTTATCACGGAAAGTGACAACTGGCAGATCTAATACAAAAATAACTAACTCTTAACAAAATACTGAAATGTTCACAACTACTTAGAACATATCAGAGTGTTAAGTGCAGAATATAAAACTACTGAAACTACAACGACTGAAGAACAAGCTCTTCAGTCGTTTTACAAAACTACTGAAACATAAAATACTGAAACTAGAAATATAAAATACTGATATCACAACTACTGAAGAAGTACTCTTCAGCAGCTGTGACAAACTACTGAGGCTTCAGTACTTATCTTCAGACTTTGACCTTCAGGTGTTTCATCAGCTGATGACTTCAGTAGATATCATCAGCTGATGTCTTCGGTCTTTGTCTTCAGACTTTGTGACATCAGTTGTTGATCTTCAGCACTTGTAAACTCTTCAGCTGTTGTACTTCAGTACTTTGGTCTTTCAGCTTCAGTACTTGTGTTCTTCAGCTGTTGTACTTCAGCACTTTGTTCTTCAGCTGTTGAAGTCTTCAGCACTTGATCTTCAGCTATTGAAGTCTTCAGCCTTGTCAAACTGCTGATGACGCTTTCAGCAGTTGTTGTGATACATGTGGGACTTAGAGTTTTCTGATCTGGCTCATTGGTTCTTTTGGTCCAACACCATTAAAAGGTGTTAGCCCAACAGTTGCGGGTTCACTACCCCCGGAGGATGCACATTAGAGTCTTTCTTTGTAATCAACCATTTGTATAGAACCTCTACCGTTTACCCCGGTACTACAGCACCATATAAATAAATAAATAAATAAATAAATTATATATATATAATATATAGATATATATATATATATATATATTATATATAATATATATAATATACGTATATATATATATATACGTATAATATATATATATACGGAATATATATATATATATAAGTTATATATATATATACGTAATATATATATATATATACGTATATATACTTATCTATACGTATATACGTATATATACGTATATACGTATATACGTATATACGTATTATACGTATATACGTATATACGTATATATACGTATATATACGTATATACGTATATACGTTATATACTATATATATACATTACACGTATGTACGTATATATATATACGTACATACGTATATATATCTATATATGTATATCGTATATACGTATCATATACGTATATCGTGATATACGTGTATATATATATAAACACACACATATATACGTGTGTTATATATACGTATATACGTGTGTGTATTATATATACGTATATACGTGTATATATATATACACGTATACAAGTATATGTACGTATATACGTATACACGTATATACGTACACGTATATATACGTATATATACGTGATATACGTGTATATACGTGTATACGTGTATATACGTATATATACGTGTATACGTGTATATACGTGTATACGTGTATACGTGTATATGTGTATATACGTGTATACGTGTATATCGTTGATACGTATACGTGTATATACGTTGATACGTATACGTGTATATACGTATACGTGTATGTACGTAGATAAGTATACGTATATGTACGTAGATAAGTATACGTATATGTACGTAGATAGTATACATATATGTATATATATATAATATATATATATATATACGTATATGTATATATATACGTATACGTATATAATATATACGTATATATATATATATATCTATATACATATATATATACTATATATATATATATACATATATATACATATATATATACGTATATGTGTGTATATATATACGTATTATGTGTATACACATATACGTATATATACACATATATCTATATGTATATATACGTAACTTTATGTATATGTGTATATACGTATCTATATAGATACGTGTGTGTGTATATAAGTATATGTATGTATATATATATATATATATTATATATATATATATATATATATATATAGATATATATATATGTGTGTTGTGTATATATATATATTGATATTTTATCTGATTACCATTTTCTTTTGAAAAATCATTACAAAAGCTATCTCAATTGGTCATGACTACCTTTTATAAATAAAATTAACATAAACAACCTTGCCCTTTCAAACTTATTACTTAATTTTAAAACACTTAAGCTATCAAAATTTATAAAGTTTATAAATTGTTTAAAAACAATATATTTTGAATTATTATAATTAAGTTATAAATATTATATTCATAGATTAAGTTGCTACACATGAAGAAAAGTTTCTAAAAGCTTATTATAATAAAACTACAATGTTTTAGGAAACGATTAGTTGCTTTATAAAAACTATTTTATATTAAAAATGGGTAGATTTTATCAAACGACGATATACATGATACTTTCTACATTTTAATTTGTTATATTTTTGTTAAGAAAACTTGTGTTTTACTCCAACGTATGTTGCACGTCATGTAAAAATGTTTAAACCGAGGCTCAGACATAAGTTTCCGTCGTCATAGGCAAAAGCTATTTACACATCAAAATGGTTGCCATGCCATGGTACCCGATACCCTTTTCACGTATCATCACAACCACAAAGCAACCAAAACAAAGGTTTCAAATAAACACATATTCATCCTTATCGATAGCTTCAAATTAACAGTATTCTTATCAAAATATCATCATCGATAAGAACACTGCCATGGCAAGGGACACCAATATGTGCATTGTTAAGTGCTCTAAGAAAGATTAACATGTGGTCTTTATTTGTCTTTTGATATTTTGTAATAGTATAGGGACTATTTCTGTAATTTGTTAGTTCCTTTACTTTGTGTTTTCAGTATAAATAGCTTAGATTTGCAGGTAGATAGTAATGAATACACAAGATATTTGAATCTGCTTTCATACTTGTAATTGTCTTAGCTTGATATTAACGAAAACTTGAATTTTATTGATATCTTGTTTTGATTTGATTACTTTGTGTGAATTTCATTGAATTGTGTTACAAATCATCACAGATATATTCATTTAATCCTATCAAATGGTATGAGAGCTTGTGGTAAGCTGTTAGTGATTGATTTTCGATTTAAGTTCATCGAACTTGAAAACCTAAAATCTCACTGAATCTCTGATTGAGATACAATTCAAGTGAAAATTTGTGAATTTCAATTGTGTTTCATCATCAGAAACATGATTTGAATCACAATTATTAGATCTATTCCATCAAATTCAAGTAAATTGTTGAATTTGTTGTTCGAAAATGACTTGAAGTTTCGAACTGAAATTTAAAAAATTGAGTGATTTGTTGTTGAAATTGAGGAAATTGATATTAAGAAGAATATTTATCGACATAAAACTTGCTTAATTGAAAAGTTTCAATTGAATTCATTAACATTTGAAGAATTTAGATGATTTGAGTCTGTTATATTCATATGAACATGATGAATGTGACGCATTAGGGTTGAAGTTTGCTGAAAAATTGTCTAAGTGTTAGGCGTTTGACTACTGTTTAGTCGCAACAACACTGTGTAGATGTTTTCAGTTTAGACGTTTGATCACTGTTCGAGTGTCCAGACGTATCATTGTTGAGAAGTTTTTGAACTGTTTAGACGTTTGATAACTGTGTAGGCGCATCAACACTATGTAGACGCATCAACACTGTGTATACGCTTTACAACTGTTCAGACACATCAATTTTAGACTTTTTGGAAATTTTTTCTAAGGCATCCCTTAGACGTTTATCAACTTAGACGCATCAACTGTTGAGACGTTTGAATACTATTCAGACGTTTTAACCTTGATACTTAGATCTTTTTTTTAAAGAAAATTCTTTGAAAAACTTTTTAAAAATTAAAAAAATAATAATTAAAAATATAAGAATGGTAAAATCAGAAGATTCTGAAAACAGAGTTCCAAAACTTAATAGAGCTGATTTCAAAAATTGGTCTCTTAGACTAAAACAGCATTTTAATTCCACTGACACTGATCTCTGGAAATCTATAAAAAAGGACCATACATTCCTATAATGACTGATGGACCAGACAGAGGATTTATGTATACTAAAGATTCTCCAGAACCTTATCCAGAAGATGATCTTCAAGGAGATGATTTGAAAAGAGTTAAGAATGATATTAAAGCCTATTCATTGATGTGTAAAGACTACCTTGGAAGTTCTTACAAGGCTTGATGCATATCAAACTGGATAACACTATATAAAGCATTGAAGATCATTTGTGAAGGAGGTAAATAGATTCAAAATTTAAAGAAACAAAAGCTTAAAAGACAATTAAAATTATTTCAACATTTGTCTGGAGAGACAATAATCAAATGATGATAGATTTGTTCAACTCATAACTGAGATGTCAACAGCTGGTATCAAACCTAATCTTGAAGATTTAAATCTCAGACTACTCAATGCTTTACCATCTTCATGGAAACAAACTGTAACACTACTAAAGCATACTGAGAAGTTTCCAATGGATATAGATCTTCTTATTGCAAAAATAGAATCAGTGGAGATTGATGAAAGCTCAAGGAACAATGATAGAGCAGCATCAATGTCTCAATATCAGTTTGTTGCTTCACCTACAACCACCATAAAAATGCATTCATGGCAAAGAGTGAGAAAAGTCCTGAAGAAGAAGGAGACTTGTTTGTAGGAGCAGGATTTTTCACTAACTCATCATTTACCAGTGCACCTGCATATACAACTTAGTCTCATTCTCAATCTCCTCCTAAACCACAGTCACAATCATCAAATATTCAGACAGAGACTTCTTCATCATCTAACTCTGCTAAATCTAGCAAAGTTAAAGATGTGATTAACATCCTATTGGAGGATGAAGAGTCCAAAACTGCATTTACTGCTTTTATGGCCAGCTTTCAAGCATATCAAGGTAGCCATTTAACTCAACTAGATCTTGTTTTACATGGTTTATTTGAGATGGATCCTGAAGATGTTGAAGAGATGGACCTGAACTGGCAGATGGTGATGATTACCTACAGGACTCAAAAACATTCTTATGTCAACAAGAAATACAAGCCTAGTGCAAACAAGACTGTTGGATTTGACAAGTCAAAAGCTAGATGTTTCAACTGCAACAGTTATGGACACTTTTCAAGAGAATGCAAAGCTCCAAGGAATAATGGAGGAAGTGCTCATTCAAGCACAAATAATCAAAGGTTTCAACAAGCTCAAAAGACTTTTCAAAAGCCTTATCAAAGTATTCCTATGCCAGAGCTTAAAGATGAAACCAAATCATCTGATGAAACAAAGAAAGCACTAGTAGTCAACATAAAAATGGATATGATTGGAGTGCATATGCAGATCAATTTACAAATGACTTAACATCAAGTTTGTCTCTTATTGTATAAATTCAAGAGGAAGATTGGTCAGAAAACAATGACCAAAAGTGGAAAGTGATGAAGAGGAAGATAACTATGACTGGAGTGACAAGTCTAACCCTAAAGAGGATACAGAGGAAGTAGCTCTAATGGTTCAGTCTAATAAACCAAAGGTTAAATCTTCTACTTCATCATCTGAAACCACAGTTTCAAAATTTCCTGAAATACCATCAGAAGTAAGAGAAAAGCTTTGCACCAAATCATGCTTTAAACATGTTGAACACTACAGAAACTATTCATTCAAAATCTGTGAAAAGCTAAAACAAGAGGAATCTATGCATAATCAACTTAAATCTGATCATAAAACTGCAGATCAAAAGATTATCTCTCTTCAAAATTCATGGAACAAAACAATCAAAGATTTAGAAATTGTTACAAAACAACTAGAAGAGATGACCAAGAATCTGAACAAGAAAATAGCACATGCTGCTACTCAAGTTGATCTAGCAAAAGTAAAGAGTTCAAAAATGATAGTAGAAAAACTAATCAGTGAAAGAAAAGATAAACAAAAGGCAGGATTAGGTTTCACTCATGAACTATGCCTGAATCAATCACAAACACATTACCAGAGAATTTCAATACTCATGATCATTCACCTGAAAATAAAGCAAAGCTTAAAGCCTTTCAGATCAAACACCAGAATGCAGAAGAAGAAAAAGAAAATGTCCAAGTGTTTGTTGAAAAAGATCAAGAAAAAATCAAAAATGGACATCCAATCAAGATAAAATCATATGAACCAAAACAACCAAAACAAAATATATCTTCTGATCAAATTCATAATGTAATAGAAGAAGTCAGAATTCAAAACAAGGATAAACAAGATAGGAATATCAGAAGATTCAAACACAACTATATGAAACAATTTCAATCAGAAAAGGAATCTTCTTCTGATGATGTTCAATCTAAAAATAAACCAAGCTCTTCTAAATCAAAGAATCAAAGAAGAAGAAAGAAAATCTGCAAAAGCAACATCTGAACAAAACAAAAGTTCAGAAAATTTGATTAAAGCAACAATTCAAACAACAAAAATAAAACCAATTAAATTTGTGTCAGCAGGTATGTTAAATATGAATTCTCTTTCAAATAATAAAGCAAATGTTATGAACAAATCAAACTCTGATCTGAAATCTAGTTCAGATTCAAAGGCTTCCGCTGTAGCAAAAAGATTTGTTTCTAATACATTCAAGAAGGAAGTTCATGTTAAACAAATGAACAATAATCTGACACAAAATCAAACTGTAAAAAATGAATGACAACAGCTTAACTATATGACACCAAAATCAAACATTATGTCATTGTCAAAAGTTAACAAAAAGTTGCTTTTAACACCACAAAAGTACTGTGAAATTTGTGATATGAAAAATCACAATACTGCTGAGTGCTACTTCAACAAGTACTGTCACATACGTGACATGAGAAATCATTCGACAGCAGATTGTTACTATAACAAATATTATACTTATTGTGATGAAAAGACTCACAACACTGCAGATTATTACTTTAGAAATAGATCTCTCACTAGAAACTTTGCAAAATCAAACATAAGCAAAGGATTTGCTAATCCACAGTATTTGAGAAATCAAACTAATGGATTTCAAAAAGACATTAATCAACCTAATGTAGGTTTGAGATCTTTTCTTAAGAACAACTATATGAGCTCAAAACATAATATGCAAGAACACTTTATACCAAGATCTGTAAGGATGACTAATAAAATGTTAGACATCAATACATTTCAAAAGATGATCAATCGAATGGTATGATTGTTCACAAAAATAAATCAAACAATTTTCAGAATAAAATTGGTAAATTCATCAAAAATAAACCTGATTTGAATAATCTCCATTATAAACAATTTACAATTGTTGATAAATTTGGAAAGCCCAAGACCATTCGGCTTGGGTAGATATTTCAACTTAACTTTCTTGTAGTGCAGGTACGCCCCAAAAGACCAATCAATACATGGTATGTGGATAGTGGGTGTAGTCGGCACATGACAGGCAATACTGCCGTGTTACAAGATTTTAAGTCAAAAGATGGAACTCACGTCGCCTTTGGTGGTGATGCTGGAGGAAAAATAACTGGAGAAGGAACAGTATCCAATGGGATAATAAGCTTTGATAAAGTCAACTTTTGTTCACAGTTGAACTTTAATCTTTTAAGCGTATCTCAAATATGTGACAAATCTTATTCTGTTCTGTTTGATAATTCATTCTGTTATGTTTTGAAACCAGGTTTCAAGATAAGCCAAGATTGGTGATTGTTACAGCTGAGAGAGACAGAGATGTATACAAATTGGATATGTCTCAAGTTGATCCTTCACTAAAACAACATGCCTAATTGAAAAGGCATCAAATGATGAAAGCCAGCTTTGGCATAGACGTCTCGGTCATTCAAATTTCAAGAATATGAACAAGCTTGTAGCAGGAAATCATGTCATTGGACTTCCATCCAAGAAGTTTGCAAAAATGATCACTGCTCAGCATGTTTGACGGGAAAGCACACAGAGCGTCATATAAGTCCAAGCCTCTAAACTCAACATCCAAACCTCTCCAGATGTTACATATGGACCTTTTTGGACCAACAAACGTCAAGAGTATTGGACGAAAATCATATTGTTTAGTTATCATTGATGACTTTACAAGATTTTCATGGGTTTTCTTTCTTTATGCCAAATCTGAAACAGCTGAATTATTAAAAGAATTTATCATTAAAGTTGAAAATCAATTAGACAACAAAGTGAAAATAATAAGAAGTGATAATGGAACAGAATTCAAAAATGCTAACATTGAAATGTTTTGTGCACAGAAGGGATAGCTCATCAGTTCAGTGCTCCCAGAACTCCTCAACAAAATGGAGTTGCTGAAAGGAAGAATAGAACACTGATTGAAGCTGCTCGTTCTATGTTAGCTGATGCAAAAATACCTATCACTTTTTGGGATGAAGCAATATCAACTGCATGTTTCATTCAGAATCGAATCTTAATTGTCAAAGATAAACTGAAAACTACAAATGAGTTAATGTTTGGCAGAAAACCAAACATAAATTTTTTAAAAATCATTGGGTTGTCCTGTTATGATTCTTAATTCAAGTGATCAATTAGGAAAATTTGATGCAAAATCTGATAATGGATTTTTCGTTGGATATTCATCAGTTTCAAAAGCCTATCGAGTCTACAACTTTAGGAGGAATGTAATCCTTGAAACATTCAACGTTAAATTATGGAAAATTCTTTTCCATCAGTTTCAAATGGTCCTGCATGGTTATTTGATCTAGATTCATTATCAAACTCTTTTCAATCCAATTTGTTTGATCAATCAAATGTCTTAATTCTACAGATAAGAAGAACTCAAAAGGAGATCTTGGATCTTTCAGTGAAGATTCAGATCTGATGACCCAGATGATTCAAACTCAGACTACCCACTTTTATCATTTGTCAAGGATTCAACAATTCAATACCATAAAAATACAGTTTCAGATCATTCAAAGTCAATTAATCAGGAAGAATCACAAAATATTCCTAATGATGGTAATGAGTTTATGATACCTGAGTCTGGAACATTATCCATTTCAGGTGATGTAGTTGATACAGGTAACTTTGATTACTTTGTCAATTCACCTACTCAAGTTCCAAACTTCAATCCACATTCTTCTACTTTGATACATGAGTTTTCCAACTTGAATCAAACAAATCTGGATGTTAATGTTCAATGTGATGAGATTACTACATCTCGCATTCACAAGAATCATTCAATTTCTCAGATTATTGGTTCATTGAATGAGAGAACAACAAGGAGTAAATCAGAACAAGCAAACGTATGCTTATACTCTTGTTTTCTTTCTCAAATTGTTCCTAAAAATGTTACCGAAGCATTAAAGGACAATGGTTGGATAGAAGCCATGCAAGAAGAATTACTTCAATTCCGCAAACAAGAAGTGTGGAATTTGGTGGATCTACCTGAAGGAGAAAATGTAATTGGCACGAAATGGTTATTTAGAAATAAGACTGATGATCGTGGTGTTGTAATAAGGAATAAAGCGAGACTTGTTGCACAAGGATACACACAGGAAGAAGGTATAGATTATGATGAAGTGTTTGCACCAGTTGCAAGACTTGAATCAATTCGAGTTTTCCTGGCTTATGCTTCATTCATGAAATTCAAGGTGTATCAAATGGATGTAAAGGGTGCATTTCTATATGGTCCAATAACTGATGATGTGTTTGTGAAGCAACCTCCAAGCTTTGAGGATGCACAATTTCCACATCGAGTATATAAACTGAGTAAAGCTTTATATGGACTTCATCAAGCCCCTAGAATTTGGTATGAGACGTTATCACAACACTTAATCCAACATGGATACACACGAGGGAAAATTGATCCAACTTTATTCATAAAGAAGGACAATAATGATCTTTTATGTGTACAAGTGTATGTTGATGATATCATATTTGGTTCTACATGTCCAAAATTGTGCAATGAATTTGAAGAAATAATGAAATCGAGGGAGAGATTAATTTCTTTCTTGGACTTCAAGTCAAGCAAACTACAGATGGAATCTTCATCAATCAAGAAAAGTTTGTTGACAAGCTCTTAAAGAAATTTAAGTTGCAAGACTGTCAGTCCATACGAACTCCAGCAGATGTTAACACCAAGATTGAACCTGATCCAAAAGGAAAATCTATTGACCAAACGTTATACAGATCAATGATTGGATCTTTGATGTATCTTACTGCATCTAGATCAGACATTATGTATGCTGTTTATGTATGTGCCAGGTATCAATCAGACCCGAAAGAATCCCACTTAATTGCTGTCAAAAGAATATTCAGGTATCTCAAAGGTAAACAGCCTTAGGGCTTTAGTATCCTTACGAGGGAAATTTTGAATTATATGGATATACTGATAGTGATTATGGTGGATGTTGTCAAGATAGAAAATCTACTTCGGGTGGGTGTCAATTTCTTGGTCCCAGATTAGTCTCATGGCAATGCAAGAAACAAACAAATGTCTCTGTTTCAACTGCAGAAGCTGAGTACATTGCTACCTCAGCAGGATGTTCTCAAATCCTTTGGTTGCAAAATCAATTACTAGATTATGGATTCAACTTTCTTAAAACACCAATCTATATTGATAACACAGCTGCTACATTCATAACAGCTAATCCTGTTCAACACTCAAAAACAAAACATATCGAAATTCGATATCATTTTCTTAGAGATAACTCTGAAAAAGGATTAATATATTGATTCAAATTGCAACTGAAAAACAATTGGTAGATCTATTTACTAAAGCCTTCCTACTAGGACGGTTTGAGTACTTAGTAGAATCAATTGGTCTTATAAATCATATGTGATCTCCCTAAATCAAAAGATCATAATAAGTGATACTCTTATTGTGAATTGCCTGTTTATATTTTTGTGTGTTGTGATTTTATGTTTTTCATAGAAAAATCAAATACAAAAACATTTTTTTGGAAAGGATTATTTTGCAATATGTGAGAAATGATAGTACATTAGTGATATCAGTTGCATTCTTCACTCATTCATAAAGTCTAGACATAATCAGATATGATGTGTAGCTAATCTCTGACTATTATGCTGAAAAGAAAATTCTTGTGATCAAACTAAACATACATGTTTGTGTGTATTCATCTGAGTAACTTTGAGTTGCTTTAGCTTATCAGAATGAATGTTTGTTAAGATACATCTAGCACACATGTTGAAACTATGTGAAATCATGAGATCTGTTACAAAGCATCATTTCACTTCTCTGTTATGAGTCATCATAGACCTGAAGTACTGAGATATCCTTTATTGTAAGTCATTACAGACCTGGATTCTCTTTTTGATGCAAATAGATGCCAATGTGCACAACCTATTCAAATGAATAGTCAGAGCTGATCAAATGGTTATCCATGATCATACTCTATTAACTAAGTAACATGAACTGTGGTGATATCTATGTTTCAGGTAATAAGTTGAGCATGTGTTCTTTCTTACATTTCATGTCGATAGTTGAGCTCTCATAGTCTTTGTATGCTTCACATCATGTCATATCTAAATCAACACTAATCAATCCAAGAATTGAAAAGTAAGTGAGTTGATAATTGTGTGAAAAACACTCATTGTCTGTCCTTAGATCTTGTGTCTCCTTTGCTGTGACATCACTGACCTGGAACACACTTGATCAGGATTTATTCATTGTCTATGACTCTCCACCTTTATTTTATTTTAATGTGCTGATCTTCACTAATATGATCTCTCTGCAGACATTTATTCTATGTTTGATTTTTAGATTTTAATTCTATATTCATTTTCCTTTTATGCATGTCTTTGTGTGTGAAGGCAATGTCACAATGTGTTGTGTGATCTTATTCTCTTTCATAAGAAACTTATAAGTTTTTCAAACTTAAAAGTTTAGGGGGAGTAATATCTGAAAGAGTTGATCTCAGAAAATATTCAATAATCATAATCAAAATTTGAAATGTTGAATTGAAAGGATGATGCTTTATGTTCAAAGTATTTGTGTAAACTGAAAATAGAATGTGTTTGAAAATTAAAATATGAATATACATAATCTTGCAAATAAATGATTTTTAAGTTGAAAATCAGATGATATTTGATTTTATGTTGAGACTAAAATGAAGGGACAAAAGAAATTTAAGAAGAAATAAAATAAAAATTTTTATAAATTAAAAGTGGAAAATACAAAAGAATTTTCAAAATTTAGGGATCTAAATGGTAAAAAGTGTGCAAGTGAAAAAATTGGGAATCACAAGTGTATGTACACAAACAGTGCACATGCGTCTCAATAGGAGCATGATGAAATTTTCAGGATTATACAAGTGTTGGACGTTTTCCATGCGTCTCAATAGGAGCATGATGAAATTTTCAGGATTATACAAGTGTTGGATGTTTTCCATGCGTCTAAACAGTTGTAATACATCTATGAAAATTACAAGTGTTGGACGTTTGATTCATTCCCATGTGTCTAAACAGTTGTAATACATCTGAAAATTTCAAGTATTGGGCGTTTGTGTTGATCCCATGCGTCTAAATAGTGTGTTAGACGTTTGTCATGTCTCATACGTCTAAATAGTTTCAAAATTTCAAGTGTTAGACGTTTTACAAAGCCCATGCGACTGAACAATGCAAAAGCGCCTAAACAGTGCAAAAGCGCCTAAACAGTGCTTATGCGTCTGAACAGTTCTCATGCGTCTGAACAGTTCTCATGCGTCTGACTTAAAAGGCACAACAGTGCTCATGCGTCTAACAAAATAAGTGAATTCTAGGTTTTCATACGCCCAAACAGGGACCATATGTCTGAACAGGGCTCATACGCCTAAAATATCACATATATATTGAACACTTATGCGTATTTTTCATTCACACTTCAAAATTTCAGAACCAAAACCCTCGAACTGCGACTGTCGAGCACCAACATATCCTTATTTCATCAAAAATCAAATCAAATTCTGAGTATATATTGTATTTCAATATATAAGCGTAAGTTTGTGATTCAAATATAAAAATTTTGGGTTAAATCAATGTATTTCTATAGTCGTTTGAATGCTATTTGGGCATTCGAACCAATATAATCCAAGTTTAATCTGAACAAATGAGTATCATATCAAAAATTGACGCTGGATTATTGATAAGAACTGATTTGCAAGTCTGTTGATGTATTATTTTTAATCTAAAAGTGAAAAAGATTTGTTGATGATGAACTCAGACTATCTTCATAGTCGAAGAAGAAGAAGATGAACAGACAGTCAATTTTGAAAAAAATACAAAATTAAAAAAAAACAAAAAAAGAAAATTGATCTGTTAGAAAATAAATTCAAAATGAATAACTTAATGTTTTACAACTTGAAATCTCAATTCAAAAGTAAAAATAAAAAGGTCAAATTCAAAAGTCAAAATCAAAAGTCATATGTGGAAATAAATTTCATTAAATCAATATTCAATGTTTCATAATTCTTTTGTTGTGTTTTGCACATGGCAGAATTAAAATTTGAGCCAAAACACAATGTAGTTGCTTTCTTAGATGATGAAAACAGAGAAGCTACAGGATATGAAGATATTATCAGATTCTTACTAAGAACAAAATATGTGTATGCCATGTGTGCAAGGCCCATGATAAATAGAAGAATGATTAAAAATTATGGAGAACTGCTCAAGTTGAAGAGATGATCAAGGAAATAAAGTCTTAAGAGCCTTTATCACTTCAGAAAGAATGCTTGAAGTTTCTGAAGAAGCTATTAGACAAGCTTTAAGACTGGAGATAATGATCCTGAAGATTTATTTGAATATACATTTAATGAGTGTAGAGAAGTTTTTCTACAGATGGGTCATCCTGATCATTTCCCTAAGAAACAATTTTTCAGAGCTCGTGTATTTAAGAATGTAAGCTTTTATGCTATATCTTTCAACATTGCATGTCAAAAAAAGTGCAGGTTGGGATTCATTCCCTGTTGACATTGCATCTCCAATTGTAGCCTTATCCACAAACAGGAGATTTAATATGTCTAAGTGGATAATGAATGGATTCATTTTTAATCTGGAAAGAGGAGTAAGGCATAAGTATCTGATGTACCCAAGATTTCTTCAACTTCTCATTAATGATGCAAATCCAGATTTGTATGCTGAAGAAGTTATTGGTGATAAGATTCAGCTAGAGCACATGTCAGAGAGTGTGTACAAAAGACTGGCAATGATCACTGGTGCTCAAAACATTCCAGTTTTTGAATATATCAGGAATGTATCAATGGATGAAGTTGATATTACTCAGCCACACTTCCATCTAACTGAAGAAGAACCAATAGATCTAAATGATCTGATTGAAGATGTAGAAGTTGATGAAGAAAGTGATGATGATATGTCTGAAGTTTCATCAAGTGAAGAAAGTGATGGTGATGATGATGACAATAATGATATCACTGAAGTAAATCAAGAAGGAAATGAAGAAGGGAATGTTGAAGATACTGAAAATGAGCCACAGGCTATGATTGAAGAAAATGTTGAGAAAGCTATAACAGAAAGGAATTCTCAAAATCAAACATCTGATTCTGATTTTATCAATGATATTTCATTTAATCAAATAGTTGAAATTGATACAAATGAAGGAGCAGAAGAAATCCTTGTTAGTATGTCACTCAATGTGTCCATACAAACAGAGGAAATAGTTGAAGTTGATGAGATTGAAAGACTGAAAGAAGAAAATGTAAACAAAGAAAAAGAGATTGAAGAGTTGAAAGTTGAAAATGAAAGAATGAAAGAGATAATCAGTTCTTGTGAAAAAGAAATTCAAAAGCTCAGAGATGAAAATTTAAAGTTGTCTGAAGAAAATGTGTTAAAAGATGAAAAGATTGTTAGTTTTGCCCAAGATAAAGAAGATGTGATAAAGAACTTTGAAGTTATGATTAAAGATTATGATAGTCTTGAGGAGAAATTCAAGAAGTTATCTGAAGAAAATGAAAATATCAAAGTTGAATTGATAAAGGAAAGAGAAGCTCAGAAATCTATATCACCAATACATGTGATTAGTACTGAGATGCAGGTTGAAGAAAATCTTGAGCAAAGAAAAGGCAAAAGGAAAGTGAATGAGTTAGAAGATATTGATCAAACTGAATCCTCTTCTAAGCTTCAAAGAACTGAAGAATTGGTTGAAGAGCAAAATGTTCAAGAACAGATTGATGCTTTAGATGATATTGAAGAAATATATAATGATGATTGGTATGATGAAGTTCTTGAGAATGAAAATATTCATGAAGCTGAATTTGTGTCACATTTCTCTTCACAAGAACATATACAAGAACAAGATGAAGTACCACAGGATTTTGAAGAAAAATATACCTATCTTTTGAACATGAAATACAATCGAGTGTATTTGGATGGACTGACTGTTTCTCAAATTAATGATGAATACGAGAAATGCATCTATGCTGAGTCAGTTGCTTCAATAGATCCAAATGAGATAGTGGTTGAGCATGGTGAATGGATAAGAACAAAGGAGGTTATAAATGTAGAAGAATTGTCTAGTTCTGAGCTGCACCATCCTGATCCTGATGATATGAGTATTCCCGCTCTTAGATCATGGTTGCAAGCTAGAAATTACCCTTGGAGGAAGCTGAAGAGACTACAATCTGTATCTCTGAGAAATCTTGTAAGAAGCTTTCAAGAAACTGAGAAACAAATGAAGAAAATGATAGTTCTTGATACAGATAACCCTCAGTATCTTGAGATAACAAAATGAACAAGAATGTTAAAACCTCAGGAAATAAAACAAATGTCAAGATTTGATGATGCTCATGCTCATAGAAAAGAATTAATGGAAATGGTTGCTGATCCAGAAAGATAGACTTATAAAGCATCAACTGATCAAAGGCATATTCTCGATAGTTCAAGAACAATCGGAGATTTGGTAAGAAATATATTGCAAAAAGGACAATTAGTTGCTAAACTGTTGAATGCAATGATTGCTCCAGATTTTACCAACCAAGTAAAGATTATTGCATGGAAGTATGATGAAGTGTTTGATGCCTTCTTGATAAAGAGAGTAAATGTTGTATGTGATGTTTATCATTTTTACTCTAGTATCATAAAACTTCATGTGCAAGACTAAAAGAGCTTAATAGATTACCTCTGATCAATCCTACTGATTCAAAGCATGGGAAGATGTTTGTGGAATTATTAAGACGTGGATTGGATAGATCAAGTAATTTTCTTAACACAAGATGTGATCAAGAAGACAAGGAGTATTTTGTTACTTTGAAGAAAAACAAGAAACTTAAGGGAGTTCAATTAGAAGAAGAACATTCGTTGATAGAATTCTGTGATAAATATTTTGAAAAAGTTACAACTCCTGGACTAAAAGTGATTGACGGTAATCAAAACTCAAAGCCAATAACCAGATGGTTTTATAACACTGAGACATTTGAGCTGAAGTTAGTCCGAAATCTAGAAAGATGGGATGAGGACATGATTACTTTATTTGGAGTTTTTGAGCTAAAACTGTTACATCCAAGTTATATCTTATTTTTGTCAGTACAAAAATTTGAGAAAGTTTCTCCTGAAATGGCTGAGCAAGACAAGAAATATTTCATTTCTATTATCAATTGATGAATGCTGCTATGGAAAGGATTTCTTTGAGAAAAGCGCTTGTGTATGCCAACATTGTTAAGAAAGATATTAAAGATATTGAATTCATGAGAATATCAAGGAAAGGGGTCTTAGAAGTGTACTCAAAGGAAAGTAACAAACCTATTGAGTTATATGCTAACATTGATTTTTTATGTCTTTCAAAAGATACATTGGAAAGAATGGACAAGATGGATATTAAAACAAATGAAGCCAAACCAGAACAAGGCATTCTTGCAAGTAAATTCAAGTCTGCTATATCAAAAGCTTTGAAAGAGTTAGATATGTACAAACAGAAGCCAATGTTCAAAGTCAAAGAAGAACCAGCAGATTTCTTTAAATGATGAAGTCAAGGCTGAAGATAGAATTGAAGATAGAGTTAGCAGTCAAGCTTGAAGATTTTGAAGACTGAAGATCATGTCAGTCTTAGGGGGAGTATTGTTAAGTGCTCTAAGAAAGATTAACATGTGGTCTTTATTTGTCTTTTGATATTTTGTAATAGTATAGGGACTATTTCTGTAATTTGTTAGTTCCTTTACTTTGTGTTTTCAGTATAAATAGCTTAGATTTTCATGTAGATAGTAATGAATACACAAGATATTCGAATCTGCTTTCATACTTGTAATTATCTTAGCTTGATATTAATGAAAACTTGAATTTTATTGATATCTTGTTTTGATTTGATTACTTTGTGTGAATTTCATTGAATTGTGTTACAAATCATTACAGATATATTCATTTGATCCTATCATGCATGATACCAAAAACACTTGTTAGGTCACCACGACAGAAGAACATCCATATTTAACGTTCATAATCCCACCACAATTCCAAAAACTAGAATAAAATGAAATTGTGAGGCCCACCTTAGTTCTAACACCCTAAATAAAACAAAACCTTAAGGCACATCCAAAAGCTTATATTCCATTATACAAAAACCTTAAAAGGATAAAACCCTGTTAAAGGGTGTGACCTCTAGCGAGTTCTAAGGCGAGATACCACCCACCAAGAGCCGGTGATTGCTCTGACCACTCTAAGCCTCCACAAAAATCTATCATCAGTTTCTACCTACCAACAATCGATGGTTGCATGGCCACTCTAACAACTCCGACAAGATTGATGACTTCCTGCGACCCATTCTCAGTGTCCACCACGGGTAACGAAGGTTACCATAGTGGTTGTGCAATGGTCCTAGCCTCCGACGATTGATTAATATGAGTTGATCGATGATGGACACCTAACCAACCAAAACGACATCACCACTGGGACCATCTTTGTTGACAACAAAAACGGTGAGACCAAATCAGAGCTAAAATCGGGGCAACCTCATTGACCACCACCAAAGTGGTGGGTGGAATAGATCCCTAAGACAACAGCGACAACACACGACCATGGGAGGAGAACAGACCGCCGCCACATTTTACAAAAGTGGGACAATCATCAAAAGGGCAATCATCACTGGGAGGGAGCCGATGAAACAGCTCTCTCTGAAATGGGTGTAAAGAAGCACCGACATTTATAATGTAAGACTCCATTCTCGAGACGCTTACAGCTATTCAGTCATCGCACATATAACATATATTTTCATTAACTTAAACAAAACATTGCAGCGGAAACATTAAAACAAACATTTCAACTCATTATAAAAGTTTTTACAAAATAATACATCATTATCAATTACAAAATACTAGTTGCATTACATCACATAAGCGTTATAAAAATGGATGTCATCCAAAAAGGGCCAAGTAGCCACCCCGTGCCATCCGTAGCAACCTTTACCTGCCAACTAAAAACACATAAAAGTTAGCGTTGCTAAGTGAGTTGTAGTTTTAAAATCAAACATACTTTACTTTCGTTTAAAACCATTATTTACATTTTTTCAAATCATACTATACTTTCATACATCATCACACATCGTACGTACATATAGATAATAACATTATTATCTTCCTTTACTGTTCATCACTTTCTTTCTTTATCTCTTTCCGGATCAGTGTCATCAGCTATACCCCAAACGTATGCCCAAATTGGGTATTGGGCCGAATATCATAAATGACTTCCATAACGCACATAGCCTGGCACCAGCACCGGGGCAAGCGACAAAGATCCCAACTGTATACTACACCCCAAACGTATGCACAAAGCGGGTACTAGGCCGAATATCATATAAATGACTTCCATAACGCACATAGCCTGACACCAACATCGGGCGAGCAATCACTATAAACCATGTACTATATCACTGTTCAGTCACAAAGACTTGACCCCTGCGTGTATCCTTATGGTTAGCTAAACCACACATAGTTGAGCTTACGACATTTTAGAGTCGTGCACTTCCGTACATTTTGCTTGCAAACATTTCGTTACTTTCTCTTCCATTAATGCATGCATTCTATCATTATGTTGCTCTTTTCATTATCTTTCACTTTACGATACATAATACTTTATCATTTCTTTCACAACTATAACATGTAAAGCCACGGGAAAGATAAACATACATAACACGAACATAAACATGAACGTACAACATCACCGTACAAGGCACATCATACATACATAACGTACATCATACATTCCATCATGCATAAGCATAAATCATCAAATCATATCATACATCACCCATCACATCATCTTTGACTTCAAAAAGCCAACTTACATAGCTCCCGGGAACCTCCTAAGTCAAAGCCTACCTTAAACTTTTCCCTAAAAATCAGAAAATATTTCTAAGTCTTTAGGCGCATGGCACTATGCAGGCGCATGAGCACTATGTAGGCGTATGGCCTTTCAGGCGCATGGGGAACACTTAGGCGCATGGGGAACACTTAGGCGCATGGGCAACTTTCAAGCGCATTGGCACTATTTGAGCAACACTTCGTCTATTCTGGGGAATTCTAGGCGCATGGGCACTATGCAGGCGCATGAGTGCCTGGGCGCATGAGTGCCTGGGCGCATGAGTGCCTGGGCGTATGAGTGCCTGGGCGCATGAGTGCCTGGGCGCATCAGCTATCTAGGTGCATGAACACTTAGTCAATTTCAGCCTAATTCTAGGCGCATGAGTACTATTTGGGCGCATGAGGTTTTGGGTGCATGGGACACTATTTAGGCGCATGGGCAGTCTAATTCACACTTAACATCTTAATTCGGTCCCCATTCATCATCTATCATGTTCTAAGCTTAAATCATACATTTTAAGCCTTAGAAACACCATCAAAACATCATCATACACATACATAGCCCAAAATCAAACCCCGCCCATAACATACACACATACACACATACGGGTATAAAAACCCAACTTTATAAAAACGTTCATACATGCATTTTTGGCCCCCAAAAATAGATTAAAACAAGTAAAAAGGGGGTCCTAGA
Organism: Flaveria trinervia; assembly: GCA_025506515.1. Classification (NCBI taxonomy): domain Eukaryota; kingdom Viridiplantae; phylum Streptophyta; class Magnoliopsida; order Asterales; family Asteraceae; genus Flaveria; species Flaveria trinervia. The sequence goes on along the minus strand of CM046443.1, from coordinate 31,632,345 downwards.
ACTCATATTTGCAGCCTCTTAGGTGTGGCTTCTTCCAAACACATTTGTAATTAAGTTCAACTGCTTAGAAACCTACCAAAACACACACACCCAAACACATACAACATACATAAGCATACAACCGAGGATAAAGCCAGTTAAGATTATCATAACACACGAGTTCTTACCTTGAATTCGACCTCTCCACTTGTTCTTCAAAATATCCGAGAGTTTCCTGCTTCTCTCTCAAAAATCCGATGGCAAGTGAAGTGTGTGACATATGGGCGGCCATACCACCTTTATTCACCAACTTTTAAACTTTTGTCCATTTTGGACACTTTTTACCCATTAGCTTGGGTAAAATTGCATTTCTTTCTTTTCCTTCACTTTATTATTTTGTTTGAGTCTTCTACAAATAACCGGGTGTTACAAGTCCACCGCCCTTATATATGTTTCATCCCTAAAACCTATTATTCCTCAAACAATCATGTGTAATTTTGTCTCATTTCCTCCTCCGTCTCCCACGTAGACTCATATCCCTTCCTGTGCTTCCACTATACACGCACGAGAGGAACCACTTTATTCCTTAACGTCTTCACTTTTCGATCAATGATCGCCACTGGTTGCTCAACATAATTGAGACGTTCATCTACCTTGATGTCCCCCAGTGGAACAATCATATCCTTGTCTGTTGAACATTTTCTCAGATGAGATACATGAAATGTTGGGTGAATTCCACTTAACTCATCGGGTAGCTCTAGTCTATAGGTCAACTCCCGTACTCGAGCAAAGATTCAAAAAAGCCCTATGTATCTCGGGCTTAACGTAAGTCTTTAGGTGCATGGGCACTATGCAGGCGCCTGAGCCCTATGCAGGCGCCTGAGCACTTTGCAGGCGCATGGCAGGCACCTAAGCACTTTGCAGGCGCCTAAGCACTTTGCAGGCGCATGCCCTTTCAGGCGCATGGGGAACACTTAGGCGCATTAGCACTATCGGGGCACATGAGCAACACTTAGTATATTCTGGGTAATTCTAGGCGCATGGGCACTATGCAGGCGCATGAGTTCCAGGGAGCATGAACTATCTTGGTGTATGAACACTTAGTCAATTTCAGCCTATTTCTAGGTGCATGGGTACTATTTGTGCGCATGAGGTTTTGGGTGCATGGACACTTAGCCAGTTATTTCTGTTGGGCGCATGGGCTACTATTTAGGTGCATGAGCATTCTAAATCATACTTAACATCATAATTCAGTCCCCAAGCATCATATAACCTATTCTAAGTTTAAATCTTACATTCTAAGCCTTTGAAACACAATTATAACATCATTAAACACAAACATAGCCCAAAATCATACCCCACACACAACATACACATATAAAGCATACGGGTGAAAACCCAACTTTTATAAAAAGTTCATACATGCATTTCCAGTCCCAAAACAGTTAAAAACAAGTAAAAAGGGTTCTAGAACTCACCTTAACAACCTCTTGGGTATGACTTCTTCAAAACCATTTGCAATTGAGTTCAACTGCCTAGAAACCCACCAAAAACATACCCGAACACACACAAACATACAACCGAGGCTAAGGCGAGTTAAGAACATCATAAACGCATGAATTCTTACCTTAAATTGGAAATTTTGCTCTTGTTCTTCAAAATAGCTAAGAGTTTTCTGCTTCTCTTTCTTTCTCTTTCTAAAAATATCCGAGAGTTGATGTGAATAGGCAACATGGGCGGCCATGTTGCTTTATTCACCAACTTTTGAAGACTTTTGTCATTTTTACACTTTTTTACCCCTTAACTTGGGTAATATACCTTTTCTTTCTTTTTCCTTCACTTTATTCTTTTCTTTCTTTTTCCTTCACTTTATTCTTTTCTTTCTTTGACTTTTAAAATAATCGGGTGTTACAAGTCCACCCCCCTATATAGGTTTCGTCCCCAAAACCTATTATTCCTCATACAATCGTGGGTAATGCTATCTCATTTCCTCCTCCGTCTCCCACATATAGATCCCTTCCTGTGTTTCCACTATACACACACAAGAGGAACCTCCTTATTCCTTAACCTCTTCACTTTTCGATCAATGATCGCCACTGGTTGCTCCACATAATTGAGCCGTTCATCTACCTCTATATCTTCCAGTGGTACACTCATATCCTCGTCTGCTAAGCACTTTCTTAGTTGAGATACATGGAATGTTGGATGAATTCCACTTAACTCATCTAGAAACTCTAGTCTATAGGCCACCTCCGCTACTTGAGCAATGATTCGGAAAGGCACTATGTATCTGGGGGTCAAGTTGCCCCGTTTTCTGAACCGAATGATACCTTTCCAAGGTGTGACCTTCAACATGACACTATCCTCCACCTGGAACTCAATCAGTTTACGTCTTTTATCGGCATACGACTTTTTCCTATCTTTCGCTACCTTCATAAAGGGCTTGATCGTTTCCAGCTTCTTAGTCATAGCCTCGACCACCTCGACGCTCCCTAACTCTTTATGGCCAATATCACCCCAACAACGGGTGTTCTACATCTCCTACCATATAGCATCTCATAAGGGTGCATACCAATGCTGGCATGATAATTGTTGTTATATGAGAACTCAGCTAACGGTAAGTGGTCATCCCAACTTCCTCCAAAATCAATGACACATGCCCGAAGCATATCTTCCAACGTTTGAATGGTCCTTTCTGACTGACCATCTGTCTGGGGATGATAAGTTGTTCTAATATGTAACCTCGTCCCCATAGCATCATGAAATTGCTTCCAAAACTTAAATGTAAACCGGGTGTCATGATCAAACACAATAGACACCGGCACACCATGACGAGTTATAATTTTTTTAATGAATAGTTCTGCCAACCTCTTGGATGAATATGTCTCGCGGATCAGTAGAAAGTGACCACTCTTCGTCAAAACGGTCCACTATCACGCATATAGCGTCATACCCTCGCGCGGTGCGTGGTAGCTTCGTGATAAAATCCTTGGTGATATTCTCCCACTTCCACATTGGTATATCTAGCAGTTGGATTTTTCCATACAGCTTTTGGTGCTTGGCCTTCACTTGTAAACAAGTAAGGCATTTACTCACATACTCCGCCACATCACGTTTCATACCCGGCCACCAATAATCTTTCTTTATATCTTGATACATCTTCGTAGCACCGGGATGAATAGAGTATTGAGTTTTATGAGCTTTATCCATAATCCTTCCACGTAGATCCCCGTAGCGAGGAATCCACATTCGCCCGAATCGGGTCCTAAAACCGAGTGTGTTTTCACCCAATTCCGCGACCAGACCTCTCATTCTTTCAGAGTTAAGATGATCTTCTTTCAATGCCTCATCTTGAAACTCCTTGACTTGTTTCATCGCCTCGGAGGTCATGATCAACTGATAAGCCTTCACCCGAATCGGCTCGGGTCTCTACTTTCGGCTAAGGGCATCCGCCAGCATAATGGCTTTGCCCGGATGGTAATGGATCTTGAAATCATAATCCTTTATGAGCTGCAACCATCTTCTCTACCTCATGTTCAAATCTTTCTGCTCGAAGAAGTACTTCAAGCTCTTGTGGACAATGAATATGGTGCAATTCGTACCGTATAGGTATGCCTCCATATCATTAACGAAAAGACCACGACTGCTAGCTCCAAATCATGAGTAGGATAATTAACCTCATGAACTTTCAACTATCGGGATCATAGGCTATAACCTTTCCTCTTGTATCAATACACATCCCAACCTCGAGTAAGAAGCATCTGAATAAACCACCAAATACTCACTTCCATCGGGTACCGACAGAACTGGCACTTGAGTAAACGTCACCTTTAACTCCTCAAACGCCTTCTCTTGAGCTTGACTCCATACAAACTTTATATCTTTCCAGGTCAACTTAGTCAATGGAGAAGCTATCTTAGAGAAGTCTTGAATAAACCTTCTGTAATAGCCCGCCAGACCCAAGAAGCTACGAATCTCGGATGGCGTCTTTGGAGACTTCCATTTCATCACCGCCTCCACCTTTGCTGGATCTACCATAATCCCTTCGGGATTCACCACGTGGCCCAAAAACTGAACCTCACGCAATTAGAATGAGCACTTGGAGAACTTGGCATACAACTTTCCCTTCTCAACATCTTTAACACCTCTCGAATCTAACCAGCATGCTCCTCCTCAGTCTTCGAATAAATCAAGATATCATCAATAAAAATGATCCTGATTTATCCAACATCGGCCGACACAGTCGATTCGTTAGATCCATAAAAGCAGCTGCTGCGTTGTTTAAACCGAATGACATAACAAGAAATTCGTAGTGTCCATAACGCATGCGAAAAGCTATTTTAGGAATATCCTACTCCTTTACTTTCAACTGACGATAACTAGATCGAAGGTCTATCCTTGAAAACCAACTGGCACCCTAAAGCTGATAAAAAAGATCATCAATTCTCGGTAACGGGTACCGATTCTTCACCATCAACTTATTCAACTCACGATAGTCTATACACATCCTCATACTACTGTCTTTCTTATCCCGATAAGACCGGAGCACCCAAGGAGAGATACTCGGTCTAATGACCCCTTATCAAGCAACTCCTGCAATTGCTCCATCAGTTCCTTCATCTTGATCAGAGCCAACCGATACAGTGCCTTAGCAATAGGTTGGGCACCCGGTATCAAGTCAATCTGGAACTCGATCTCACGGTCAGGTGGCACTCCTGGTAAGTCTTCGGGAAACACGTCTAAAAAGTCACACACAACTGGTACATCAGACGGTTGTGGTGTTGGTTGTTCACATCCTTTACGTAGGCCAAGTAGGCACTACATCCACGCCTCATGCACTTTCCTGCCACCATCATCAAAATCACTTTCGGATCGTCGTGACTCGATCACCGTAAACCGTCACCAAACTCCCGTCAGCCTCTGTCAATCGAATCATGTTCTTGTGGCACACAATATTCGCCTCGTAGCCTGCCAACCAATCCATTCCTAGGACCATATTGAACCCACCTAAGGTCATCACAAATGGCCTATTAGGAAACTTGTGACCTTCTAGCTCTATGTCATAACCCTCTATCGTCTCAGAAATCCTGGTAGACTTACTTATGCCAGGTTCTACATCAAAGGGCGTATCTATGCTCCTACTACTAACAGGCAACTTAGCGTAGAAAACAGCAAAAATAAAACTTTTACTAGCACCAGAATCAAATAACACAGACACTAAGGTTTGGTTTACTAGAACATACCTGACACAACATCGGGGTCCGTCCTAGCCTCCTCTGGCGTCATCATGAATGCTTTGCCACTCGCCCTCTACCCTTCTCCTCCAGCCTTCATCACTCCCGAACCTTCAGCCCTTGGCTTCTTACAGTCCCTACACATGTGGCCCTCCCCGCCACAGTTAAAACTCTCACCGCTTTGTACTCTCTTGCCATATGGCTTGGCTTGCCACACTTGAAGCACACATTCAATCCCCACCTATACTCACCGGTGTCCTCCTCTCCACACTTTCCACACCTCTTCATCCCCGCACCAGATGTGACTACACATCCGTCATCCACCCATGCACCTTTATTGCTTGGAGTGACCCTGTCACATCCAACCCGCTTCCTATTCCAATTCCGATCACCACCACCTTTCTTATTGCCTTCAGCCACCACCACAATCCTTTCATCGTACAACCTCCCTACCAAATCAACCACCGACCTAAACGTGCTCAGTCGTGCAGCGATCATGTGCCTACAAACATCTACCGGCAAGCCCTGGATATATCTCTTGATCTTTCATGACAAGGGTGTCACTTGATCTGGCACCAGCCATGCCATCTCATTGAACTTGTATGTGTATTGCTTATATGTCATGGTTCCCACCTCCAACTACAGGAATTCCATTTCCACCTTATCTATTTCCTTATGAGGACAGAACTCCTCGATTACCACTTCTTCAGCTTCGGCCATCTCATTCTTCCGATAGCCCAGCTACCCTCAGCTTGGACAATATTGTCCCACCAGCACATAGGTGAACCCACAAATGAGTGGGTAGCGAATTTCACCATCTGGTCTTCCCGACACTAGCTAATGTCGAGTACCGCCTCCATCTCTCTCACCCATCGGTGAGCAGCAACAGCAGTACCGTTACCATCAAAGGTAGGGGCTTGCATCTTTGGAATGCCCCGTAGTTCCAGGCTCATGCCGCCTTCGATGCAGACTCTTCTTCCTTTCTTCATCATTAGAGAAACTGTCTCAGTCTCCGTCACTCCCATCCTCCCGAGGACCTATTCCTCTCCCTTCTTTCTCCTTCTCTTACAGCCTTAATCACTTCAATCAACACAGACGGTAAGATCGTCTGCATGACCTGACACACCTCTTCCACAATAGCCTCCTTAACTGAGGCTCTCAGGTTAGCACTCTTGTCTCCGCCCTCTGAATGAGGGGTCTTGGGTTTTTCATTAACCACCTTTTCAGCTTTAGGCGTTCCTCTTGTGACCCGTGGTTAGCAACACATCCACCATGACCTCCACCACGTGAAGCCTTCGATGATCTACCACTGGCCATTCTCAAAACACACTATAAGATTCAAACCCCAACACGATCATTCAAAGGAATATCTCAGTTTATGTCAAGTATAGTAAGTCCCTAATTATAGTGGCCAATTATAATTAGCCACTTACTTTACACTTCATACCTCAAGTGTTTCCTATCCTGACTACATCAGTATCCAAATCTACTAACAGCATACAACCACATAACATGCACACATAATACCGTTAACATTAAGAAAATACCTGATGGCACGCAGCTACCTGACTGGCATCCATTCCCTTTCCGTCCCATTTCAGTTTAAATTTAGGTTTATTTTCAAAATTTACCCGTTTCACTTAAACTTTGGCTCTGATACCAACTTGTAAGGCCCCGTTCCCGGGACGCTCATAGCTGGTCAATCATTGCACATAAAACATTAATTACATTAACTTTAATAAAAATTGCAGTGGAAACATTAAAATAACTTTCACTCCAATATAAATGCTTTTGGAAGTTAATACAACATTCGTTATAAAACATCGTTAGTTCGCATTATAATGCAAAAACAATAAACAAAAGAATGCCATCCAAAATGAGCCAAGTAGCCGCCTCGTGCCATCCTCAGCAACCTTTACCTGCCACTGGAAACACATGAAAGTCAGCGTTGCTGAGTGGGTTCTAGTTTTAAAATAAAACATACGCTACTTTTTGTTAAAACCGTTCTTTACTTTGTTTCAAAATCATACTATACTTTCGTACATGATTACACATCATACGTACACATAGTTAATAACATTATTATCTTCATCATTCATTCGTTAACTTTTTTCATTCATCGTACGTCATTATCATTCACTTTCGTTACTTTCATTCACCTTCATACATACTTTCTTACTTTCATTCGTACGTTCATTACTTTCGATGACATGTATAATACCCCGAACATTGTGCACGAAGCTGGTTACTAGGCCTGAGGTCTTTCATAGACCTCGAACATTGTGCACAAAGCTGACTCCAGTACCTGGGGCAAGTACATTCACCACTTATCTTTTCTCTTTTCATTCTTGATCAATGCCATATGCTATACCCCGAACATTATGCACGAAGCTACTTACTGGGCTGAGGTCTTTCATAGACCTCGAACATTATGCACGAAGTTGACTCCAGTACCTGGGGCAAGTGGCAAGGATCCTATACATATGGTCAATCACAAGGATTGGACCCCAGTGTGCATCCTTCTAGGGTAGCTAAGCCACACACAATTAAGCTAACACCCTTCATTGGGTGTGAACATCCATACATTTGCTTGTAAGCCTTTCTTACTTTCATTCATTCATTAATGCATGCATTCTATCATTATGTTCCTTTTTTCATTATCTTCCACTTTACGTTACATAATAAATTTCATTTCATTCATTAACATTCAACATAAAGCCATAGGAAAAATAATCATACATAATAAGGAACAATAACATGAACTTACAACATCACCATACAAGGCACCATCATACATACATCATACATACCATCATACATCATCCTCATCATACATCACCAAATACATCATCTAGACTTCAAAAGTCAACTTACATAACCCCTAGGAACCTCCCAAGTCATAGCCTACCTCGCACATTTTTCCCAAAATTAGAAAAATATTCTAAGTCTTTAGGTGCATGGGAACTATGCTTCAGGGAGCTTGGGAACACTTAGGCGCTTGGGGAACACTTAGGTGCATGGGGAACTTTCAAGCGCATTGGCACTATTGGGGCGCATGAGCAACACCTAGTCTATTCCGGACAATTCTAGGCGCATGGGCACTATGCAGGCGCATGAGTGCCCGGGTGCATGAACTATCCAGGCGTATGAACACTTAGTAAATTTCAGCCTATCTCTAGGCGCATGGGTACTATTTGGGCGCATGAGGTTTTTGGGTGCATGGGACACTTAGGCAGTTATTTTTGTTGGGCGCATGGGCTACTGTTTAGGCGCATGAGCATTCTAAATCATACTTAACATCATAATTCAGTCCCCAAACATCATATAACCTATTCTAAGCTTAATCTTACATTCTAAGCCTTAGAAACATAATCATAACATCATCAAACACAAACATAGCCCAAAATCAAACCCCATCCACAACATACACACATAAAGCATACGGGTAAAAACCCAACTTTTATAAAAAGTTCATACATGTATTTCCAGCCCAAAACAATTAAAAACAAGTAAAAAAGGGTTCTACACTCACCTTAACAGCCTCTTGGGTATGAATTCTTCAATCCCGTTTGCAATTGAGTTCAACCGCCTAGAAACCCACCAAAAACATACCCGAACACACACAAACATGCATAAGCTTACAACCGAGGCTAAGGCCAGTTACGAACATCATAAACGCATGAATTCTTACCTTGAATTTGAACTTCTGCTCTTGTTCTTCAAAATACCTGAGAGTTTTCTGCTTCTCTCTTTTTCTTTTTCTAAAAATATCTGAGAGTTGATATGAACTGGCAACATGGGCGGCCATGTTGCTTTATTCACCAACTTTTGAAGACTTTTGTCCTTTTTACACTTTTTACCCCTTAACTTGGGTAATATATCTTTTCTTTCTTTTTCCTTCACTTTATTCTTCCTTTCTTTGACTTTTAAAATAACCGGGTGTTACATAACGACAAGACAGAGTTTGAGTCAGCCTCGCCTTTAACTCCTCAAACACCTTCTCTTGAGCTTGAACACATACGAACTTCTCATCCTAGCGGGTCAACTTAGTCAACGAAGAAGCTATCTTAGAGAAGTCTTGAATAAATCTTCTTTAATAGCCCGCCAAACCCAAGAAACTACGGATCTCGAATAGCGTCTTTAGTGACTTCCATTGCATCACCGCCTCCACTTTTGCTGGGTCCACCATAACCCCCTCGGGATTCACTACGTGACTCAAAAACTAAACCTCACGCAACCAAAACGCATACTTGGAGAATTTAGCGTACAACTTTTCCCTTCTCAGCGTCTCCAACACCTCTCAAATGTGATCGACATGCTCCTCCTCACTCTTCAAATAAATTAGGATATCATCAATAAACACGATCACTGATTTATCCAACATCGGCCGACACACTTGATTCATCAAGTCCATAAAAGCAGCTGGTGCGTTGGTCAAACCAAAATACATAACGAGAAACTCGTAGTGTCCATAACGTGTACGAAAAGCTGTTTGAGGAACATCTTGTTCCTTAACCTTCAGCTGATGGTAGCCAGATCGAAGGTCTATCCTCGAGAACCAACTGGCATCCTGAAGCTGGTCAAATAGGTCATCAATTCTCGGTAAGGGGTACCGATTCCTCAGCGTCAGCTTATTCAACTATCGGTAGTCAATACACATCCTCATGCTATCGTCTTTCTTCTTCACGAATAAAACCAGAGCACCCTAAGGGAGATACTCGGTCTAATGAACCCCTTGTCTAGCAACTCCTATAATTGCTCCATCAACTCTTTCATCTCACTCGGAGCCAACCGATATGTGCCTTAGCTACAGGTTGGGCACCCAGTATCAAGTCAATCTGGAACTCGATCTCGCGATCAGGTGCCACTCCTGGTAAGTCTGGAAACACATCTGGAAAGTCACACACTACTGGTACGACGGCCAGTTATGGTGTTGGTGTGTCCACATCCTTCACGTAGGCCAATTAGGCACTACATCCATGCCTCATGCACTTTCTCGCCACCGCCATCGAATCACTTTCGGGATGGTCGTGACTCGATCACCATAAACCGTCACCAAACTCCCGTCAGGCGCTGTCAATCGAATCATCTTCTTGCGACACATAATATTCCCTTCATAGTCCGCTAACCAATCCATTCCTAGGACTACATCATACCCGCCTAAGGTCATCACAATGGTCTAACAGGAACTTGTGACCTTCTAGTTCTATGTCACATCCTTCTATCATCTTGGAAATCCTGATAGACTTACCTATGGCAGTTTCTACATCAAAGGGTGTATCTATGCTCCTACTACAAACAAGCAACTTCGCACAGAAAGCAGCAGAAATAAAACTCTTACTAGCACCAAAATCAAATAAAACAAAGGCTAAAGTTTGGTTTACTAGAAACATACCTAAGACAACATCGGGGTCCGTCCTAGCCTCCTCCTGCGTCATCATGAACGCTCTAGCACTCACCCTCTGCCCTTCTTCTCCAGCCTTCTTCACTCTTCAACCTCCAGCCCTTGGCTTCTTGCAGTCCCTGCTCATGTGACCCTCCTCGCCACACGAATAACACCTACTTACCCCGCAGTTCTTTACCACATGTCCGGTCCTCCCACAACAGAAACAGACATTGGATCCCACTCTACATTCCCCCGTGTGCTCTCATGCACACTTAACACAGCTCCTCAACCCCGCACTGGATATGACCACACATCGTTCATCCACCCGCACACCTTTGTTACTTGAAGCGGCTCCGCCACGTCCAAATCGCTTCCCGTTCCAATTCCGGTCACCACCACTCTTCTTGTTGGCTTCAGCCACCACCACCGTCCGCTCATCATACAACCTTCCCAACAAATCAACCGAAAACCTAAACCTGCTCGGTTGGGCAGTGATCATGTACCTGCGAATATCCGCTGGCAAGCCTTGAATATACCTCTTGATCTTTCACGACAGAGGTGTCACCTGATCAGGCACCAGCCGTGCCATTTCATTGAATTTAGTGGTGTATTGCTAATGTGTCATGGTTCCCGCCTCCAGCTGGAGGAATTCCCTTTCCACCTTATCCATTTTCCTATGGGGACAGAACTTCTCAATCACCAACATCTTCATCTCCGCCCACTTTATCCTTCTAATTGCTCGACTATCCTCGGCTTGGACAATATTGTCCCACCAGCAAAAAGCCGAGTCCACAAATGAGTGGGTAGAAAACTTCACCTTCTGGTCTTCCCGGCACTCGCTAATGTCAAGTACCACCTCCATCTCTCTCACCCATCGGTGAGCAGCAGCAGCAGTCCTTTAACTGTTGAAGGTCGGGGGCCTGCATCTTTGAAATGCCCTATAGCTCCAGCCTCGTGTCGTCTCCTGGACATGCTCTTCCTTTTCCTCTTCATCATCGGAGAGAACTGTCTCAATCTTCGGTTGCTACCGTCCTCCCGAGGACCTATTCCTCTTCCTTCTTTCTCCTTCTCTTACAACCTTAATCACTTTAGTCACCACAGACGGTAAGATCGTCTGCATGACCTGATGCACCTCTTCCATAATAGCCTCCTTCACTAAGGCCCTTAAGTAACACTCTCGTCTCCGCCCTCTAGATGAGGGGTCTCGGGTTCTTCATGAACCACCTTTTTGGCTCTAGGCCTTCCTCTTGTGACCAGTGGTTCAGCACCATGTCCACCACGACCTCCACAACGCGAAGCCTTCGATGATCTACCACCAGCCATCCTCTAAACACACTATAGATTCAAACACCAACACGGTCATTCAAGGGGATAGCTTATTTCATGTCAAGCATAGTAAGTCCTTAATTATAGTGGCCAGTTGTGATTAGCCACTTACTTTACTCTTCATACCCTAAGCATTTCCTATCCTGATTACATCAGTACCTAAATCTACTAACATCACATAAACCACATAACATGCACACGTAATACCAGTTAACATTAAGAAAATACTTGATGGCACGTACTTACTCGACTAGCATCCCTTCCCTTTCATCCCATTTTCAGTTTATGTTTCTTTTGAAAATTTATCCATTTCACTTAAACTTTGGCTGTGATACCAACTTGTAAGGCCACGTTTCCGGGACGCTTACAGCTGGTTAATCATTGCACATAAAACACATATTTTTCATTAACTTAAAGAAAACATTGCAGCGGAAACATTAAAACAAACATTTCATTTCATTATAAAAGCTTTTGCAAAATAATACATCGTTATCAAATTTCAAAATACTTGTTGCGTTACATCACAAAAGCATTATAAAAATGGATGCCATCCAAAAAGGGCGTTGCTGAGTGAGTTCTAGTTTTAAAATAAAACATACTTTACTTTCGTTTAAAACCATTCTTTACTTTCTTTCAAATCATACTATACTTTCGTACATGATCACACATCATACGCACACATAGATAATAACATAATTATCTTCCTTTAATGTTCATCACATTCTTTCTTTATCTCTTTATCTCTTTCCGGATCAGTGTGATCAGCTATACCCCAATCGTATGCACAAAGCGGATACTGGGGCAAAGATCATAAATGACTTCCATAACACACATAGCCTGACACCAGCACCGGGCAAGCGACAAGATCCCAACTGTATAGTACACCCCAAATTATGCACAAAGCGGGTACTAGGTCGAAGATCATAAATGACTTCCATAATGCACATAGCTTGCACCACACTGAGGCGAGTAATCACTATAACCATGTACTATATTACTGTTTAGTCCACAAAGACTTGACCCCTGTGTGTACCATATGTTAGCTAAACCACATACAGTTGACTTACGACATCTTAGAGTCGTGCACCTCCGTACATTTTGCTTGCAAGCATTTCTTTACTTTCTTTTCCATTAATGCATGCTTTCTATCATTATATTCATCTTTTCATTATCTTTCAGTTTACGTTACATATACTTTATCATTTCTTTCACAACTATACACTTAAGCCATGGGAAGATAAACATACATAACGGAACATAAACATGAACGTACAACATCACCATACAAGGCACATCATACATACAGACGTACATCCTATATTCCATCATGCATAAGCATCAATCATCAATCATATCATACATCACCCATCAATCATCTTGAGTTCAAAAGTCACTTACATAGCTACCGGGAACCTCCCAAGTCAAAGCTACCTACACTTTTCCCAAAAATCAGAAAATAGTTTTCTACGTCTTTAGGCGCATGGCACTATGCAGGTGCATGTCCTTTCAAGCGCATGGGAACCTAGGCGCATGGGCAACTTTCAGACGTATTGGCACTATTGGGACGCATGATCAACACCTTGTCTATTCTGGGCAATTCTATGCGCATGGGCACTATGCAGTTACGTGGTGCCTAGGCGCATGAGCTATCTGGCGCATGAACACCTAGTCAATCTCATCCTCATTCTAGGCGCATGTGTACTATTTGGGGCGCATGATTTTGGGGCACATGGGAGACTATTTAGGGCATCGGCAGTCTAATTCACACTTACATCTTCTTTGGGTCGTCCCAATCATTATCTCTATCATGTTCTAGCTAAATCAATACCTCTAATCCATAGTGACAGGATCAGTGATCACAAGTTGATGTATCAGAATACAAAGCAGCGGAATACAAACAAGAATTAGACAATTGTAGCAAGCAATCGATACTTGTAAGCATTAAGATCGCATACGGTTATAGGGAGAGAATATTATTTCTGATTTCTAGGAATGTTTAGATGTAGAATATTTCTAATCAAACATCATCATTCCATTCATTACTCATTCTCATTGTTACAATAGGTTGTCACTCCTTATATAGAGTGCAACAGTCACTGCTGTTATCACGGAAAGTGACAACTGGCAGATCCAATACAAAATAACTAATTCTTAACAAACTACTGAAATGTTCACAACTACTGAGAACATATCAGCGTGTAAGTACAAAATATAAAACTACTGAAACTACAACGACTGAAGAACAACTCTTCAGTCGTTTTACAAAACTACTGAACATAAAAATATAAAACTACTGATATCACACTACTGAAGAAGTACTCTTCAGCAGTGTGACAAACTACTGAGGCTTCAGTACTTGATCTTCAGACTTTGACCTTCAGGTTTTCATCAGCTGATGACTTCAGTAGATATCATCAGCTGATGTCTTCAGTCTTTGTCTTCAGACTTTGTACATCAGTTGTTGATCTTCAGCACTTGTGAACTCTTCAGCTGTTGTACTTCAGTACTTTGGTCTTTCAGCTTCAGCACTTGTGTTCTTCAGCTGTTGTACTTCAGCACTTTGGTTCTTCAGCTGTTAAGGTCTTCAGCACTTGATCTTCAGCTGTTGAAGTCTTCAGCACTTGTCAAACTACTGATGAGCTTTCAGCAGTTGTTGTGATACCGTGTGGGACTTAGAGGTTTTCTGATCTTGGCTCATTGGTTCTTTTGGTCCAACAAACTCCCCCTGAACCAATGCAGCCAAAACCTCTAACTTATTTATACTCCCACTTATTGATGGCAAAATGTTGGTCTTTTTCCTTCTTGATCAGTAGAGAAGATGACCCATGTAAGCTCCGCCGCCTGGGAAGAAATCTCAAATATTTGTTTGGCAGAGTATGAATGGGAACTCTGTTTTGGGGAACTGGACACAGAGTTGTTATCCCATTCATGAGATTTACTTCCCCATAATGAGTCTGTATGACTCACGAACATAGGCCTCAAGGAGAACAACTTGTTCCTCTTGAGAGAGTTCTTCTGCTCCTCCTTCGAAGAAGAACTCTGGACCATAGTACTCTGATAAGTACTTCATGGTCCTGCCATTTTTCAGCTCCACCGTAGTTACCTCCCTATATACAAATTCATCAGGATGGTTGCCTTCAAGGAGTAACTGGAGCTCATTCTTTTTGATGTCTTCAAGCTTTTTATATAACAACCCTTCTTAATCATCTTGTTTTCTAGTAAGGCTTGAGGTGTCTTCTTTGCTTGGTGAGCTTTCTTGAATTCATCAATGATTTCCCAAGGTGAGACTACAACGGCCAACATGATGGTAGATTCTATTGTTTTTCGTACCTGGCCGTTGTATCTGTGTGGGATAGTTCTTTTATGGATTCTAGAACTCACCCTGGGGTCTGGCCATACTCTCACTCTCTCCTTCTGATACTGAAAGGTGTGCCTGAGAGTGTACAGCCTTTGAGCATGCCCTTTCAGGCTTGAATAGATGATGACTGAGAAATTCCTTGTCAACCATCTTCAACAGTTGCTCATCGGCTGCTGTTTCTGCTGTTCTTCTTCTTCTATCTTGACTCTGACCATTTCCTTTGAGAGTCAGGTGTGATCATGGTTTGACTTCGGGGTTTTGGTAGCTTCAGAACAGCAGAGAGTGGCAGACTATCATCTTCATCCTCTTCTTCTTCTTCTTCTTCCATCCTCAGCACCCTTCTCCTCCTTCGTGGTACATCACTGGATGATGGTTGGGTTGGTGAAGGAATTGGTTTTGAAGAATGAGGATGTTTGGATTTTGGCTTAGAGGTTGGTTGGGAGATTTGAGGGATAGATCTGTTTGAGTGGGTGGAAGGGAAGGTTGATCTAGCATCCTTGTAGTTAGCTTTCGCCTTTGTGAGTTTAGCCATCTCTAACCTTTTACCAGCCTCCAGCCTCATCAGGGCTTCCACAATAATCCCTTTGTTGAATTGCTCAGACAGACAGATTCTGGTGGCTATAGCCAGAATGCTGTCCCTGGTCCATGCGCGGATCTCCATTAATGATCTTCCCAAGTATTTTGCAATAAAGCGGATCATTATTTCCACCTCTCTTTCTCAAGAGCATCATACCCTGCCCATCGGGTTTGTATCTCTTGTACTTCTAACCTTCTGATCTCACTATCCATGTGGCTGTGTCAAACCCCTGCCTGAAGAGTTGTTCAATTATTTTATCCATGGAGCGGCTGTGTGTGGTGTCAGCTTCTTTGACCAGCTCCTCCAAGGATTTGTCTTCAGCAGTGTGATCATCAGCACTTCTCTTTCGCTTGTACGTGAGCAGAGGTTGCTTTTCTTTTTCCTCCTCTTGGACTTGCTTCTCTTTCCTTTTCTCGATCTTTTCCTCTTCCTTTCTTTCACTGCAGTACTCTCCCCCTTTTTGGTTGCATTGGAGGAAGGGGTTGGTACCGCAGAAAGAGTCTTTTGGACAGCAGCATCAACCAGGGGCTGTAATGTGGAGGAAAGCCTCTCATCAAGGGCTTTGATCACTATATCAGTGATTATGGGGTGATGAGAGGAAGGGAATTTTGGAGTACAGCACCTATTTGCTCAGGAGGGTTCTGTTCCTGAGAAGTAGGGCCTGAAGCAGAGGCAGGTGGTTGATTTTGGGGTGGCTCTGTGTTTGGGAAACCTTCAAGGGAAGGTGCCATCTGTGGGTGTATGATGGTGGCAGATGGACTTGCATCCTGAGACATCTTGGCCAGCAGCTCTTTGAGTCTGCTAACCTCATCCTCTAGATGGTGTTTTGAGCAACTACATCATAGAAGAAGCTCAGGTCATCATCAGTTGATACTGAATCACCTGACCTCCTGCTTAGAGCAGGATTTACATGCACTGGGTGTAGACCAGTTGGTGCATGTGCCCCTTGTGCTTGGTACTGGGGACTTCCAGCCTCAGGACAATGTCCATCATCAGCTGTTGCCTCTAGGAGGTCTTAGCAATGTTACCAGCCTCACTCTCATGTGCTGAGTCAGAGGAGGTGGCAGCCTCACTAGATATTCTAAGCTCCTTGTCTACACCAGGAGATAGAATTGGGAAACCCCTGTGCTGTGGGTTCTCAGGTGCACTGTGTTCCTCCCCCTCAATTGTAGAGGTATTCCATAGTAAGTGGTTTCTGGGGAGGGGGTGAGGAGTGCATTGAGTCAGCACTTGTGCAACTATTAAGTGGGGCTGTGAGGGGCGGTTGTTTGGGGTAAGGGGTAGAAGCAGTGTGCACCTGGGGTTGGTGGTGCTCTTCAATGGCATCTCCTCAAGTGAGTAAGATCCCAGATAAGTAGGTGCCCCTTGGGTTGCTGCAGGCTCCTGTTGAGAGGAAGCCTGAGCGGCTGTGGCTGGAAGAGTCATTGTATCCACTAGGGGGTTTGGACTAGTGGATATACCTGCGTTTGTGGTGCAGAGCATCCTCAGGGGACTCAATTCCCTGAGTAGCCATTTTGGGTTTCTTTTTGGTGGGTTTGGTGGGGACATTGGATTTGGAGGTGGTGGCTGTGGGTTCCAGCTGCGTGGGTTTTCGCAGCTTGGCAGCCATTTTGAGTGTCCGGTCAGAGTTGTGCCGGAGTATACTTCTGGCAGAACAGCCGTAGCAGGGACTCCCAAGCCAACAAGTCCCTCAGCATTAAGCTGGTCTATAATAATGGCCATTATGAACCGTGGATAGAGTATCCAACGGTTGGCAGTTAGTTTTTGAGCCATATCTTTGAGCTCTAAAAATATTATTCTGAAAATTTAGTGTTGTTGCTCAAGGATAGAATACATTACCTGCTGCCATTTGGTGGACATTTGATCCCAAGACGACGTCTTAGGGGCCAAACATATTGACCATGTGAAAAATCAGGCGCTCAGCGTCATTAAAGTGTTTCTTCATGATGGTGGTGGCACTGAGATCACCTTGATATCCATGCTGAGCAAATGATAGATCTATGGTGCCCTTCGGATATCCAGCAGGAGAGGTAGCATCACTCAGTTGAAGAATTTTACGGATTGTTGCAGGAGTATATGACTACTTCTTTGTTGTTGACGACTGACCGGAGGGATCGTGTGTTGCTCTCCTCAGTTGTAACAGTAACGTTCATCCAAAATTGGTTCAAGGATTCGGCATGTAAGACGGGGTTCAGAAGGAATGCCTTGTTGTATTGGGACTGAACCATAAGATCGATAGCAGTATCGAACTTAGTCCAGATCGGCGATTTTGTGAGGTAGGCAACACAGTTGTGTCGCGGTTTAATTTGCATAGACGCCATGGAGAAGGGGTTTTGGAGAGGAACGTTAGGTTTGAAGAAGATGAAGCATGGAGAGCTCAGGTTAGGGTATTTATAGGGTACGGGTGAGAAACGACTGAAGGATGTGGTTTAGTCATCAGTAGTTTTAAACGACCGTTGACATGGTATTATCCTTTCAGACGTTGAAACAGCTGAAGTCGTGGTGTTAGGCATCAGTAGTTTAGAAAACTACTGAAGACCGTGGTTTTGACTTCAGATGATTGAAACAACTGAGGACATGGTGTTTGTCATCAGTAGTTATGAAACTACTGAAGACAGTGGTTTTGTCATCAGCTGTTGTAAACAACTGAAGACTTGGTATTAGTCATCAGTAGTTATAAAACTACTGAAGACGTGGTTTTGCTTCAGTTGTTTAAATGAAACAGCAGTTGTACAAACGACTGAAGAGAAGTTCTCTTCAGCTGTTTTCGTCAATTCTTAGCTTTTCAGCTGTTTCAAACTGTCCTCAACACATTCATCAGTCTTTATGGCTGATTTCAGTTGTTTCATAGGACATCAGTACTTATCTGTTTTTACTGATTGCAGTAGTTATGACTGCATCAGTAGTTGTAACTACATCAGTAGTTTAGAACAGATGAAGTACTTCAGTACTTGTGAGACATTTAGCCTTCAGTAGTTATAAAACTACTGAGGTTAAAAGAGCTCATCAGTACTTATATGTGACATAGTACTCATGATCATCAGTATGAATTACTGAGATCATCAGTAGTTGTCACCTATTCTAGCTGCAGCATACCAAGCCTTAACACCAGGTTTTGGAAAGTTGAACTATCCAAAGGCTTAGTAAAATGTCTGCAAGCTCATCAGCACTAGGCACAAACTTAGGATCAATCAGACCTTTTTCAAAACAATCCCTTATAAAATGATGTCTGATCTCTATATGTTTGGTCCTAGAGTGCTGGACTGGATTTTTGACAATGCAAAGAGCTGAAGCACTATCCATTAACAATGGAGTCTTAGTCTCTGTAATGCCATAATCCAAAAGTTGGTTTTGAAGCCAGAGTACCTGAGATGTACAGCTTGCAGCAGCAATGTACTCTGCTTCCGCAGTGGATGTAGCAACTGAGGTCTGTTTCTTGCTCTGCCAAGAAATCAAGCAGTTGCCTAGGAATTGACATCCACCAGAAGTTGATTTCCTGGTCAACTTACACCCTGCATAGTCACTGTCAGAAAAAGCAACTAATTTACCAGAATGTCCGTAGAATACCATAAACCTAGAGATGGAGTGCCTTGCAGATATCTAAAGATCCTCTTGACTGCAATCAGATGAGACTCTTTAGGTGCAGCCTGAAATCTAGCACAAACACATGTAGCAAACATATATCTGGTCTAGAAGCTGTTAATACATCAAGGACCCAATCATACATCTGTAAAGTGTTTCATCAACCACTTTACCTTTCTGATCTGAGTCCAGTTGTGTGGTGCTGCTCATGGGAGTAGAACAGGGCTTACAGTTTTGTAATCAAACTTTTGCAAAAGATCTTTTGTATATTTGGATTGATGAATAAAATTCCATCAGCCTTTTGTTTGATTTGCAACCCCAGAAAGAACTGTAATTCTCCCATGGCACTCATTTCAAACTTCTGTTGCATCAACTTTGTAAAGGCATCACACAACTTTGGATCAGAGGATGCAAAAATGATATCATCTACATAAATTTGAACAGTAGATTATGCTGCCCAGCTTTCTTAATGAATAAAGTCTTGTCTATGGAGCCTCTAGTGAAATTGTTTTCCAGAAGAAAGTTTGATAATGTCTCATACCAGGCTCTGGGAGCTTGTTTTAACCCATAAAGAGCTTTATCAAGCTTATACACCCAATTAGGATGTTTATTGTCCTCAAAGCCTGGAGGTTGACATACATAAACCTCTTCTTTAACTTTTCCATACAAAAATGCACTTTTGACATCCATTTGAAGACTTTAAGTTTTTGATAAGCAGCATAAGCTAAAAAATCGAATTGCTTCCAGTCTGGCTACAGGGCAAAGGTTTCATCATAATCAATACCTTCTTCTTGTGCAAACCCCTGAACAACCAGTCTGGCCTTGTTCTTAACAATAAGCCCATTTTCATCAGTTTTGTTCCTAAACACCCATTTAGTGCCTATTGCACACTTACCTGGAGGTAGAGGAACCAGTTCCCACACTTGCTGTTTCTTGAACTGAAGAAGCTCAAGCTGCATGGCATCAACCCATCCATTGTCCTTTAAAGCAATGTGATAATTCTTTGGCTCTTGCTGACTGATGAAGAGAGCATAGAAGCAGAAATTTGACAATTGACTTCTTGTTGATACTCCAGCAGTGATATCACCAATGATTTGAGACATAGGGTGATTCTTCAGATCTTGATACACAATGAGATCTGTGCAAGTGTTTGTAGCCGGTTCAGCAGCAACAGATGGTGATGGTGAATCATTTCCTTGAAACCAATCAGTGGATGGTAATTCAAAGGAAGTTGAATTCGAAGAAATCTCATCAGCATTTGTTGTGGATGGTGCTACTGGCGCTACAGGAACATCAGGTCTAGTTGAGTCAGGCAGCTGATCACTAAACCTGAGAGGTGAGTACTGCAATCATCATCATCATCAGCAGTACCACCAGGTGGAACTGTTGACAGAGCAACAGCAGAGTTTGATAAGGAACATATTGCAGTATGTCCAAATCAAATAACTCCACAGGACTTTGTGGAATCTTGTCCTTTGGAGATTCATTAAACTTAACATGTAGAGTTTCTTCACCATCTTTGTTCTGCAGTTGAAGACTCTGTATGCCTTGCAAGTAGATGAATAACCAACAAAGTATCCTGCATCCACCTTAGGATCAAATTTGTGGAGTTGATCCTTTGTGTTGAGAATAAAACAGGGACACCCAAATGCTTTGAAAAATGAAATCAGAGGAGCCAAATGATGGAGAACTTCATATGGAGTCTTCATCAACCTCTGATTTACTAAAACTCTATTTTGCACATAACAAGCTGTGTTGACAGCTTCGGCCCAAAAGTCAATGGCAAACCTGAGTCAGCCAGCATGGACCTTGCAGCTTCAATGAGGGTCCTGTTCTTTCTCTCCACTACTCCATTTTGTTCTGGAGTCCTTGGAATGCTGAACTGCCTTTTGATTCCCTTTGAAAGATAGAAGTCATCAAGTGTATGATTTCTGAACTCAGTTCCATTATCACTCCTAATACACTTGACTGGAAGGGAATACTGCTTCTCAATGTACAGCACAAAGTGATAATCTTCTGAGCAGCCTCATCCTTTGAATGTAGAAAGAAAGTCCATACAACATCTGGAGTAATCATCCACAATTACCAGACAGTATTTCTTCTTTGCCATGCTCATTACTCTCACAGGACCAAATAGATCCATATGCAGTAATTGCAAGCAGGCAGTGGACTTGGACACTTCAATAGGAGAAATGAGACCTTGTGCTGTTTTCCTTTTAAACAAGCAGTGCATGTTTCATCACAGTGGAACTCCTTTATTGGTAAGCCTCTGACTAAACTATTGTGGCTAAGCTGATTCATTTTTTGAGATTGACATGACCAAGCCTCCTGTGCCACAGTTTAGATTCTTGAAAAGAGGCTTTGGAAAATAGGCAAGGATTGCCTTTGAGATCTATCTTCTTAGAGAGATCTAAGGCATACACTCTTCCTGTCCTGTTGGCTTTCAGGAGAGTGTGATCATCCAACACCTTGTCAATCAAGTGCAAAACTTTGGATGACAGAATCCTACAGTTTTGACTTGTGAAAAGGGCAACATGGCCTTTATCACACATTTGACTGACACTCAAGAGGTTGTACTTGAGATTTTCCACATGATTAACATCATCAAATTTGATTTCTCCATTGGAGACAAAGCCCTTACCGATGATGTAACCCCTAGCATCATTGCCAAAAGAGACAAATCCCTTCTTTCCTTGAGAGTAGTCATGAAGAAGAGAGATGTTCCCAGTCATGTGCATAGATCCCCCACTGTCTACATACCAGATGCTACTTTGGCATGTTGAAGAACCCTGCAATAATAAACAATCAGTTAGTTTTAGAGACCCAAACCTTTTTGGTTTTGGGCCTGGTCTCATCAATAGATGGTAAACTAACATGTTTATTTGTAACAACAGCCTGAGAAGAAGAAGATGGTGTAGAAGAGGAGTCCTTTGGCTTAGACCTCCTTTTCTGTGGTTTCAACATAGGAGAATCTAGTTGGTTAACTCTACCCAACAGATGTTGTACCATCATCACCAGCTGTGTCTGATTTTGTGATAAAGCTTTCAGCTCATCAGACACATTGCTAGTGGAGTTAGATAGGTCCTATGTTGCACCTTCTTCTTTTGAGCACCCTCAGCTGTCACCTGTTTAACTCCTTCCTTTTTGGATTTCTTTAAGGACTTAAGGGTTACAGGATTTGATGTTGCTGATACAAATGTGGTCTCAAACTCATTTTCATTTTTACCATTTTCTCATTAATTTCTTCTTTTTGTTTGAGTTTGGAACCTCTTTTGTACCAACAATCATCTGTAAGATGATTGAACAACCACATACTTCACATGGTTTCTTCTTCATCTTAGGTTGATCATCAACTAAAGATGGTGAAGCAACAGAAGACTTGTTCTTCAATGCTTTGGAAGCATTGGTTGCTTTCTTGACACCTCTTTAGTAGTCTTCAAACTCTTTCTACTGCCAGTTTTCTTCTCTTCAGTGCTGACAGCAGTTGAAGTTTGAACTTCAGGTGTTAAATCCTGCTCTCCAGTCCTTTCAGGACCTTCAGGATAACTCCTGAGTTGATCAACTTATTGATCATGTGAATGTCAGCATTTGGACCATCAACATCAGCTGATAGGTTCAAGAGGACTTGATGCTGACTGCTACTTCTGATTGTGCTGTATCAGAAGTAGATCACATGATTTGATGGATTGGTTATCACTCTCACCATCAGATTCTACCTCTGCTCTTGGGGTAAAATCTGTAGGTGGAGCAGTGTGATTGTAGCCAATGCCAAACTTCACATTTGAAGCAGATTGCTTACTAAGAAGCATTTCAAAACCTTTGCATGATTGTACCCATCTATCACACTCGACCTGGGTAACTGCAAGGGTTTCTTTGAGATCTTTGTACTTCTCTAGAAGTACATCTTCTCTAGCCTTATCATCAATTATTTTGCAATTCAGTTTATAAACCTCATCATTTTTATCTTTGAGCACAAACTCAAACTCAGCTTTGTTTTTGGAAATTATTTGTTCTAGCTCAATGTTCTTATTAATTAAAGCTACATTTGCTTCTCTAATGGAAGCAAATGCTGCTATGCATTGTTCAGAACATAATTTGGCTTTTGCCTCAGAGGATACCTGTGATACCTGAGGTGTAGAGGCATTGGAAGATGAAGTATCAGCAGACTCCAAAGCCATAAGAGCTAGATTCCCAAAGGGACTGTCACCACCATGTTGACCAGCACCTGAGAACAGTTGATCATGACCAGACAAGTCATCTGGTAAACTGCTCCAGTCAACAACTCCTGGGGTGAAGAAGCTGTGTTGTTGAGATGAAGGTTGTTGATGAGATAGGGAAGGCTGAGGTTCTGGTAATGCATGAGGTTGTGGTGTCATAGGAACTTGAACTTGATTTGACTGTGGCATGTAATAACAAGGGTACTGATATGGCATTTGACCCTGAGGAACAAAATATGCCGGAGATTGTTGTTGAGGATGATGACTAGATGTGACAGGATGTTGCCCTCTGTGTTGTTGACTATTGCCAGGAAAAGTCACAAAGGGTGCAGTAGAGTTAGATCCAGTTGATCTACACTCTCTTGCAAAGTGTCCAAGCCGTTGGCATTTGTGACACCTCAACTTGCTCTTGTCAAAACCAACTTTGGTTTTGCCAGAGAGTCCTGGGAATTTCTTCTTCCAGTTCTTTTGTAGAACTTCTGAGATCTGATATTTATCAAGGCCATTTGGCTCAAAATATCCATCTCTTCTAAGTCATCATCAGCAATCCCCTTGAGATCATCCATAATGAAACATAGATTGTCATTATTACACCAGTGAACTGACCATCAACACTTACAAATGCAGAATTAGAAGTGCTCGAAGAGAAATTAATATGCTCATCATACTGGCATTCAGATGAGCATATTCTGACTCATGACCCACCAAGGCAGTGTTGCCTTGTATAAAGTCTTCAGTGAGCTTTCCAGATGAAGACAGCTTTCTCTTCTGTTCTATCTCTCTCTCAAAAGTGAGCAATTTCCCATGGAGTTGGGTGAGAGATAGTTTGTCCAAACTTGCACTGGAGCGTAGGACAATATATGTGTCCCATCTCTCAGGCAGTGATCTGAGAAATCTGTTATTCATCTGAATATTGGTGTATTCAAGTTTGACCATTTTTAGTTCAGAGATCAAACAAGAAAACCGCTCATATTGTTGAGTCAGTGTCTCACCCTTTCTATGAGAGAATGTCTCATATTGTTGGGCAAGAATTTCTCTATTATTTGCCAAGACCTCATCTGTTCCTCCAAATTGTTCTTTCAAAGCAATCCAGAGGTCATGGGCAGTTTCATGATGCATTAGCCCAGAATAGATTTCATTGGGCAAAGCCATGGCCAAATTCCATGGGCTTTTGCATCAATCTCAAGCAACTTCTTATCCTCATCTGAGTATTGCTCCCTCCTCTTCGGACCATTTGATTGGTTTCCGGGTTATTCACCATAGGCTTGTGTGGACCATGTACCACTGATGTCCAACACCCTGCGCTGTTAACAGACAGGTGATGGAGCATACGTCTTTGCCATATGTTATACTCATTCCTAACCAGCATAGGAGGCTTGGTTGAGGAACCAGTATTGTGAGGATCATTGGAGGGAGTGGTCATTTTCAGTTCAAAAACAGTTTAGTTCAAGTTTTAAAAAGTTTTAGACAACCACAACAAACTCAATGAGAACCAAGAAAAAGATCTCAGGATGAATGAGCAGAAATACAGAAAATTCAATCTCTATAACCGTTTCTTGCAAAAACAAAGCTAATTCAATCAAACTTGGATCTTGAATAGCAGTTTCAATGATCAATTATTAGATCGATCAATGATTAACCGCTCTGATACCATTTGACAGGATCAGTGATCACAAGTTTGATGTATCAGAATACAAGCAGCGGAATACAAACAAGAATTAGACAAATTGTAGCAAGCAATCGATACTTGTAAGCATTAAGATCGCATACGGTTATAGGAGAGAATATGTATTTCTGATTTCTAGGAATGTTTATAGATGTAGAATATTTCTAATCAAATCATCATTCATTCCATTCAATTACTCATTCCCATTGTTACAATAGTTTGTCACTCCTTATATAGAGTGCAACAGTCACTGCTGTTATCACGGAAAGTGACAACTGGCAGATCCAATACAAAAAACTAATTCTTAACAAACTACTGAAATGTTCACAACTACTGAGAACATATCAGCGTGTTAAGTACAAAATATAAAACTACTGAAACTACAACGACTGAAGAACAAGCTCTTCAGTCGTTTTACAAAACTACTGAAACATAAAAATATAAAACTACTGATATCACAACTACTGAAGAAGTACTCTTCAGCAGTTGTGACAAACTACTGAGGCTTCAGTACTTGATCTTCAGACTTTGACCTTCAGTGTTTCATCAGCTGATGACTTCAGTAGATATCATCAGCTGATGTCTTCAGTCTTTGTCTTCAGACTTTGTACATCAGTTGTTGATCTTCAGCACTTGTGAACTCTTCAGCTGTTGTACTTCAGTACTTTGGTCTTTCAGCTTCAGCACTTGTGTTCTTCAGCTGTTGTACTTCAGCACTTTGGTTCTTCAGCTGTTAAGGTCTTCAGCACTTGATCTTCAGCTGTTGAAGTCTTCAGCACTTGTCAAACTACTGATGAGGCTTTCAGCAGTTGTTGTGATACCGTGTGGGACTTAGATTTTTCTGATCTTGGCTCATTGTTCTTTGGTCCAACACATAGAAACACTAGTAAAACATCATCATACACACACATATCCCAACTCAAACCCCACCCACAACATACACATATACACACATATGGGTTAAAACCAAAACAACTTTATAAATACTTTCTCACATGTTATTCCAGCCCCAAACAAATTAAAACATAAAAGGGGTCCTAGAACTCCCTTTGAGCCTTTTAGTGTGGCTTCTTCTAACTATTTGCAATTAAGTTCAACGCCTAGAAACCCACCAAAACACACACACCCGACCAAATACAACATCCTACTCATACAACCGAGGATAAACCAGTTAAGAACATCGTAAACACGTGAATTCTTACCTTGAATTCGACTTCTGCACATTGTTCTTCAAAATACCCGAGAGTTTCTACTTCTCTCTCTAAAATTCGATAGAAGTGAAGTGTGCAACATAGGGCGCCATACCGCCTTTATTCACCACTTTTAACTTTGTCCTTTTCGACACTTTTTACCCCCTTAGCACGGGTAAAATGCATTTCTTTCTTTTCCTTTACTTATTATTTTTTTGAGTCTTCAAAAAATACTAGGTGTTACATATTATTGTTACTGCATTCAAATGGATACTTTCTTATTATGGTTTTTTAATCCTAATGAAACAAATGATGAAACTAGAGATTATAATGCATACCAAATTGCATATATATCTTTTTGTATTCATGCTTTGTTTATCGGTCAAACTACATTAAAGATTATTTAGTAAAAAAATAAGCAAAGTACATTCTAAGCATGCTTTTACCTATGAGTAGATGGGGAAAACTATAGAATGTTTCCTAACCATAGTTCAAGTTTAATAGTTAACGTTTAAATATTGATATTATTAAAATAACTCAAAATCTACTTATTAACACCTATATTTGTATGTTACAATATTTGAACCATCAACCTTTTGGACAGAAGTGAAGAACCTTACCATCATGATGCTTATGAATTTTAATAAATAAAGTTGTTTTACTATGTTCTAAAATATCTTGCAAGGCCGCTCATATTATCGACTCTGCCATATAGATTTTATGGTGAAAAGTAATCATGAGCTGAGCTTCTAAGTTTACCTAATGTTTTTTCTGATTATTTAATTTGAAAATAATTTAGTTTTAAAAAATAAAAAATAAAAATGAGATTTTAAAACATATAACCATGGTTGTACACACAAAATTATTCTATTAATCATTCCAAAAACACAAGTTTGGTTATTGTGTAGAGAACACAAAATGTCTAGTTTGTGGTGACGCAAATGTTAACATTTATCACTACAAATAAATCCAAGCATACATGATTTTTGTCAAACCATTTCTAGCTAACACTAAGAGCGTTTGATGCCCTAAGGGTAATTCGATGCACAAGTTGGTAATTTATTCAACATTACTGCATATGTAAGTAACGGACAACGTACTGATACGTAATACGCATAATAAACGATAAAGATAAAGAGAAAAATCAGTAACTATAATGTAACACACCTAATAATTTGACCACCATAAGTTAAAAAGGAAGACCCAAACTTTTAGCAAGTATAATTTGGTCTAGGAAAGAAGTTGCATGAGTCATAACCATTTAATAGAAAGCTCTTAGCATATTGCATGATAAGAGAAATATTACAGAATGTTACCACCTTTCTTACAGTTTGTAATATAATGGGCAAGGTTATGAACCATAACCATTTTTCCTTATGGTCCATAATATTGAGGCAGTTAGTGAATGGTTAGATTTTGACGGTGATGAGGCACTTACCAAAGTTACAGGTCATAACTTCCTTAGCCACATGGTACATAAATATCTTAAATCAGACCTATAATCTAAAGGCATTGGTTATGTGAAAAAATACATTCAAAACTCATTTTTCATGTGTTCTATACACCTCATTTAGTGTTGAAATTGCTCTTAGTTAAGTTTTAATGGTTGAGAAGCTACTAGGACCTATTCTTCCAAGCACAAAAAATATATGAGTGGAATGCAAGCCAAGAGAGTGATTTGAAAAATATTAAGAGAAGATTAACACAAGCTCAAATACTATCACTACCAAATGGAACAAAAGATCTAGTAGTTTAATATGATGCATCATACACCGTTTGCGATTTATGCTTAAATAACGAATAAGAGTAATTGCATATGTATCTGCAGGAGCGAGTAAGGGTGGTGAATACAATCAATTTAATAATAATGAGAGACTTAGAACACTTAATAGATCAAATAAGAAACCAATTAAGGTTGATGATACTATGAACACAAGTCAGTATGAGATAAAACAAAGACAAAAGAACAAGATAAGTTTGATTTTCAAGAATGTTTTGTATTGCTCTCAAGTTCTATTACAAGTGTTACAAAACATAAAGATAATTACAAGAACCCGAGACACTTTATAGTACATCCTACAGCTGGCTATACTTTGAAAGCCAGCTGGAACACTAATATAGGCAACAAGATCAATGTATAGTTAAAAGGCAGATTGCCTTTTCTACTTGTGATTATGACATGCCATACCTCACATCCTAATATATTACAGAAAGGATAAAAGGAACAAAAGTAGAAAGATACATACCAATGACCATAATCTATAGTTGACAAAAGCATGGACCTTTTCATCAACTTATCTAAATTGGTGAGTCTTTAGAGTGGCAGGGGAAAGTTTTTAAGCTTTTTGTCAAAAGGTGATCAAAGAAAGCATGTCTTCTTTGTCTTGGGAAGAAATTAGTCTTGGCTTCAGAAGACTTTGTTTTTTTCTTCCAAAGATTTTGTCATTTGGCTTTGGAATATTTTACATTTAGCTTATTTCCTTTGAGTTATGTAAAATTTCCAAGGTAAATCTACTATGTACATCATGCATGCATGCTGAGAGCTCTTTGATTGCTTTGTATGCATCATCCTTTAAGTGTATATCTTACAAACTCCCCTCCTTAATAGGATCAAGACCATTCCTTTCTTCATTTGGTTAGGATCCCTTAAACTCTCATAGTATCTTCTCATGTCATAGAGATCATGCAAAGGAAGATCAAGCATGTCTTGCCAGAAGTAGATTTCTTGACCTCCTTGATCTCTAATGACATACTATCTGTCTAGATTAGCAGCAAAAGTCCAACACAAGATGGGTTTCCCAGCAGTAAGAGGCTCTATATTTGTTGAACTTGGTTCAACAACCTTTTCTTGAGTTACCTCTAGATGTTCTTACTCATGTTGAGGTGTAGAGGTGGATGTCTTGAACTTCTTTTGACTATCCCTCTTCATGGCCATACTTTTCTTCCTCTTTCTTGATTTCAACTTAAAAGACTAGCCTTTAGCACTAGATTGTTCTTGTATGTCTTTCTCAATTGGGTCCTTTTCCCTCACAGGTTCAGAAGGAGAGGATCAATACCTTGTTGTGGATCAGAATATGAAGTCAGCCATGGTCTAGCACTAAGTCCTGGTTGTGTTGTCTCTTGGGGATCAACCTTGACCTCAGTTTTAGGTGTAGCCTAACTTGGTGGAGAATGAAGTCAATGAGCTCACATGTTTTAATCTTCTCATTGATCACCCTAAGTGCTCATTCATTGTCGACAGAAACAGTGACCAAGCCTCCTTATAGAGAATCCATACAACTTCAAGAAGCTTATCATCCTCTGCCTATCAGCAAAGCTTTTTGACTCTTTTGGATGATGGCTTTTGACTTTGTAGCTTCTTCCCTCATCTTCCTATTAGCAGCTTTTTGTTCATGTATTACTTGTTGCTCAGTTGCTTGAGGTACTTAAACTCTATATATTCATGTGATAAAGGAAGAAGTGTAGATGCCTAATAAGGCTTGTGGAACTGAGGTATTTAATCATATTTTATCTGTCTGCTCCATGTCTACTAGAGGTTGTGGTTTAGTTGCCACAGCCATTGTCTCAGGACTTTCTTGAACTAGGAAAGGGTAGGAGTATGTTTGTAGAGTCTTTTCATCTTATTTTCTTCCTTGATCTTGAGAAGCAATTCTCCATCCTCTACCTCATTTCTCTCCTTTGACAACTCAGTTTCAGCCAGTTTGTTAGGATCAGTGATCTACGTTTGATTGATTAGAGAGTATAGCAGCGGAATTCTAACAATGAATTAGCCAATTCACAAGAACAAAAGGATATTCGATGTAAGAACAAAAACGGTTATAGATAGAGAGAATTCTGCAGATAAATTTCATTCAATATTCGCTTTCGTGGTAACGGAATTTCACACTTACAATTAGGTCGACACCTCTTATATAAGAGATGTGACGTCTGCTGATGTCACTTGATAGTGACATCTAACAGAATTTATCACAAACTACTGATAGTTAACACAACTACTGAAGATGTCAAACAGCTGACATCTTCTTACAAAAATGCTAAGTGTTAACTATTATTACAACTACTGAAAAGAACTACTGAAACAATAACAACTGAAGAACATACTCTTCAGTTGTTTTACAAATACTGAAACAAGAAACTACTGAAAGATAAACCATCACAACTACTGAAGAAGACCTCTTCAGCTGTTGTGACAACGTCTGATACTTTGTCTTCAGCACTTGTGTCTTCAGACTTGTCTTCAGCACTTGTGTCTTCAGACTTTGTCTTCAGTACTTGTGTCTTCAGACTTTGTCTTCAGCACTTGTGTCTTCAGACTTTGTCTTTAGTACTTGTGTCTTCAGACTTTGTCTTCAGCACTTGTGTCTTCAGACTTTATCCTCAGCACTTGTGTCTTCAGACTTTGTCTTCAGCACTTATGTTTTCAGACTTTGTAATAAGCTGTTGTCTTTAGCTGTTGTGGTCTTCAGTAGTTGTTGTGATGTCTATGGGACTTAAGGTTTTTCTGATCCGGCTCATTGGTTCTTTTGGTCCAACAAACTCCCCCTGAACCAATGCAGCCAAAACCTTTAACTTTATTGAGGTCCCACTTATTGTTGGCAGAATGGTTGGTCTTTTTCCTTCTTGATCAGTTGAGAAGATGACCCATATAAGCCCTGGCCTGGGAAGAAATCTCATAGATCTGTTTGGCAAGGTATGAATGGGAACTCTGTTTTGGGGAATTGGACACAGATTTGTTACCCTATTCATGAGATCTACTTCCCCATGATGAGTCTGTACGACTCTCGAACATAGGCCTCAAGGAGAACACCTGTTCCTCCTTGGAGAGTTCTTCTACTCCTCCTTCAAAGAAGAACTCTAGACCATAGTACTCAGATAAGTACTTTACAGTCCTGCCATTCTTCAACTCCATAGTAGTTATCTCCCTATAGACAATTCATCAGGATGAGTGCCCTCAAGAAGTAACTGGAGCTCATTCTTCTTAATGTCTTCAAGCTTCTTATATAATAACCCCTTTTTGATCATCTTGTTTTCCCGTAAGGCTTGAGGGGTCATTTTTGATTGATGAGCCTTCTTGAATTCATCGATTATTTCCCAGGGTGAGACTACAATGGCCAACATGATTGTAGAGTCTATTTTTTTCTAACCAGCCATTGTATCTATGTGGAATGGATCTTTTGTGGATTCTAGAACTCACCTTGGGGTCTGCCATACTCTCACTCTCTCCTTTTGATACTGAAATGTGTGTCTGAGAGTGTACAGCCTCTGAGCATGCCCTTTCATGGCTTGGATAGATGATGACTGAGGAAATTCCTTGTCACCATCTTCAGTAGTTGCTCATCGTGCTGCTTCTGCTGTTCTTCATTTCTATTTTGACTCTAACCGTTTCCCTTTGTGAGCCAGGTGTGATCATGAGTTGACTCCTGGGTTCTGGTAGCCTTAGAACAGCAGAGAGTGGCAGACTATCATCTTCATCCTCTTCTTCTTCATCTTCTTCTATCCTCTCAGCCCCTTCTCCTCCTTCTAGGTGCATCACTGGATGATGGTTGGTTGGTTTTTGTGTGTAAAGGAATTGGTTTTGAAGGTGAGGATGTTTGGATTTGGGTTTTGAGATTGGTTTGGAGATTTGAGGGTAGGCTGTTTTTGAGTGGTGATTAGGAAGGTTGTTCAAGCATTTTGGTTATGAGTTTGGCTTTTGTGAGTCTTGCCATTTCAAACCTTTTCCCAGCCCCAGCCTCATCAAGTGCTTCAATGATTATCCCCTTATGAAATTGCTCAGACATACAAATTCTGGTGGCTATAGCCAGAATGCTGTCTCTGGTCCATGAACGAATCTCCATCAGTGATCTTCCTAAGTATTTGGCTTAATCGAATCATGATCTCCAATCTCTCTTTCTCTCTCCAGCACATTGTACCCAGCCCATCTGTTTTGAATTTCCTCTACTTCCAACCTCCTGATCTCACTGTCTAGTGTGGCTGTATCAAAGCCTTGCTTGAAGAGTTGCTCAATGATTTTGTCCATGGATCGGCTGTGTGTTTCATCTGCACTTTTAACCAGCTCTTCCAAGGATTTTTCTTCAGCATTTTTTGATCACCAGCACTTTTCTTTCTTTTGTAAGTGATCATTGTTGTTCCTTTTCCTTTTCCAACTCCTTGGTTTTCTCTTGTGCCTTCTCATCCTCAGTTCTTTTTCTTTTCTTTTCTTTCACTGTCGTACTCTCCCCCTTTTTGGATGCATTGGTGGCAGGGGTTTGTACCGCAGAAAGTTTCTTGTGCATAGCATCATCAATGAGTGGTTGTAGACTTGAGGAGATCCTCTCATCAATGGCTTTATAAACAATGTCTTTGATGATGGAGTGATGAGAGGTAGGGATTGTTGGAATACAGCAACCATCTGCTCAGGGGGGGTCTGTCCCGGAGAGATAGTGCCAAAAGCATAGGCTGGAGACTTAGTGAAGTGAGAGGGTAAAGTGTTTGGGGGACCTTCAAATGAAGGTGCCATCTGTGGGTTGGTGGGGGTAGATGGACTTACATCCTGAGACTTATTGGCAAGCAGTTCTTATGTCTGCTTACCTCAGCCTCCAGGATGGTGTTGTTGGCTAGAACGTCATAGAAAAAGCCCAGGTCATCATCAGCAGATGCTGAATCACCTGACCTCTTCTTGTAGCAGGATGTACATGCACTGGGTGTAGACTAGTTTTAGCATGTTCCCCTTTGTCTTGGAACTGGGGACTTCCAGCCTCAGGACTGTGTCCTTTATCAGCTGTTGCCTCTAGTGAGGTCTTAGCTATGTTACCAGCCTCATTCTGATCATGTGCTGATTCAGAAGAGGTGGCAGCCTCACTAGATGTTCTAATCTCCCTATCCACACCAAGATAGAACTTGTAAACCCCGGTGCTGTGGTTGTCAGAAGCATGGTGATCCTCTTCCTTAATATATGTGGTTCTCCCCGTTGTTGGTGGTTGTTGGGGAGGAGGAGAGGCATGCAGCTGAGTCAGCACGTTTGCAATGATTATGGTTGGACTTTGGGGGCGGTTGCATGGGGAGATGGGGTAAAAGCAGTGTGCACCTGGGGAAGATGGTGCTCTTCAATGGCAATCTCCTCAAGTGAGGAAGATCCCAGATGTGTGGGTACCCCTTCTGTGGTGGCTGCAGGCTCCTTTTGAGAAGAATCCTGAGTGGCTGTGGCTGGTAGAGTCTCTGATACTGCTGGGGGGTTTAAACCAGCAAGTATATCCTGCCTGGGTGATACAGGAGCATCTTCAGGGGACTCATCTCCCTAAATAGCTGTTTTGAGGTGTTTTGGTTTTGGTTTAGTGGGGACTTTGGTTCTAGTGGTGGAAGCTGTGGATTCCCTGTGCTTGGGCTTTAGCATTCGGGCAGCTTCTTTGAGAGTAAGTTCTGAGTTGTGCCTGGAGTATACCTCAGCCAAAACAGCTGGTGCAGGGACTCCAAGGCAAACAAGGCCATCAGATTTTAATTCATCTAAAATAATGGCCATCAGAAACCTGGGATATAATGGCCATCGTTTGCCGCAGGTTTCTGAGCTAAGTTCTTTATTTCTAGAAACACGATTTCAGAAAATTTAGCAGTTGGTGTTCTAGAATAGAATACAATACCTGTTGCCATTGGGATGACATTTGATCCCAAGAAGATGTCTTGGAGGCTAAGCAGACATTACCATGTGAAAAATAAATTTCTCAGCATCATGGAAATGTTTCTTCAGAATGGTTGTAGCCCGAAGATCACCTTCATACCCATGATTGATAAAGGACATATCTGTTGTGCCCTTTGGGTATTCAGTCACAGTGGTGGAGTCGTGTAAGTGTAAGGCCTGACGAATGATGTCGGCTGTAACGACCACTGGTTTCTGGTTGACAAGGGACCGAACAGAGATTTGGCCGGTAGACTCACTCAGTATGAACAAAAGCATTTGACCAGAATTGACTGAGGGATTCAGGGTAGATGGTCGGATTCAAGAGAAAGGCTGTGCGATATGGGGAATCCACCATTACGTCAATGGCATTATCATATTTGTTCCAGAAAGCCGACTTGGTAAGGTATGCAACGCAGTTTGTCGTGGTTTCAGACTCATGGTCGCCATGTTTGAGAGAGAGAAGCTCAGAAAGTAACGGCTAATGAAACAATCGAGAAGAGGACAGGTATTTATAGGGTAGGGTTAGAAAATGACTGAAGGGTTTAGTGTTAGTCATCAGTATTTTAAACCGACTGTTGACATGGTATTACCTTTCAGACGTTGAAACAGCTGAAGTCTCTATTTAGTCATCAGTAGTTATAAAACTACTGAAGACAGTTTTGACATCAGGTGATGAAACAACTGAGGACTTGGTGTTTATCATCAGTAGTTGTGAAACTACTGAAGACAGTGGTTTTATCATCAGTTTTGTAAACAGCTGAAGACTTGGTGTTAGTTATCAGTAGTTATAAAAACTACTAAAGACATGGTTTTGCTTCAGTTGTTTAGAATGAACAGCAGTTGTAGAAACAACTGAAGAGAAAATTCTCTTCAGTAGTTTTCGTCAATTCATAGCCTTTTAGCTGTTTTATACTGTCCTCAACACTTACTCATCAGACTTTGCATCTGCTTTTCAGGTGTTTCATAGGATGTCAGTACTTATCTGTTTGTACTGATTTCAATAGTTGTAACTACATCAGTAGTTGTAACTACATCAGTGGTTTAGAACAGATAAAGTACTTCAGTACTTGTGAGGCATTTAGCCGTCAGTAGTTATAAAAACTACTGAAGGTGAAAGAACTCATCAGTACTTATATGTGACATGGTTACCAATGATCACCAGTAATTATTACTGAAATCATCAGTAGTTGTCACTTATTCTAGCTGCAGCATACCAAGCCTTAACACAAGGTTTTGGAAAGTAGAACTATCCAAAGGCTTAGTAAAAATATCTGCAAGCTCATCAGCACTAGGCACAAACTTAGGATCAATCAGACCTTTTTCAAAACAATCCCGAAAAAGTGATGTCTGATCTCTATATGTTTGGTCCTAGAGTGCTGGACTGGATTTTTGACAATACACAGAGCTGAAGCACTATCCATTAATAATGGAGTCTTAGTCTCTGTAATGCCATAATCCAGAAGTTGGTTCTGAAGCCAGAGTACCTGAGAAGTGCAACTTGCAACAGCAATGTACTCGGCTTCAGCGTTTGATGTAGCAACAGATGTTTGTTTCTTACTTTGCCAAGAAATCAAACAGTTGCCTAGGAATTGACAACCACCAGAAGTTGACTTTCTAGTTAACTTGCACCCTGCATAGTCACTATCTGAAAAAGCAACTAATTTGCAAGAGTGTCTAGTGGAATACCATAACCCAGAGATTGTGTACCTTGCAAATATCTAAAGATTCTCTTGACTTTAATCAAATGAGACTCTTTAGGAGCAGCCTGAAATCTAGCACAAACACATGTAGCAAACATAATATCTGGTCTAGAAGCTGTTAAATACATCAAGGACCCAATCATACAGCTGTAAAGTGTTTCATCAACAGCTTTACCTTTCTGATCTGCATCCAGTTGTGTGGTGTTGCACATGGGAGTAGAACAGGGCTTACAGTTTTGTAAATCAACTTATTCAAAAGATCTTTTGTATATTTTGACTGATGAATAAAGGTTCCATCAGCCTTTTGTTTAATTTGCAAGCCTAGAAAGAACTGTAATTCCCCCATTGCACTCATTTCAAACCTCTTTTTCATTAATGTTGTAAAATCATCACACAACTGGGGATCAGAGGATGCAAAAATGATATCATCAACATAAATCTGAACAAGTAGCTTATGCTGATCCACCAACTTAATAAACAAAGTTTTATCAATGGAGCCTCTAGTGAAATTATTCTTAAGAAGAAAAGTGGAAAGTGTCTCATACCAGGCTCTAGGAGCTTGTTTCAACCCATAAAGAGCCTTATCAAGTTTATACACCCATTCAGGATGTTTATTATCCTCAAAACCTGGTGGTTGACACACATAAACTTCTTCTTTTATTTTACCATATAAAAATGCACTTTTGACATCCATTTGAAAAACTTTAAGATGGTGGAATGCAGCATAGGCTAAGAACAATCTAATTGCCTCTAGTCTGGCTACAAGGGCAAAGGTTTCATCATAATCAATACCTTCTTCTTGTGAAAACCCCTGTACAACCAGTCTAGCTTTGTTCTTAACAATAAGCCCATTTTCATCAGTTTTATTCCTAAACACCATTTAGTGCCTATTGCACACTTACTTGGGGGTAGAGGAACCAGTTCCCACACTTGCTGTTTCTTGAACTGAAGTAGCTCAAGCTGCATGGCTTCAACACCATCCATTGTCTCTCAACGCAACATGGTAGTTCTTTGGCTCTAGCTAACTGATGAAGAGAGCATAGAAGCAGAAGTTAGACAATTGACTTCTTGTTGAAACACCAGCATTGATATCACCAATAATCTGAGACATTAGGTGATTCTTCAGTTCTTGATAAACAATGAGATCTGTGCAAGTGTTTGTAGGACCTTCAGCAGCAGCAGCATGTTGATGCAGACTCTTGAACCAAGATTAGATGGTAACTCAAAAGATGTAGAGGAATCAGAGATCTCATCAGCATTTGTTGTGGATGGAACTGCTGAAGCTACAGGAACATCATATTTAGCAGACACAGGCAGTTGGTCACTAAACTTGAATATAGGTATGATTATCATATCATCATCATCATCAATACCACCAGGTGGAAGACATGCTGCAGAAGATGATTTATCCACATGATCTGCAACAGCTGGAGGTTGATAAGGAACATATTGCAGTATGTCCAAATCAAACAACTCCACAGGTTTTGTGGAATCTTGTCCATAGGAGATTCATTAAACTTCACATGCAAAGTCTCTTCAACTATCTTTGTTCTGCAGTTGAAGACTCTGTATGCCTTGCAAGTAGATGAATAACCAACAAAATACCCTGCATCCACCTTAGGATCAAATTTTTGAGTTGATCC
Source organism: Flaveria trinervia (assembly GCA_025506515.1). NCBI lineage: Eukaryota > Viridiplantae > Streptophyta > Magnoliopsida > Asterales > Asteraceae > Flaveria > Flaveria trinervia. The sequence continues at coordinate 31,594,833 of CM046443.1, read as the reverse complement.
TTGTGTTGAGAATAAAACAGGGACACCCAAATGCTTTGAAAAATGAAATTATAGGAGCCAAGTGATGGAGAACTTCATATGGAGTCTTCATCAACCTCTGATTCACTAAGACTCTATTCTGCACATAGCAAGTTGTGTTAACAGCTTCAGCCCAAAAGGTCAGTGGCAAGCCAGAGTCAGCCAGCATGGACCTTGCAGCTTCAATTAGGGTCCTGTTCTTTCTCTCCACTACTCCATTTTGTTCTGGAGTCCGTGGTATGCTAAACTGCCTTTTGATTCCCTTTGAAAGATAGAAGTCATCAAGTGTATGGTTTCTAAATTCAGTTCCATTGTCACTCCTAATACACTTGACTGGAAGGGAATACTGCTTCTCAACATACAACACAAAGTGAATAATCTTCTGAGCAACCTCATCCGTTGAATGTAGAAAGAAAGTCCATACAAATCTGGAGTAATCATCCACAATTACCAGACAGTATTTCTTCTTGCCATGCTCATCACTCTCACAGGACCAAATAGATCCATATGCAGTAATTGCAAGCAGGCAGTGGACTTAGGCTCTTCAATAGGAGGGAATGATACGTTGTGTTGTTTTCCTTTTAAACAAGTAGTGCAGGTTTCATCACAGTGGAACTCCTTTATTGGTAAGCCTCTAACTAAACTATTGTGGATTAGCTGATTCATGTTTTTGAAATTAACATGACCCAGCCTTCTGTGCCACAGCTTAGATTCTTGAGAAGAGGCTTTGGAAAATAGGCAAGGATTGCCTCTGAGATCTATTTTCTTGGAAAGATCTAAGGCATACACTCTTCCTGTCCTGTTGGCTCTCAGGAGAGTGTGATCATCCAACACCTTATCAATCAATGCAGAACTTTGGATGACAGAATCCTACAGTTCTGACTAGTGAAAAGAGCAACATGGCCTTTATCACACATTTGACTGACACTCAAGAGATTGTACTTGAGATTTTCCACATGATTAACATAATCAAACTTTATTTCTCCATTGGAGACAAAGCCGTTTCCAATGATGTAACCCCTAGCATCATTGCGAAAAGAAACAAACCCCTTCTTTCCTTGAGAGTAGTCATGAAGAAGAGAGCTGTTCCCAGTCATGTGCATAGATCCCCCACTGTCTACATACCAGATGCTACTTTGGCATGTTGAAGAACCCTGCAATTATAAACAATCAGTTAGTTTTGGAGACCCAAACCTTTTTGGTTTTGGGCCTGTTCTCATCAACAGATGGTAAACTAACAGGTTTGATGGAAACAACAGCCTGAGAGGAAGAAGATGGTGAAGAAGAGGAATCCTTTGGCTTGGACCTCCTTTTCTGTGGTTTCAACATAGGAACATCTAATTGGTTAACTCTTCCCAATAGATGTTGAACCATCATAACCAGCTGTGTCTGATTTTGTGATAAAGCTTTCAGCTCATCAGACACATTGCCATTGGAGTTTGATAAGTTCCTATGTTGCACCTTCTTCTTTTGAGCAATCTCAGCTGTTACCTGTTTAACCCCTTCCTTTTTGGATTTCTTTAAGGACTTAAGGGTTACAGGATTTGATGTTGCTGATACAAATGTGGTCTCAAACTCAGTTTTCATTTTAACCATTTTCTCTTTAATTTCCTCTTTATGTTTGAGTTTAGAACCTCTTTTGTACCAGCAATCATCTGTAAGATGATTGAACAAACCACATACTTCACATGGTTTCTTCTTCATCTTATGTTGATCATCAACTAAAGAGGATGAAGCACTGAAGACTTGCTCTTCAGTGCTTTGGAAGCATTGTTTGCTTTCTTGACTTCCTCTTTAGTAGTCTTCAAACTCTTTTTACTGACAGTTTTCTTCTTTTCAGTACTGACAGTAGTTGGAGTTTGAACTTCAGGTGTTAAATCTTGCTCTCTAGTCCTTTCAGGACTTTCAGAATTAACTCCTGAGTTGATCAACTCATTGATCATATGAGTGTCAGCAATGGAACCATCAACATCAGCTGATAGGTTCTGAGAGGGCTTAGTGCTGACTTCTACTTCTGATAGTGCTGAATCAGAAAGTAGATCACATGATGAAATGGATTGGTTATTACTTTCACCATCAGATTCTACCTCTGCTCTGGGAGTAAAATCTGTAGGTGGAGCAGTGTGATTGTAACCAATGCCAAACTTCACATTGGAAGCAGATTGCTTACTAAGAAGCATTTCAAAACCTTTGCATGATTGTACCCATCGATCACACTCTACTTGGGTGACTGCAAGGGTTTCTTTGAGATCTTTGTACTTCTCTAGAAGTACCTCTTCCCTAGCCTTATAATCTGTGATTTGGCATTTAAGTTTGTAAATCTCATCATTCTTTTCATTAAGCACAGACTCAAATTCAGCTTTTCTTGTGGAAGTTGTTTATTCTAGCTCAATGTTCTTATTAATCAAAGCTACATTTGCTTCTCTAATAGATGCAAATGCTGCTATGCATGTTTCAGAACATAATTTAGCTTTTGCCTCAGAGGATACCTATGATACCTTTGGTGTAGAGGCATTAGTGGATGAAGTATCAGCAGAATCCAAAGCCATAAGAGCTAGATTTCCAAAGGGACTGTCACCACCATGTTGACCAGCACCAGTGAACAGTTGTTCATGACCAGACAAATCATCTGGTAAACTGCTCCAGTCAACAACTCCTGGGGTGAAGAAGCTGTGTTGTTGAGGTTGAGTTTGTTGATGAGATTGGGAAGTTGTGGTTCAGGCAATGCTTGTGGTTGTTGTGCAATTGGAGCTTGAACAGGATTTGGTTGAGGCATATAATAGCAGGATAAGGATATGACATTTGACCATGGGGGACAAAGTATGCAGGAGACCTAGGATGTGAATGATGACCAGAACCAGCAGTATGTTGCCCTCTGTTTTGTGGACTAGTACTAGGAAAAGTCACAAAGGGTGCAGAAGAGTTAGATCCAGTTGATCTACACTCTCTTTCAAAGTGTCCCAGCCTTTGGCATTTGTGACACCTCAACTTACTCTTGTCAAAACCAACTTTGGTTTTGCCAGAGAGTCCAGGAAATTTCCTGCAAGTTCTCTTATAGAACTTCTGAGATCTGATATTATTGTACTTGTGTCTTCAGACTTTGTCTTCAGCACTTGTGTCTTCAGACTTTGTCTTCAGTACTTGTGTCTTCAGACTTTGTCTTCAGCACTTGTGTCTTCAGACTTTGTCTTCAGCACTTGTGTCTTCAGACTTTGTCTTCAGCACTTATGTTTTCAGACTTTGTAATCAGCTGTTGTCTTTAGCTGTTGTGGTCTTCAGTAGTTGTTGTGATGTCTGTGGGACTTAAAGGTTTTTCTGATCCGGCTCATTGGTTCTTTTGGTCCAACACAGTTCATTTAGCTCTTTTAAGGGAAAAGAGGTGAGTTCATCAATGTTGTAGTTCCTAGTCCCCAAGTAGTTCAATCTAGTTGCCCTCAACTCATCATCTTGAGTTTTTGGCCTAGGGCAGCCCTGATTACAGCTTCCATGAAGCCTGGAGACCCACTTGAACTCTCCCCCTTAGCTTCCTCTTCCTTTCTATTTCCTCCTCCTTAATCTCTTTAGGAGTCAGTTTCCTTTTCCCTTTGTCACCCACAGGCCTAGATGACTTAGGGTGGAGAGAGCTTTGGCCTTCATTGCTAGGTTTAGCACCTAAGCCTCAGCCATAGAGAGGTTGTGAAGCACCTTCATGGGCTGGTGCCTAATTAAGGGTAATAGGTGTGGAAGAGGTTCCTGACTCAAGGTTCACAGACTCAACTACTAGGCCTTTAGTCAAGATTTTCCCTTTGAAGCTAATCTTAGGGTATACCTCAACATCTAGTTTACCAATAGTCTTCGCTACTAGTCTCTGTCTATATAATCTAGATCTCAATTTGAACTCTTCGAGCACCCTGTCTTGAATCCCATCTACTAACTTTGAAGCTTGCATTTTTTGACTAGGATTGCAAGTGGAAGGCCAATTAGATAGGTGCTCTCATAGAATCTTAGGTTGGAGAAGTTAATTTTCATGTTGCCCCTGAGATCTAGAATTACAAGGGCTCTTCTATTAGTGTCACACCTCCATCCCATAATTTGATTCTTAGTATGATAAGATTGGGTAGGCATAGCCCTCGGTATACCCTCCTCAAACAGACTTTGTATGATTGATTCCATATCAATCTGGACTTGAAGAGGTTGCTGAGTATGGACAGTTGCAAGTAAGGTTGGTGAGTCCTCAATGTCCATACTCTAAGAAGAACCCCTGGTTCTTTGATTGTTAGGACTTTCTCCCCCTTTTTGGTAGGATCACCTTCTTGTATAGGTAAGCTAGAGGTTAGGTCCACCTAATCCACAGGTTCTTGTGGACCTGGTTGAGTCATCCTAAGTGGTCTTTCAACTAACTTTCCCTTGAGATCGGTGATCACAAGTTACTAGTCATTGACCCTCTTTGTAAGGTAGTCACCTGAAGTTCTAGGTGACTATACTTTGAGACTAAATAGGTGTTAGGATCAGTGGTCTACGTTTGATTGATTAGAGAGTATAGCAGCGGAATCAAACAATGAATTAGCCAATTCATAAGAACACAAAAGATATTCAAGGTAAGAACAAACGGTTATAGACAGAGAGAATTCTGCAAAAGATATTTCATTCAATATTCACTTTCATGGTAACGGAATGTCACACATACAATTAGGTCAACACCTCTTATATAAGAGATGTGACGTCTGCTGATGTCACTTGATAGTGACATCTAACAGAATTTATTCAAACTATTGATAGTTAACACAACTACTGAAGATGTCAAACAGCTGACATCTTCTTACAAAAATGTTGTGTTAACTATCACTACAACTACTGAAAAGAAACTACTGAAACTACAACGACTGAAGAACATGCTCTTCAGTCGTTTTACAAATACTGAAACAAAAAGAAAACTACTGAAAGGAAACCATCACAACAACTGAAGAATGCTTCTTCAGCTGTTGTAACAAACTCTGAAGGCTTCAGTACTTGTACTTAAACTTCAGCTGTTGTCATCAGCTGATGTCTTCAGTCTTTGTACTTCAGCTGTTGATCTTCAGTACTTTGTTCTTCAGCTGTTGATCTTCAGACTTTGGTCTTCAACTGTTGAAGTCTTCAGTACTTTAGTCTTCAGCTGTTGAAGTCTTCAGTACTTTAGTCTTCAGCTGTTGATCTTTTGGTCTTCAGCTGTTGAAGTCTTCAGTACTTTAGTCTTCAGCTGTTGATCTTCTGACTTTGTTACAAAAGCTGATCAAGTCTTCAGCAGTTGTTGTGATGTCTGTAGGACTTAGAGGTTTTTCTGATCAGGCTCATTAGTTCTTTTGGTCCAACAAACTCCCCCTGAACCAATGCAGCCAATACCTCTAAACTTATTGAAGATGTCCCACTTATTATGGCAGAAGGATTGGTCTTTTTATCTTCTAGATCAGCTCAGAAGTGACCCTTGTAAGCACAGGCCTGGGAAGAAGTCTCAATGATCTGTTTGGTAAAGTATGAATGGGAACTCTGTCTTGAGGAACTGGACACAGAGCTGTTACCCCATCCATGAGATCTACTTCCCCACTATGAGTATGTATGACTCTCTTGTATAGGCCTCATGGAAGGTAATTTGTTCCTCCATGGTCCGCTCTTCATCACCTCCTTCAAATAATGATTCTAGCCCATAGTACTCAGATAGGTATTTGACCTATTTCCCATTCTTTAGCTCCACAGTTATTATTATTCTTAAGCAAATTCATCAGGGTGATTACCCTCTAGGAACAACTGGAGCTCATTCTTTCTGACTTCCTCAAGCCTCTTATATACTAACCCCTTTTTCACCATTTTATTTTCAGCATCTTCTGTGGGGTCAGGTTAGCTTTATAGGCTTTCTTGAAGTCATCTAGGATTTCCCAGGTGATACTACAAAGACCAGTGAGATCACTTCATCTACAATCTTCTTCACCTGGCCAATGTATCTCTGTGGAATGTCTTTTTCTTGTGAATCCTATGAGACACCCGGGATCAGGCCAACCCTCACTCTCTCCTTTTGATATTGAAATGTATGCTTAAGAGTGTATAATCTGAGAGCATGCTTCTTCATGTTGATGATAGAAGATGTGGCAGCATATGCTTTGTCAACCCTCCTCAACAATTCCTCATCATGTTGTTTGTGAAGCTCTTCTTCTTCTAGCTTCACTTTCACAATTTGTCTTTGAGTTTCAGAGTAATTGTTGGAGAGTGACTTGTGGCCTTCGGCAACTGTATAACAGCTGAGAGTGCAGCCTATCTTCATCATCATCATCATCATCTTCTTCATCATCTTCTAGCCTCAATACCTTTCTTTTCTTCTTCTGGGGTACATCATCAGCTATTGGTTTTGAGGGTAGGGAGTTGGTTTGGTGGGTTGTGTTTTTGGTGGTTTTTGGGGTAAAGGGATTGGTTTAGTGGTGTTGTTTTTGGTGGTTTTGGTGTGGGAATGTTGACAGGCTGTTCTAGCATTTTGGAGGTGAGTGTGGCTTTAGATTGCTTGGCTAGTTCAGTCCTGCTCCCAGCACCAGCTTCATTCAAAGCTTCAATACTAATCCTTTAGTGTATACTTCAGACGAACAGATCTTGGTGGTTATTGCCAAGATGATGTCCCTGGACCAAGCCTTGATTTCGATCATTGATCTTCCAAGATATTTTGCTATAAACCTGATCATGATCTCCAGCCTTTCTCTTTCTAGCACATCATAACTTGCCCATCTAGTTTGGATTTCTTCAATCTCTAATCTTCTGATCTCAGAGTCAAGTTGTCAGTGTCATGGCCTTGCCTAAACAACAGATCAATGATGTTATCCATTGATCTGTTGTGTTCGCATCAGCCTCTTTCACCATCAGCTCCAAGGAAGTCTCCTTTTCATTCTTCTTTTCTTTGATTTCTCCATGTCAGCTTCCTTCTCCTTCTCTTTGCAGTATCCACAGCCAACTCCTTCTCCTTTTCCACTTCTGTCACTTCTGTTTCTTTCTCTTTCTCTTTCCTCTCTGCACTCCTCTTTCTTTTTGCTTTCACTGACTGAATCTCCCCCTTTTTGGTTGCATTGGTTGCAAGGGTTTGATTGTCAGAAGCTTTTTGCCCACAACTTCCTCTATCAAGGTTGTATTACTAAGGAAAGCCTCTCGTCAATGGTTTTGATCACTATATCAGTGATTATAGGTGTGATGAGAGGTAGGGAATTTTGAAAGATTGCAGCTATTTGCTCAGAGAGTTCTGTTCCTGAGAAATTGTGCCAGAAGCAGAGGCCGGTGGCTGAGTATTTGGGAGTGGCTCTGTGTTTGGGAGACCTTCAGATGAAGGTGCCATGTGGGGTTTGAGGGGCAGATGTTCTTTGATCCTCAGAAGTTTTGGCAAGCAGCTCTTTGAGTCTGCTCACCTCCTCTTCCAGGATGTGTTTTGGGCTAACACATCGTAAAAGAAGCCCAAGTCATCATCAGTAGTTACCGAATCACCTGACCTCCTGATATAATCAAGATGAACATGCACTAAGTGTAGATCAGTTGTAGCATGTGCCCCTTTGTCTTGGAACTAGGGACTTCCTGCCTCAGGACTATGTCCTTCATCAGCAGTTGCCTCTGGTAAGGTCTTAGTGATGTTACCAACTACATCCTGATCATATGCTAAAGCAGGAGAAGTGGCAGCCTCACCAGAAGTTCCAATCTCCTTTTCTACACTAGGAGATAGAACATTGTAACCCCTATGCTGTGGGTTATCAGATGCACTTTGGTCCTCCCCCTCAATGGTAGAGGTATTCCCAGTTGTAATTGGTATCTGGGGAGGGGGTGAGGAGTGCAACTGAGTCAGTACTTTGCAACAATTAATGTAGGACTTTGGGGGCTGTTGCAGTGGGAGATTGGGTAGAAGCAGATAGCACCCGGGTGAATGGTGCTCTTCAATGGTAACCCTCTCAAGTGAGATAGGTTCCAGCAGTATGGGTTCCCCAATATTGGTTGCAACAGCATCCTGTTGAGAGGATACCTGTGCGGCTTTGGCAGGTTGAGTCTTTGACACGACTGGGGTTGATACCAGTATGTGCTTCCTGTGTGTGTGGTACAGGGGCATCCTCAGGGGACTCATCTCCCTGAGTAGCCTTTTTTGGCTTTTTGGATTGGGTTTGGTGGGGACTTTGGATCTGTAGGCGGTGGATGTGGGTTCCAACTGCGTGGGTTTTCGCAGCTTGGCAGCATGTTTCAGTGTTTGGTCAGAGTTGTGCCTGGAGTATACTTTAGGCAATACAGCCATGCAGGGACTCCAAGGCCAACAAGTCCCTCAGCTTTCAGCTGATTCTCTATGATGGCCATAATGAACCGAGGATAAATATCCATTGATTAGAAAAGGTTTTGAGGCCATATCCTTAAGTTCAAGAAAAATAATTTCAGAAAAGTTTAAGTCTTGTTGCTCAAGGATAGAGAATAATACCTGCTACCACCTGGTAGACATTTGATCCCAAGAGGAAGTCTTAGGAGCTAAACAAACATTTACCATGTGAAAGATAAGACGTTCTGCATCATGGAAATGCTTCTTCAGGATGGTAGAAGCACTGAGGTTTCCCTGATATCCATGGTGGGCAAAGGATAAATCAGTTGTGCCCTTTGGATACCCAGCGGGGAAAGTGGCATCATCCAAGTTGAGGGTTTGGCGAATGATATCCGGAGTGATGACCACTTGATGGTTGTTGACGAACGACTGTAGAGACTCGGTGTTGTTCTCCCCAGTTATAAGGGTGACGTTCGTCCAAAACTGGTGTAAGGATTCGGCATGAATGGTGGGATTGAGAAGGAAGGCCGTTTGGTAGGGAGATTGGACCATTAGATCAATGGCGTTATCGAACTTTGTCCAGAAGGGTGATTTTGTGAGGTAGGCAACACAGTTGTCGTGTGTTTGAGCTGCATGGTCGCCATTAATGAGAGAGAAGTTTTGGAGGTTTGAACGTTAGGTTTGGAAAGGATGAAGCTCTGAAGGATTAGGTATTGGGTTTTATAGGGTAAGGGTTAGAAAACGACTGAAGGGTGTGGTGTTATTCATTAGTAGTTTTAAATGACTGATGACATGGTATTACCTTTCAGAAGTTGAAACAACTGAAGTCTTGGTTTTAGGCATCAGTAGTTATAAAACTACTGAAAACCATGGTTTTGACGTCAGATGTTTGAAAACAACTAAGACTTGGTTTTAGTCATCAGTAGTTGTGAAACTACTGAAAACCTTGTTTGCTCTTCAGGTGTTGTAAACAACTGATAACTTGGTATTAGTCATCAGTATTGTGAAACTACTGAAGACATGGTTTTGTTATCAGTTGTTGTAAATAGCTGATGACTTGGTGTTAGTCATCAGTAGTTATGAAACTACTGAAGACATGGTTTTGTCATCGGTTGTTTAGGATGAAACAGCAATTGTAGAAACAACTGAAGAGAAAGTTCTCATTAGTAGTTTTCGTCAATTCATAGCCTTTCAGCTGTTTCATACTATCCTCAACACTTACTCATCAGCCTTTTTGCTGTTTTCAGTTGTTTCATAGAACATCAGTACTTATCTGTTTTTACTGACATCAGTAGTTATAACTACATCAGTAGTTTAACTTTATCAGTTGTTTTAATAGAATCAGTACTATATGTGATATGGTAACTAATGATCATCAGTACTTATTTACTGAGATCATCAGTAGTTATCACTTATTCTAGCTGCAGCATACCAAGCCGTAACACTAGGTTTTGGAAAGTTGAACTATTCAAAGGCTTAGTAAAAATGTCTGCAAGCTCATCAGCACTAGGCACAAACTTAGGATCAATCAGACCTTTTTCAAAACAATCCCTAATAAAATGATGTCTGATCTCTATATGTTTGGTCCTAGAGTGCTGGACTGGATTTTTGATGAAGCATATCAGCTACAGATTAGCCTATCCATTCTAATGGAGTCTTAGTCTCTGTAATGCCATAATCCAAATTGGTTCTGAAGCCAGAGTACCTGAGAAGTACAACTTGCAGCTACAATGTACTCTGCTTCAGCAGTGGATGTAGCAACAGATGTTTGTTTCTTACTCTGCCAAGAAATCAAACAGTTGCCTAGGAATTGACATCCACCAGAAGTTGACTTTCTAGTTAACTTGCACCCTGCATAGTCACTATCTGAAAAAGCAACTAATTTGCAAGAATGTCCAGTGGAATACCATAAACCTAGAGATTGTGTACCTTGCAAATATCTAAAGATCCTCTTGACTGCAATCAAATGAGACTCTTTAGGAGCAGCCTAAAATCTAGCACAGACACAAGTAGCAAACATGATATCTGGTCTAGAAGCTGTTAAATACATCAAGGACCCATCATACATCTGTAAAGTGTTTCATCAACAGCTTTACCTTTCTGATCTGCATCCAGTTGTGTGGTGTTGCACATAGGAGTAGAACAGGGCTTACAATTTTGTAAATCAAACTTATTCAAAAGATCTTTTGTATTTTGACTGATGAATAAAGTTCCGTCAGCTTTTTGTTTGATTTGCAAGCCTAGAAAGAACTGTAATTCTCCCATTTCACTCATTTCAAACCTCTTTTTCATTAATTTGGTAAAATCATCACACGACTGGGATCAGAGGATGCAAAATAATATCATCAACATAAATTTAAACAAAGCTTATGCTGATCCACCTTCTTAATAAACAATTTTTATCTATGGAGCCTCTAGTGAAATTATTCTTAAGAAGAAAGGTGGAAAGTGTCTCATACCAGGCTCTAGGAGCTTGTTTCAACCCATAAAGAGCCTTATCAAGTTTATACACCCATTCAGGATGTTTATATCCTCAAAACTGGTGGTTGACACACATAAACTTCTTCTTTTATTTTACCATATAAAATGCACTTTTGACATCCATTTGAAAAACTTTAAGATGGTGGAATGCAGCATAGGCTAAGAACAATCTAATTGCCTCTAGTCTGGCTACAAGGGCAAAGGTTTCATCATAATCAATACCTTCTTCTTGTGAAAACTCTGTACAACCAGTCTAGCTTTGTTCTTAACAATAAGCCCATTTTCATCATTTTATTCCTAAACACCCATCCATTTAGTGCCTATTGCACACTTACTTGGGGGTAGAGAACCAGTTCCCACACTTGCTGTTTCTTGAACTGAAGTAGCTCAAGCTGCATGGCTTCAACCCATCCATTGTCTCTCAAAGCAACATGATAGTTCTTTGGCTCTAGCTGACTGATGAAGAGAGCAAAGAAGCAGAAGTTAGACAATTGACTTCTTGTTGAAACTCCATCATTGATATCACCAATGATTTGAGACATTGGGTGATTCTTCAGCTCTTGATAAACAATGATATCCATGCAAGTGTTTGTAGAACCTTCAGCAGCAGCAAATGTTGATGCAAACTCTTGAAACCAAGAATATGATGGTAACTCAAAAGATGTAGAGGAATCAGAAATCTCATCAGCATTTGTTGTGGATGGAACTGCTGAAGCTACAGGAACATCAAGTTTAGCAGACTCAGGCAGTTGGTCACTAAACTTGAATAGGTGAGTATGATATTATCATCATCATCAATACCACCAGTAGAAGACATGCTGCAGAAGATGATTTATCCACATGATCTGCAACAGCTGGAGGTTGATAAGGAACATATTGCAGTATGTCCAAATCAAACAACTCCATAGGGTTTGTGGAATCTTGTCCTTTGGAGATTCATTAAACTTCACATGCAAAGTCTCTTCAACTATCTTTGTTCTGCAGTTGAAGACTCTGTATGCTTTGCAAGTAGATGAATAACCAACAAAATACCCTGCATCCACCTTAGGATCAAACTTTTTGGAGTTGATCCTTTGTGTTGAGAAAAAACAGGGACACCCAAATGCTTTGAAAAATGAAATTAGAGGAGCCAAGTGATGTAGAACTTCATATGGAGTCTTCATCAACCTCTGATTTACCAAGGCTCTATTCTGCACATAGCAAGCTGTGTTAACAGCTTCAGCCCAAAAGGTCAGTGGCAAACCAGAGTCAGCCAACATAGACCTTGCAGCTTCAATTACGGTCAGTTCTTTCTCTCCACTACTCCTTTTGTTCTGGAGTCCTGGGGATGCTAACTGCCTTTTGATTCCCTTTGAAAGATAAAATTTATCAAGTGTATGGTTTCTGAATTCAGTTCCATTGTCACTCCTTATACACTTGACTGAAAGGAATACTGCTTCTCAACATACAACACAAAGTTGATAATCTTCTGAGCAACCTCATCCTTTGAATGCAGAAAGAAAGTCCATACAATCTGGAGTAATCATCCACAATTACCAGACATATTTCTTCTTTGCCATGCTCATCACTCTCACAGGACCAAATAGATCCATATGCAGTAATTGCAAACAGGCAGTGGACTTAGGCTCTTCAATAGGAGGGAATGAGACTTTGTGCTGTTTTCCTTTTAACAAGCAGTGCAGTTTCATCACAGTGGAAATCCTTTATTGGTAAACCTCTCACTAAATTATTGTGATCAGCTGACTCATGTTTTTGAAATAACATGACCCAACCTTCTGTGCCACAGTTTAGATTCCTGAGGAGAGGCTTTGGAGAATAGGCAAGAATGGCCTCTGAGATCTATTTTCTTGGAAAGATCTAAGGCATACACTCTTCCTGTCCTGATGGACCTTGCAGCTTCAATGAGGGTCCTGTTCTTTCTCTCCACTACTCCATTTTGTTCTGGAGTCCTGGAATGCTGAACTGCCTTTTGATTCCTTTGAAAGATAGAAGTCATCAAGTGTAGATTTCTGAACTCAGTTCCATTATCACTCCTAACACTTGACTGGAAGGGAATACTGCTTCTCAATGTACAACACAAAGTGAATCTTCTGAGCACCTCATCCTTTGAGTGTAGAAAGAAAGTCCATACAATCTGGAGTAATCATCCACAATTACCAGACAGTATTTCTTCTTTGCCATGCTCATTACTCTCACAGGACCAATAGATCCATATGCAGTAATTGCAAGCAGGCAGTGGACTTGGACACTTCATAGGATGGAATGAGACTTTGTGCTGTTTTCCTTTAAACAAGCAGTGCAGGTTTCATCACAGTGGAACTCCTTTATTGGTAAGCCTCTGACTAAACTATTTTGTGGCTAGCTGATTCATGTTTTTGAGATTAACATGACCAAGCCTCCTGTGCCACAGTTTAGATTCTTGAGAAGAGGCTTTGGAAAATGGCAAGGATTGCCTTTGAGATCTATCTTCTTAGAGAGATCTAAGGCATACACTCTTCCTGTCCTGTTGGCTTTCAGGAGAGTGTGATCATCCAACACCTTGTCAATCAAGTGCAAACTTTGGATGACAGAATCCTACAGTTTTGACTGGTGAAAAAGGCAACATGCCTTTATCACACATTTGACTGACACTCAAAGATTGTACTTGATTTTCCACATGATTAACATCATCAAACTTTATTTTCTCCATTGGAGACAAAGCCTTTTCCAATGATGTAACCCTTAGCATCATTGCCAAAAGAAACAAACCCCTTCTTTCCTTGAGAGTAGTCATGAAGAAGAGAGTTGTTCCCTGTCATATGCATAGATCCCCAACTGTCTACATACAGATGCTACTTTGGCATGTTGAAGAACCCTGCAATCATAAACAATTAGTTAGTTTTTGAGACCCAAACCTTTTTGGTTTTGGGTCTGGTCATATCAACAGATGGTAAACTAACACAACTTGCTATGAATAACAGCCTGAGGGATGGAGATGGTGTAGAAGAAGAATCCTTTGGCATGGATTTTCTTCTCTGTGGTTTCAACACAGTAGCATCTAATTGGCTGACTCTCCCTAATAGATGTTGAACCATCATAACAAGTTGTGTCTGATTTTGTGATAAAGCCTTCAGCTCTCAGACATATTAGTGCTTGAGTTTGGTGAGTTCCTGTGTTGTACCATCTCTCTTTGAGCAACCTCAGCTGTTGCCTGTTAACCCCTTTCTTTTTGGATTTCTTTTTGGATTTGGGGTCACAGGTTTTGATGTTGGCTGGTACAAATTTGGTTTCAAACTCAGTTTTCATTTATCCATTTTCTCTTTAATGTTTTATTATGTTTGAGTTTGGAGCCCTTTTTATACCAGCAATCATCAGTAGATTTGAATAAGCCACATATTTCACATGGCTTTTTCTTCATCTTAAGTTGATCATCTGCTGAAGAAGATGAACTACTGAAGACTTGTCTTCATGAGTTTGCTATCAGTACTAGCAGTTTTCTTCCCTTTAGTACCTGCTTTCTTGATATCTTCTTCAGTAGTTTTTCCCACCCTTTCTACTTGCATTTTTCTTCCCTTTAGTACATGCAGTAGTTTGGGCTTGTTCTCCAGGTGTTATGACATTCTTTTTAGTACTTTCATACTTTGTGAAATATCACCTGGAGTGATCAACTTTTTGATCATGGTGAGTCAGCATTTGACCATCAACATCAGCTGATAGGTTCTGAGAGGAATTAATGTTGACTTCTACTTCTGATGGTGTTGTATCAGATAGTAGATCACATGATGAAAAGATTGGTTATTGCTTCCACCATCAGATTCTACCTCTGCTCTGGGAGTAAAATTTGTAGGAGGAGCAGTGTGATTATAACCAATGCCAAACTTCACATTGGAAGCAGATTGCTTACTAAGAAGCATTTCAAAACCCTTGCAAGCATTTATCCATCGATCACACTCTACCTGGGTAGTTGCAAGGTTTCTTTGAGGTCTCTGTACTTCTCTAGAAGTATCTCTTCCCTAGCCTTATCATCAGTGATTTGGCATTTAAGTTTGTAAATCTCATCATTCTTATCATTAGTACAGACTCAAATTCAGCTTTTCTTTTGGAAATGTTTGTTCTAGCTCATGTTCTTGTTAATTAAGCTACATTTGCTTCTCTAATAGATGCAAATACGGCTATGCATTTTCAGAACATAGTTTGGCTTTTGCCTCAGAGGATACCTGTGATACCTGTGGTGTAGAGGCATTAGAGGATGAAGTATCAGCAGACTCCAAATCCATAAGAGCTGATTTCCAAAAGGACTGTCACCACCATGTTGACTAGCACCAGAGAACAGTTTTGTTATGAACGACAAATCATCTAGTAAACTGCTCCAGTCAACAACTCCTGGGGTGAAAAAGCTGTGTTGTTGAGGTTGACTTTGTTGATGAGATTGGGAAGGTTGAGGTTCAGGTAATGCTTGGTTGTTGTGCAATAGGAGCTTGAACCGGATTTGGCTGAGGTAAGTAATAGCAGGGAAAAGGATATGGCATTGAACCCTGGGGGACAAAGTATGCAGGAGATACCGGTGTGAATGATGACCAGAACCAGCAGGATGTTGCCCTCTGTTTTGTGGACTAGTGCTAGGAAAAGTCACAAGGGTGCAGAAGAGTTAGATCCAGTTGATCTACACTCTCTTGCAAAGTGTCCAAGCCTTTGGCATTTGAACACCTCAACTTACTCTTGTCAAACCAACTTTGGTTTTGCTAGAGAGTCCTGGAAATTTCCTGCCAGTCCTCTTGTAGAACTTCTGAGATCTGATATTAATCAAGGCCATTTGGCTCAGAATATCCATCTCTTCTAGATCATCATCAGCTATTCCTTTCAAATCATCCATGATGAAGCATAGATTGTCACTATTACTGCCAGAATGACTATCAATACCAACAAATGCATGATCAAACTGTTTGAAGAGAATCAATATGCTCATTATAATTGCTTTCAGATGCAGCATATTCTGACTCATGACTAAGCAAGGCAGTGTTTCCCTGGTACAAAGTCATCAGTGAGCTTTCCTGATGATGACAGTTTCCTTTTCTGCTCTATCTCTATCTTTTGAATGTAAGCAGTTTCCTGAAGTTGGGTGAGAGATAGGCTATCCAGATTTGCACTGGAGCGTTGGACAATGTAGTATGTGTCCCATCTCTCAGGCAGTGATCTGAGGAATCTGTTATTCATTTGGCTGTTGTGTATTCCTGTTTCACCATTTTAAGCTCAGAGATCAAACAGGAAAAACGCTCAAACTGTTGAGTCAGTGTCTCACCCTTTCTATGAGAGAATGTCTCATATTGTTGGGCGAGGATTTCTCTGTTGTTTGCTAAGACCTCATCAGTTCCACCGAATTGTTCCTTCGGTGCATTCCAGAGGTCATGAGCAGTTTCATGATGCCTAAGCCCTGAATAGATTTCATTCGGCAGTGCCATGGCCAGAATTCCATAGGCTTTAGCATCAATCTCAACAGTTTCCGATCTTCATCTGAGTATTGTTCCTTCTTCTTCGGAACCATTGATTGGTTTCCGAATTGTTCACCATAGCTTATGTGGTCCATGTACCACAGATGTCCAACAACCTGAACTGTTAACAGACAGGTGATGAAGCATCCTTCGTTGCCATATGTTATACTCAGTCCTAACCAGCATCGGAGGCTTGGTTGGGACCGGTATTTTGAGGGTCTTAGAAGGAGTAGTCATCTCAGATTCAACCAAATTCAATTAAGCTATAGCAGATTTAGAACAAAACACAACAAACCAAATTGAACCAAGAGAGATCTCAATGAATAAACGAAAGTGCAGAAATCAATAATCTATAACCAGTTCTTGCAAATGTGCTAATTCAATCAAACATAGATATCAAATGCAGTTTCAATGATCAATTGTTAGATCAATCAATGATTAACCTGCTCTGATACCAATTGTTAGATCAGTGATCTACGTTTGATTGATTAGAGAGTATAGCAGCGGAAATCAACATGAATTAGCCAATTCACAAGAACACAAAAGATATTCAAGGTAAGAACAAACGTTATAGACAGAGAGAATTCTGCAAAAGATATTTCATTCAATATTCACTTCGTGGTAACAGAATGTCACACATACAATTAGGTCAACACCTCTTATATAAGAGATGTGACGTCTGCTGATGTCACTTGATAGTGACATCTAACAGAATTTATTAAACTATTGATAGTTAACACAACTACTGAAGATGTCAAACAGCTAACATCTTCTTACAAAAATGCTGTGTTAACTATCACTACAACTACTGAAAAGAAACTACTGAAACTACAATGACTGAAGAACATGCTCTTCAGTCGTTTTAAAAATACTGAGACAAAAGAAACTACTGAAAGGAAACCATCACAACAACTGAAGAATGCTTCTTCAGCTGTTGTACAAACTCTGAAGGCTTCAGTACTTGTACTTAAACTTCAGCTGTTGTCATCAGCTGATGTCTTCAGTCTTTGTACTTCAGCTGTTGATCTTCAGTACTTTGTTCTTTAGCTGTTGATCTTCAGACTTGGTCTTCAGCTGTTGAAGTCTTCAGTACTTTAGTCTTCAGCTATTGAAGTCTTCAGTACTTTAGTCTTCAGCTGTTGATCTTCAGACTTTGGTCTTCAGCTGTTGAAGTCTTCAGTACTTTAGTCTTCAGCTGTTGATCTTCTGACTTTGTTACAACAGCTGATCAAGTCTTCAGCAGTTGTTGTGATGTCTGTAGGACTTAGAGGTTTTTTTGATCAGGCTCATGGTTCTTTTGGTCCAACAATAGGTGAAGATTTTAGTTAGTTTTTTCACCTTTAGTTTCAAACTCCCGTTATCTTCATCAAAAGAATAACAGGGATGAGAAAAGGACCAAAATTTTCTTCCTTGTCACCAGCACTAAGTTCTTGGCTACTAGATTTCCCCTGCACCATGACAGCTTCAGTTGAAGTGTTAGTGAACTGGGTTGTTATGGTTAAGGTCTTAAGAATTTAATCACCTACAAAAGTGAGAGCTTCTTCCATATGACCTCCTAAATAGGGTTAGGTAGATCCATGTTAGTTGTGGGCGGATGATGTAGGCTAGACATAGTTGAGTCAGGAGCACTCATCTCTCCTTGAGCAGGGGTGGAAAAGAGAGACTCATGCTACTCACTAAATCCCATGCTTTATTATTATATTCAAGGTTGGGTATTGGTTGATTGAGGTCCAGAGGCTAGGGATGGTAGTTTTCCCCTAAGGTTGTTCACTATAGTTTTAAGACTTTGAATGAAGGCTTAAGGTTGTTGGGGTTGTGATCAAGCTGAGCATGAGGAACCTCAGCACTGATCCTTAAAATGATGTGAATGGTGAGGATATAGGCTTGCACAACCTGAGTAGGTTGTATAAGGGTTCGTTTGTATTTTCTAGAGTGTGGTTGAGAAGTAGAGGATGTGGGTTCAACACTAGGTTGTGCTGCTAGGTTGTCACCTTGAGCAATGAGTTCTAGCTTTTTTGGGACTAGGGTTGTTTCTACCCCTAAAAAGCCCACAGTAGGCTTTCTTATTGTTTTGAAGATGTCGGGCTTCACCTTTCCTATTTTAAGAATATTACATGTCCCCTAAACTGTGAGCCCAGTTCATAGTTAAGAATGTGTTGAACATATATAGGTAACATGTAATATTATAGGGAGTTCAAGTTAGCATAAAAATTTGTATATAAAATCTAAAAGTACCTGATGTTGACACCTGAACCATCCCATGGACTATGTAGGAAAGGTCGTCTGGATTTGGTCCCAACCTCCATGCTTGTTTAATAAACAATGGATAACTACATGAGGAGGTACTGCCACTAAGAGGAGACCTTCCTTTCCTAAAGGTTCTTATAGAGTAATCACCTTCATAGCCCATCTGCCTGAAGGACTGGTTCACAATAGACTTTGGGAAGGACAAGTCGCATTCTTCATCATCTAGCCTAAGATGAGTGTTGATAGAGGTTGGAATGATAAAAATGTCCTCCCTTGCACTATGGCAGATAATGTCTTCTCCCGTCCATGGTGACCTCTTTGAAGTTCCTCCAAACCTCCAAATGTTGATCTCCATATAGTAGAGGATCTGGTTAGAGAGGTGAAGTAGTTGGATAGAGTAAAAAAATCAGCAACCTTTGAGAAATTAGGATATTTCTCAGAGTTTAATAGAGCACCTGATTGTGTTGCCTGTGTAATGCATGGAAGAATATGGTTGGTTTTGAGGATTAGGGTGACCATTGATGAGTAGGTTTGTGAGGAAGAAAGGTAAGAACAAAGGCGGTTTGTGGGTATATATATGAAATGAATTTGAGACAAGTTAATGTAAAAGGATAAACTTTGAAATCCAGATGTCGATCCCACCTCTGAAAAAAGAGCCCAAAAAGGTAGTTTCCTTGAAAGTAAAAAATCTTCCAAATGTAATTTGTCTTCCAAAGTTTTATAAAAGCTTCCAAAGCCAATTTTGACTTTGGAAAGTATTCCTGAACTTTATGCAAATTTTGCTTTGGAAGAAAGATACTTACAGTATTTGACTTCGGAGACATATTTGATTTCGAAAAAGATTAATACTAAGAAGTTTTTCTCACAAAGGAATAAATCTTCCAAGACTTGATTGCTTGTGGAAGAAAATTTTCCATCAAAAACATATAAGTACGTAGAAGCATATTTAAGCTTCAAAAGATATATCAAAATTTATTCTGAAGGTAAATGTCTTATAAGTAGTTATTAGTTTTGAAGTGATGTTCTTCTAAAGAAAAATTATGGTCTTCCAAGAGAAATATGTTTAAAATTTCCAAAATTCTAAGGAATATCATATGAAAGTTTTCTTTCAAAGTAAACTGGGCTTTTGTAGGTGATGATGTAGATAACTTAGGAGACACATTTTTAAAAATAGTCTTGAATTTAGTTTAATAAAAATCTACTCAAAGTTAGTCATCCTCATAGCTGATACAAGATACTTAAATCTATATTCATCAAAATCTTTTGTGAACAAATCAACATATTGTTCATTTTTGTTAACTTTGACTAGATTTATTGATTCTTTTTCAAAATTATCTCTAATAAAATGATACATGATATTGATGTGTTTTGTCCTTGAGTACTACATAGGATTCTATGTAATAGAGATAACACTGTTATTGTCTATATGGATTGGAGTCTCCTTGAAGTTGAATCCATAGTCCAACATCTAATTCTGAATCCAAAGCACTTGAGCACAGCAGCTAGCATCAATAATGTATTCAGCTTCAGCCGTTGATGTAGACACACTTGATTTTTTTTCTTGCATTGCCATGAGACTATCTATCCACCAAGGAATTGACATCGTTCAGATGTAGACTTTGCAGTCATATTTCACCATTGTAGTAATTATTTGTATATGCATACAGATTGAAGTCAGAATTCTTTGGATACCAAAGGCCTAATTTAGGAGCACCTCTGAATTTTCTAAGAATCCTCTTGACAGCAACTAGGTGTGACATCTTGGGTTTCGCTTAATATCTTTCACAAATGCATGTGGAAAACATGATATCAGGCCTGCTGGTTGTAAGGTACATGAGAGACACAATCGTAGCCTTGTAGAGATGTTCATCGACACACTCACCCTCAAGATCAAGACCAAGGTAGTGGTTTTATGCTATAGGTGTCTTTGTAACCTTACATTCAGTCATGTTAAACCTTGTAAGTATGTTTTGTACATACTTTGACTAACTTATGAAGATGCCACTATCCACCTACTTCACTTGAATTCCTAGAAAGAAATTAATTTCCCACACGACACTTATTTCAAATCTATTTGTCATCAGCTTCTCAAAGTCTTTGAAGAACATAGAATTAGGTGACCCAAAGATAATATCATCTACATAAACTTAAACAAGCATCAAATCATTCCTTGTTCCTTTGATATAGAGTGTTCCATCTATAGTACCTTTCTAGTAACCATGCTGATAGGGATACTAAGATAATGTCTCATACCACTTTCTTGGAGCTTGGTGCAGCCCATAAAGAGATTTATCAAGTTTTCAAACATAATCAGGTTGATCTAGGTATGCAAAGCCAAGTGGTTGTTTGACATACACCTCCTCATCAATCACTTTATGTAGAAAAGCACACTAGACATAAAGTTGTTAGACCTTGAAATCCTTGGATGCTTAAAAGCAAGGAATATCCTAACAGCTTCAAGTCTTGCCACTAGAGCAAAAACCTCGATGTAGTCAATTCCCTCTTCTTGTGTTTATCCTTGAATAACTATTCTGGCCTTGTTGTTGATGACAAGTCCTCTATCATCCTTGTTTCTAAATAGCTATTTGGTACCTTGGTCTTCCCTTGAGGAAGAGCACATAAGTTCCAAACCTTTTACCTTTTAAATTGAAGCATCTCATCCTAAATGGTTCTCTCCGACTGACCGTTCGTCTATGGATGATAAGTCGTACCTTGTCCCCAAGCATCATGGAACTTCTTCTAAAATATAGATGTGAACCGGGTGTCAAGATTAGACACAATAGACACCGGTACACCATGAAGAGCTACAATCTCTTTAGTGAATAGATCCACTAATCTCTCGGATGAATACGTCTCGTGGATCGATAAGAAGTGGGCACTCTTTGTCAAACAATCAACTATCACCCATATGGCATCGTACCCCTGTGCGTATGCGGTACCTTTGTGATAAAGTCCATTGTGATATGCTCCCACTTCCACTTGGCTATATCCAGAGGTTGAATCTTCATGTATGGCTTCTGATGCTCGGCCTTCACTTGCAAGCAAGTAAGGCACTTAGTCACATACTCTGCTACATCACGCTTCATACCCGGCCACCAATAATCTTTCTTTATATCTTCATACATCATTGTAGCACCGGGATTGAGTCTTATGAGCTTCATCCATGATCTTCCCATGTAGATCCCTATAACGAGGAATCCACATTCGTCCTAATCGGGTTCTAACACCGAGTGTGTTTTCACCCAACTCCGCAACTATACCTCTCATCCTTTCAGAGTTACGATGATCTTCTTTCAATGCCTTGTCTTGAAACTCCTTGACCTACTTCATCACATCAAAGGTCATAACCAACTGATAGGTCTTAACCCAAATTCGATCGGGTCTTTCCTTTCGGCTAAGGGCATCTGCCACTACATTGGCCTTGCCCGGATGGTAATTGATCTCGCAATAATAATCATTTATGAGCTCCAACCATCTCCTATGTCTCATATTCAAATATTTCTACTCAAAGAAGTACTTCAAGCTCTTGTGGTCAGTGACGATTGTGCACTTCGTCTCGTATAGGTAGTGCCTCCAAACTTTAATGCAAATACCACAGCTGCTAGGTCCAAGTCATGAGTAGGGTAATTGACGTTTTGAACCTTCAATTGTCGAAATGCATAGGTAATCCAATCCCAAATATGAAGCATCTGAATAGACCACTAAGTCCTTAGTTCCTTCGGGTAATGATAAAACAAGAGCTTGAGTCAACCTCATCTTCAACTCCTCAAAAGCCTTTTCTTGCTCTTGACCCCTTACGAACTTCATGCCCTTACGGGTCAGCTTAGTCACCGGAGAAGCTATCTTAGAGAAGTCTTGGATGAATCTTCCATAATATCCCTCCAACCCCAAGAAACTACAAATCTCGGATGGCGTCTTTGGAGACTTCCATTGCATTACCTTCCACCTTAGTCGGGTCCACCATATCCCCTCAGGATTCACCACGTGACCCAAGAATTGAACTTTGTGTAGCCAGAATGTGCACTTGGAGAACTTAGCATACAACTTCTCTTTTCTCAACATCTCCAACACCTCTCGAATGTGATCGGCATGCTCCTCCTCACTCTTTGAATAAATTAGGATATCATCAATAAACACAATCACTTATTTATCCAGTATCTGCCAACACACTCGATTCATCAAATCCATAAAAGTAGCTGGCGCATTAGTTAAACCAAAAGAAATAACAAGAAACTCATAGTGTCCATAACGCGTATGAAAATCGATTTTAGGAATGTTTTGCTCCTTCACTTTCAACTGATGGTAACCAGATCGAAGATCTATCCTCGAGAACCTGTTGGTCCATTGATCGTATAAAAGTGCAAATAAGGTGAAGAATAGTTCAATATCCAAAAAACTAACTAAACAACATGAAAAAAGATGATTGAACACAATAATAACCCATTCATGCTAAGACAATGAACATCAATAATCAATAACATAAAGCACAATGATAATTCTCTGTAATCACTGCTTTGAAATGGTAACTTGGAACAATAATAATCAATTAGGGTTTTGCAAGCTTACCCAACAATGAAAAAGATCAATTCTATATAAAGCAGTCATTGTTTCGTAGACAGTTTCATTGTCAGTGAAACTGTACTGCCGAAACTATAGTTTCGCCCGACAAAAACGGTAGTTTCGCCGAGCTAACTAATTAGCTGACTATACAGTTTTGCTGGACTGGAATATTAAATAAAACTAAATACATACAAAAAGAAACTAACAAAAGACCTATTACAATCAAAAGTAAATAATCTAAACTAAGGTGAGTCCAACCTATACATGATCTTCAATACTCGCCTTAGGTTGGAACTCACCACCTTCACTCGGCTTGATTAGTCTTTTCAGCTCCAATGACCTCCGTTGCCTTAGATTAATCTTCAGTATCTCCTACAACATCTCCCTCGGAAGCTTCAGCACATGATTCTCCATGGTTTCCTCCTGCATCACTAGCCCCTTCGGGATGAGCACTTGTCTACTCAAACTGCTTGGCCAAATCTTGTATATCCATGTTTAGGTCATCTTTGGCCCTTACTCTCTTAGCTAAACTCCTCACCTCTGCCCTCACCCCTCTGATCGTGTTTGCTACATTCATAAAGAGACTTGCTTCTTTCCTCATTTCCTCACCTGCACCTGCTTTGATATGATTCTCGTAAAGTACCAGGAGGTCTTCATCATAGAAACTAAATAGTTCCATTGGATCAAAGATTTTAATCTCAGCACCATTATTCACCCTGATGATTGCCTCCCCGTATTATTGTCATAAAACCACATTTGAAAGCTCTGTAATCGTTGGGGAAGTAGATTTGCTAATCTGACCCTGTTTATGGTCCTTGGGTGTTTCACCCTTAGTACAATTCTTCCCTTCCCGGTGTCCCAATCCTTGTCTTTTTTGAACGTTTCCTCTCAGCCTTCATAAAACCAAAAGAGTCAAAATTATCATTTAGCCCATTCTGAATTTCTTTCTCTAGTAAAGAGGCTCGTTCACTCAGATTTGCCTTTAGTAATGGCAAAGTTGCAAGTTGCCTTAGATCCCATTTAGGCAAGGTCTTGAAAGCCTTCCTTTTATGCAAGTAACTGATTCCACCCCCTCTTCTTTTTATCATGAACATTTTAAGGCTGGGGTTATAGCACCAACTTATGATCCGATTATCAGCCTCTTCCTACTCAACCCTTCCATGTGTTGGAATAGGGGAGTCAGTTCTTTAGCCTCTTTCTCCTTAACAAACCACTCATCTTTATCCATTTCAAATACATCCTCATCAAGCTCTCCTTTCTTAGCTACTTAGATCAATGGTCTCTCATCAACTTCATAGAACTCAGGTTCAGAATCATAGTCTATAAGCTGTTCATCATCCTTTTCTTCATCAACTAAACTCTTTTCCTTCTCATATCTCGGTCCACAGACTTCTCCCTTACCACTTCTTCTCCAATCAAATCCTTCTTAACATCAAGAGCCATGTTTATAAACCCATCCTCCATAATATATTCTTCATTCTCCCTTCCTACATCCTCGTTTCTTGTTTCACAATCTACAGCATCATTAGGTGCTGCACCAGACGTGCCCTCTCCTGCCTTAGATGAAGTACCCATGTTCAGGAACGGGTACTTTGATGTATCAGTCAAATCATCTAACTCAGATTGAGCTAGTTGATTAGGCAGGCCGGCTGTAGCTTTCAGTTGGGCAATCTCTTCAAATAACTTCTTCAGCAGACGATTTTGATCCACAAGCATCTTTTTCATTGCATCTATCATCTTATCTTTTTTCCTCCCGTATCTCTTGGTTGGTGAGCTTTGTCTTATCATACTCAGTTCATTTGCCAAAGAATTTTTAAGATTACGGATCATATCTTCATCTAGATTTCCTCTTTCTTCCCTCCTTTCAGTGAGTACTTGATGTCTCTATTTAGTTCGCCTCTCTGAATCTGCTGTATCAGCTTTCTTCTTTGATCTCTTTTCCTTCTCTATACTTATCTCTTCAGCTCTTTCATTTATGTCTTCCTCAAAATTATAATCTTTCTCCTTAGCATATCTCTTTCGCTTCTTGGTTGTATGAGATTGTTATGCCCTAGTTTCTTCAGCTCTTTTATTCTCAGATTCATCCACCCGTCTAATGTAATTCCATCTCTATGGAGGGTACATGTTTTCCTAGAGATGGGTGATCTACCCACTAAAATCATGGCAAATAGCACAGCAGTCAGCAAAGATACGGGGATTTATTTGTACCAGCCTCTTCACCTCTCCATGTCTTGGTACATTTGGTATTAGGTCATCAAAGATCATTTGAAGAAAATGAGGATACAACAGCCATTTATCCTTCTTCAAGGCCATCACCTTTTCAGCCATGCAGGAGAAAATCAATTTGGCAATGTTGGCCTTCTCTCCTCTGCAACACAACAACGTTGCTTTTGCCCAGTCAATATTTAGCATGTCTGATCCACCTTTATGGTGATCAAGACACATGATGAAGACGTGAGCAATAATCTCCATTCCTTGGACAAAAATGACTTCTTGATCTCCTTTTGGGAACCAAAAGCTGACCCTCACAGCCCATGCTTCTGAATGCCTCGAACACCTCTGAATCAGACAAAGAAATATCTTCACCAGAATCCTCCTCTAGCCTCAAAATCCTTGAAACAATCTCTGCAGTAATGATCACCTCATGATCTAAGACTTTGGTAGTAATTCTTTATGTATTTCCTCGTGTATTATACTTAGCAGATCTCCTGAAATATCTCATATGAAGATCATATATAGTGATGGAATGAGATATAGCATAAGCTACGCGTGATCTTTGCAGCCATCTAATACAATCTCTAAACCTAGTAGCTTTAGGATGTGTATCATCCAGAGTAGTAGTGATGTTATTTCTCTCATCAAACTTTAAGTTAGCCATTTGAACCTGAGAAAGAGGCCAAATAAATTACATAAGAATAAAGTATGAATATGAATTCAAAGAATTAAGAAAAGAATAAAGAATAATTAATAAAAAATAAATAATAAAAAAAGAATTAAAACAGATATATTCGCTAGGCGAAAGTATAGTTTCGCAGAAACATATATATAGTTTCGGCGGGCGAAAGTGTAGTTTCGCTAGCTAAAACATATCAGATTCGCTCAAATAGAAAGGTAGTTTTGACTGGGCGAAACAATAAGAACTTCCATTCATAGCGGGCGAAACTAAAGCTTGGTTAGCGAAACTGTTAAGTTCGCTTGGACGGAATAACCTCACAGTTTCGCTAAAATATTAAGAACTTTTGTTCAGTTTCACCGGATAATCGTAGTTTCGCTGGATGAATAACGAAGACACCGAAGAGACACAGTCAAATAAACTAAAAATGTGTTATTATTAACAAGATTAAAAGAAAGTCCTGGGTTCGAAACTCACTTGCGAACATAAAACAACCAACAATCATAAGCAACAACACAAAATCATGATTTCGAAGAGATGGTCACCGTAATGCCCTAAGAGTGTAAAAGATACGAAAGTGCGAAAGTGTGAGATATAAATTCGCAAAATGACCTAAATAGCAAATAGTTTCACGAGACAAAAAAATAGTTTCGCTAAGAGAAATTATTTTCGTCCAGCGAAACAAGTAGCGAAGATATAGTTTCGCTCACATCACCCCCCCCCCCCCCCCCGTTTTAAAGATAACTGAGATCAAAATTGATCAGAGATCACATCCCCAAGATAAGTATAGCACAGAGATGAATTAGATCATCGACCGGCAATGAGATCATACCGATTACTGAAAAAAATCACAGTCTTAAATGATTTTGAAATTCTTAAATAGATCAATAATGATTGCTAATATATTTGTCCGCTTAAACTCAAGCCCTATCTTTTTCAACAAGTAGCAGATGATTCGTTAAGGTTCGATAAAGTACTTTAGAATGTTAGAACCTCACAATCATTTTGGCAAAAACCCTCACCCAACCTCAAGAATTCTTGAATTTTGAAACGATCTTTAGAGAGCAAGGCATGTGCATTTGTGTGCAAATGATTATTATCAGAATATTGTATTCAGATATGAAATCATCGTTTGATGATTTGATACAACATAGATCAAATTGGTGAGAGCTCCAGGTCTATACTCACGTATAACAAAGGAGATGACCATTTAATCATGTGTCGATGAGAGCTCCATATCAGTACCACAGTACAGCAGAGGAGATCATCACTGCAGGTCAGTATCATCGTATAGCGGAGGAGATTAGCACAAGAACAAGACATAGATGTACAAGACATGAGCCATAAGATCAATTCTCAATCCACTTTTTGTGGGGACTCATTTTCCGTGTAGGCCAAAATGATCGCGAAAATCCAAACACCTTAAGTAGAGATTTAATTTAAATCAAAATGCTTCTGTTTACTTTATTTGTCAGGCTGAGTCTATCATGCATATCGTTACATAATCTATTTGTTTGACCATTATATGTGCTTAAAAAATAAGATGTGAATCAGATAACATCGGAGTCCATCCTAGCCTCCTCTTGAGTCATTGTGAAGGCTCTAGCGCTCGCTTTCTTCCTTTTAGTCCTGGTCCTCTTCTTCCCTTTGGAACTCTCAGCCTTTGGATTCTTGCATTCCTGGCTCATATGACCCTCGCCACCACAGGTGAAACATCTTACCACCTTACACTCTCTTGCCATGTGGTCAGGCTGCCCACACTTGAAGCACACATTCGATCCTCATCTACATTCTCTAGTATGCTCCTTCCACATTTGACACATCTCCTCGATCTCGCCCAGGATATGACAACACGTCGGTTATCCACTGGTGCACCTTTGTTATTTGGAGTGGTGCCGCCACGTCCAAACCGCTTTCCATTCCAATGTCGGTCACCACCACCCTTCTTACTTACCTCAGCCACCACCACTCCACGTTCATCATACAACCTTCCCACCATTTCAACCACCGACCTAAACGTACTAGGTCGGGCGGCGATCATGTGCATACGGATGTCCGTTGGCAATCCTTGGATGTACCTCTTGATCTTCTGTGACAGAGGCGTCACATGATCTAGCACTAGTCGTGCCATCTCGTTGAACTTGGTGGTGTAGTGTTGATGTGTCATATTCCCCGCCTCTAGCTGTAGGAACTCCCTCTCAAGCTTATCGAGCTCTCGGTGAGGACATAACTCCTCGATCACCAACTTCTTCAGCTCGCTCCACCTCATCCTACTAATCGCCCTGCTACCCTCGGCTTGGACGATATTGTCCCACAAACACAGAGTTGAGTCCACAAATGAATCGGTGGCAAACTTTACCTTCTGATCCTTCCGGCACTCGCTAATATCAAGAACAACTTTCATCTCCCTCACCCACCAGTGAGTAGCAGTAGTAGTGCCATTGCCATCGAAAAGGGGCTTGCATCTTTGGAATGCCCCATAATTACAACCTCGTGCTGCCTGAAGCACGAGCTCTTCTTCCTCCTCTTTGTTAGTAGAGACAACCGTCTCAATCTTCAGTTGCTCTCTCCCTCCTGAGAACCTACTCCTCTCCTTCCTCTCTCCTTCCCTTGCAACTTTCATCACTTTGGTCACCACAAATGGTAAGATTGTCTACATGGCCTGGTGAACCTCTTCCACCACTGCCTCATTCATTGAGTCCCTCAAGTTGGCACTCTCATCACCACCCTCCGGATGAGGGGTCTTGGGCTCTACATGAGCCGTCTCCTCAGCTCTAGCCTTTCCTCTTGTGACCCGTGGTCCAGTCCCACGTCCACCACGACCACCATGACCTCCACCTCATGAAGCCTTAGAAGATCTACCCCCAGCCATCCTCTAAGCATGCTATAAGATCCAAACACTAACATGGTCATTCAAGGTAATAGCTTAGTTTATGTCAAGTATAGTAAGTCCCTAATTATAGTGGCCAGTTGTGATTAGCCACTTACTTTACTCTTCATTCCCCAAGCATTTCCTACGTAACTACATCAGTATCTAAATCTACAAGGAAGCACATAAACCACATAACATGCGCACATAATGCGGTTAACATTAAGAAAATACCTGATGGCACGTAACTACTTGCATAGGCATCCCTTACCTTTTTGTCCCATTCTCAGTTTAAGTTTAGGTTCCTTTTGAAAATATTTACCCGTTTCACTTAAACTTTGGCTCTGCTACTGCAGGATCGGTGTTTGTCACTTAAACACAAATGTATTCTCTCAAACTCACCTAGAATCACACTCGGGTAAGAATCAATAAGAGTTGATCACAATATGAAAAGTAACTAAGAACACAGAAAGATAATTTTCAAGATACTTTTATATATTGATTCTCAACTCAAGATACAAAGACTCTTACAAGCAGATGATAATCTTACCTCTATGAGTTACAAAGACAACCTATATATAATACTATCTACAGCCAGATTTACTTTGATACCAGCTGGGATCCTTTAGCTAAAGCCTATACTACAAGACTATAGTTAAGGTATCTCGGATAAAGTCTTATCTGAGATTTGGTAGTCAGGACATGTCCCTGACTTACCTTTTGTCACCAACTAAAGATGGCAACTATACTATCATAAAAAGGTAAACAGTGGAATAAAGTATGGTCAACAACATGGTTCTTTAAGAAGAAGCCATGCTGTATTAGAAGTCTGTAGCGGAGTGTCAAAGACCATACTTGTGTCCACTGGTTATAGCAGTGTCTTCCGAAGGTTAAATGGCTTCGGAAGAGTAAGTACTTCTGAAGCCACTTTATACTTCGGAAGAGGCTGCTTCATCCAAGACTTGGAGACTTTTTCATCATACTTCGGAAGTGGTCTTCACTTTATTCTTCTAAGTCTTGAACTTCGGAAGTATGCATTTGTCTTCGGAAGTAGAGTTCTGTCTTCGGAAGTTGGACTTTTCCTTCTACACCCTTCGAAAGTTCCATGAAGAGCTTCGGAAGCCTTTGCATGCAGCATCAAAATAACTTAATTGATCTATTTTTGGTTGCATTAGCCTTCTTCTTGATCCAACAAACTCCCCCTAGGCAAATGCTACCAAAACTTCACTTACCTCGACTTCTCAAAACTTTCAGCACCAAGGAGAGCAAATATTTGTCTGTCTCCTTGTTCTTCCCTGATGTGGTGCTGAGAAGTTTGTATAGATCCTTGGTAGACAGGAAATCCAATCTGTCACCTTGGATAACATGTACCCTTTGTTGTTGCCCTCTGAAAAGAGTTAGTTGATGGGAACTGTAATCACATTCCCATCAAACTATAGGTTCCGATTCAGGACCTTCCACCATCTGTAGAAAGGTAGCACCTTTGGTGGGAGATCTTTCCTTGTCTTCCTGTCTTCTCAACTTCAACTCTTCTTCAATCTTTGCTTTTGCAGTTAGCTCAGCCAAATGAAGACTGTTGAGATGATTTTTGACGAGTGCAGCAGTTTCAGAGTTGGAGGGGTTGGAGAATGGTTTCTCTGCTAACTCAGCAATGTCAAATCTGCTGGAGTGTAACAGAGAGGTTGCATTGAGTCTGTTGACTTCACCATTCTCTCTTTCCACAAAAAAGTTGTGAGAAGGTTCATCGAACCTCCATTGGATTATCTTCCTTCTAGGCACAAGAGGCTGACTAGGAATCTTGTCCTCTTTTCTTGTATCCAGCAGAGTCACCAGTTTCCTTCTGAGCTTCTTTTCTTCCTCATTTAAAGAGTCTGAATTGAGGCCCAAAAGTCTTGCAGCCTGGTCCAAAGTTCCTCTAGGAAAATCAAGGAATCTGTCTCTTGTGAGGGAACTTGAAGATCCGTCTACATAGGTAATGTTAACAGAGTCTTCTACACAGGAAACTTTGCTCAAAGTGGTGTTGAGAAGGCATTGCCTTAAACTCCTCAAGGGAGAGATGTTGAGAAGGCTGAAGGGATGGTTTGGATGAAAATTGGGTAGGTTTAGGTTCAGAGGTTTCGGCTAGTGTTTTGGGTTGGATGATGGGAAGTTTAGGAGGTTGAGGTGAGGGAGCAGTAGTGGGTAGTGATGTGGGTTCAGGGGTGAAGGGTTTCAGAGTTGGAGGACTTGGAATGATAAATGAATTATGTTTTCATTAAAATGAGAACTTGAATGAGCATTAAGGACTGGACTATAAGGATTACACCTAATTAGGTTTTCTCGACCTTTGGTAATCCTATTTTGTTTTGCTATCAATAGGTACTTGTTATACTTGTTATGGACATGGGATTGAGTCATTATCAATGGGAGTTTCATGGCCCCTTTTAATACGTTTTACTTGGGGAAAAGCATGCTAAAAGTTTCTGGACTATGTTCTATCAAATTGATTTTAGACTTAGATTGTACTGTCATGTATGGTTTGAGTCATAGGATCAAGTCTAGGTTCAGTTTATTAGTATTTATACTTATTTTGGAATTGGATTGGACTGTTTTGGATAGATATTATTAGTACTAATAGGTCAACACCCCAAACTTATTGTCAGTATGCTAACTGAGACTAACATGGACTGTGACTGCCCTTGGGTGAATATAATCCGATTACTGGACATGAGCTTACATTGGTTTCTGTGACTTCTGTGTTCTCAAACACACATATAATTTGTACATGACTTACATGGCAACATATATTCTACTTATAAACCTATGAACTCACCAACATATGTTGAATTTTTTATAGCATGCCTTTTAAGATAATAACATTTAGGAACTTGGAGAGTGGACTTTAGATGAGACCAGTCCTGCAAGAGCATTAGAAATTGGAATATAATTTGTTGTGGACAATGTGTTATTGTTGGTTTTGTAATTGGTTTGGATTGAGTTTGTACCAGTTGTTTTGGTTTGGAACTTCTGGATTGTTTATGCATTTATTGAATAACATTATGGTATTGATTATTCTTAACACTTGTTATTTTATATCGGGTGACGTCATGATCCATTAAAGGAGGTTTCCTTTAGAACCCCAATGTGTTATGACGATCTCGTCTGTCGCATCCTCGTGTTTCTGCTACAAGTGGGGGTGTGACACATATCGAGTTTAAGGTTGGAGATATGTTTTATTAAAGGTATCTTCATGGAAAGGGATAATCCATTTTTTAAATACAAGGAAATTTGAGCTCTAGATACATTTAATCCTTTAAGATTTTGACTCGCGTAGGTGTAGTTGCATATAAGCTAGAACAACCTCAAAGATTGTCCGGAATTCATCCAACGTTTAACATCTCTTTCTTATGAAAACGCCTAACCGATGAAACTTGCAAGTGTCACTAATGGAAACTAGGGTTGATGATAAACTAAATTATGTGAAACAACCTATCGTAATCTTTGATAGAAAGGAAAAGCAAGTATGCAACAAGGTCATTAAGCAAGACAAGAGATAATGGCTGCATAAGAAAGAATTTGAGGCTAGCTAGTAATCAAAAGAAGAAATGACAAGATCCTATGCCTTATTATTTGAATAATAGTAGGTTTCAAGGACGAAGCAGTTCTTAAGGGGGAAACATTTGTTATTGTTGGACCAAAAGAACCAATGAGCCTGATCAGAAAAACCTCTAAGTCCTACAGACATCACAACTGCTGAAGACTTGATCAGCTGTTTGACAAAGTCTGAAGCGCGTATTGAATAAAATATGTGATTTGCAGAATTCTTATATAAGGGATGATTGACCTGATTGTAAGTGTGACATTTTGCCACCACGAAAGCGCGTATTGAATAAAATATGTGATTTGCAGAATTCTTTCTATAATCGTTTGTTCTTACTTTGAATATCAACTGTATTCTTGTGAATTGCCTAATTCATTGTTTGATTTCCGCTGCAATACTCTCTAATCAATCAACGTAGATCACTGATCCTAACAATTGGTATCAGAGCCAGTTAATCATTGATTGATCTAACAATTGATCATTGAAACTGCTAATCGATATCTGCATTTGATTGAATTGGCATATTTGCAAGAATTGGTTATAGTTAAATTGAATTTCTGCTACTTTCGTTTTATTGCTTTCTGTTTTCTCTTGGTTCAATTTGGTCTGTTATGTTCTATTCTAAATCTGTTAAAACATAATTGATTTTGGTTGAATCTGAGAATGACTACTCCTTCTAATGACCCTCACAATACCGGTTCCTCAACCAAGCCTCCGATGCTGGTTAGGACTGAGTATAACATATGGCAACGAAGAATGCTTCATCACCTGTCTGTTAACAGTTCAGGTTATTGGACATCAGTGGTACATGGTCCACATAAGCCTATGGTGAACAATCCGGAAACAAATCAAATGGTTCCGAAGAAGAAGGAATAATACTCAGATGAAGATCGGAAACTGTTTGAGATTCATGCTAAAGCCCATGGAATTCTGGCCATGGCACTGCCGAATGAAATCTATTCAGGGCTTAGGCATCATGAAACTGCTCATGACCTCTGGAATGCACTGAAGGAACAATTTGGTGGAACTGGTGAGGTCTTAGCAAACAATAGAGAAATCCTTGCCCAACAATATGAAACATTCTCTCATAGGAAGGGTGAGACACTGACTCAACAGTTTGAGCGTTATCCTGTTTGATCTCTGAGCTAAAAATGTTCAAACATGAATATACCAATAGCCAGATGAACAACAGATTCCTTAGATCACTACCTGAGAGATGGGACACATACACTATTGTCCTACGCTCCAGTGCAAATCTGGATAAAGTATCTCTCACCCAACTTCATGGGAAATTGCATACATTTGAGAGAGAGATAGAGCAGAAAAGGAAACTGGCATCATCAGGAAAGCTCACTGATGACTTTGCACCAGGGAACACTGCCTTGGTTGGTCATGAGTCAGAATATGCTGCATCTGAAAGTAATTATGATGAGCATATAGATTTCTCTTCAAACAGTTCAGATCATGCATTTGTTGGTGTTGATAGTCACTCAGGCTGTAATAGTGACAATTTATGTTTTATCATGGATGATTTGAAAGGAATAGCTGATGATGATCTAGAAGATATGGATATTCT
Source organism: Flaveria trinervia (assembly GCA_025506515.1). Lineage (NCBI taxonomy): Eukaryota > Viridiplantae > Streptophyta > Magnoliopsida > Asterales > Asteraceae > Flaveria > Flaveria trinervia. The sequence goes on along the minus strand of CM046443.1, from coordinate 31,560,866 downwards.
GAGCCAAATTCCCTTGATTAATATCAAATCTCAGAAGTTCTACAAGAGGACTGGCAGGAAATTTCCAGGACTCTCTGGCAAAACCAAAGTTGGTTTTGACAAGAGTAAGTTGAGGTGTCACAAATTCCAAAGGCTTGGACACTTTGCAAGAGAGTGTAGATCATCTGGATCTAACTCCTCTGCACCCTTTGTGACTTTTCCAAGCACTAGTCCACAAAACAGGGGGCAACAACCTGCTAGTTCTGGTCATCATTCACAACCTGTTCCACCTGCATATTTTGTCCCTCAGGGTCCAATGTCATATCCGTATCCCTGCTATTACATGCCTCAGCCAAATCCAGTTCAAGTTCCTACTGCACAACAACCACAAGCATTACCTGAGCCTTTACCATCTCATTCACAACCTCATCACAACTTTTCACCCCTGGTAATGTTGACTAGAGCAGTTTACCAGATGATCTCTCTGGTACTGAGCAATTATTTACTGGTGATGGTCAACATGGTGGTGAACATCCTTTTGGGAATCTAGCTCTCATGGCCCTGGAATCTACTGAGGGTTATTGCTCCAATGCATCTTCTTCACAGGTAACCCAGGTATCTTCTGAGGCTAAGGCCAAGCTTTGTTCTGAATCTTGCATAGATGCATTTGTCTCTATTAGAGAAGCAAATGTAGCTGTACTGTAATTAATCAAAATCTAGAGCTTGAGCAAACTATTTCCAAAAGAAAAGCTGAATACGAGTCTGTCCTTAAGGACAAAGATGATGAGATTTATAAGCTTAAATTCCAATTAATGATGAAAAGGCTAAGCTAGAGGTCATTCTTGAGAACCATAAGGAACTCAAAGAAAAACTTGCAGTTACCCAAGTTGAGTGTGACCGCTGGGTGTCATCCTGCAAGGGATTTGAAATGCTGCTCAGTAAGCACTTCGAATGTGAAGTTTGGAATTGGTTATTACCATATTGCACCTCCAACAGATTTTACTCCAAAACCAATAGTAAAATCTGAAAATGAAAGCAATCTCCAAACCACATTATCATGTGCATCATTCACAAGTGATCTTCCAAAATCACAAGATGAAATAAGGGTTGATACCTCAGCAAGTCAATTGGCTGATGGGTTAACTACTGATAAGCACATGAAGCTGAGTATTTCAGATGTTGTACCTCAAAGTAACTTAAGTACTGAAGGGCAAGTTACAACAACTGAAAAGCATTTCAAATCAGCTGAAATAAATGGATTAACAACTGCTGACAATAACAGCTGGAGAAAAACTCTTTAGTTGTTACAGATTCTTCAGTACTGAACAAAATTACTAAAAGGAGGAAAGTACTAAAGAGCACACCTTTAGTAGTTTCCTCATCAGCAGTTGATCAATCCAAGATGAAGAATAACCCATGTGAAATATGTGGTAAATTCAATCATCTTTCTGATGAATGTTGGTATAGAAAGGGTTCCAAACTCAACAGAGATAAGCTCATCAAAATCCAGACGGATGAAATGAAAACTGAGTTTGAGACCAAGTTTGTACCACAATCATTCCATCGTGATAAACCCAAGCCTTCAACCAAATTCAAAAAGAAGGATAAGGTTCATCATAAAACAACTGGTGGTGCTCCTCATGATAAACATCAGACCAAGTCTGTTAATTTTAAGGAGGAAATGGTGGATCACAGGAACTCATCAAACACAAGTACTGATATGTCACAAGAGCTGAAAGCTTTGGCTAAAAATCAGACACAACTTGTTATGATGGTTCAGCATTTGTTGGGGAGAGTTAACCAGCTAGATGCACCTATGATCAAATCACTGAAAAGGCATTCCAAGCCCAAATCCAAGGAATCCATTTCAGCACCATCTCCTTCTTCAGCTGTTAATCATAAGAAACAAGTTATGGTTGCATCTGTTGATGAAAACAAACCCAAAACCAAAAAGGTTTGGGTCTCAAAATCTAACTAGTTTTCTTTCATGCAGGGTTCTTCAACATGCCAAAGGAGCATCTTGTATGTGGACAGTGGAGGATCTATGCATATGACTGGGAGCAGTTCTCTTCTTAATGACTACTCTCAAGGAAAGAAGGGATTTGTTTCATTTGGAAATGATGCCAGAGGTTACATCATTGGGAAAGGATATGTGTCTAATGGACAAATCAGGTTTGATGATGTCAACCATATGGAGAATCTCAAGTATAATCTGCTGAGTGTCAGTCAGATGTGTGATAAAGGGCATGTTGCACTTTTCACAAGCCAGAACTGCAGGATTCTATCTTCCCAAGTTCTGAGGCTGATTGACAAGGTAATGGATGAACATACTATCCTGAAGGCCAACAGGATTGGAAGAGTGTATGCCTTGGATTTGTCAAAGAAGATTGATGTGAAGGGTCATCCATGCCTGTTCTCCAAAGCCTCTCTTCAGGAATCTAAACTATGGCATAGAAGGCTGGGTCATGTCAATCTCAGAAACATGAATCAGCTGATCAACAATCGTTTAGTGAGAGGTTTATCAATAAAGGAGTTCTACTGTGATGAAGCCTGCACTACTTTTTTGAAAGGAAAACAGCACAAAGTCTCATTCCCTCCCATTGAAGAACCTAAGTCCATTGCCTGCTTGCAGTTACTGCACATGGATTTATTTGGTCCTGTGAGAGTGATGAGCATGGCAAAGAAGAAATACTGTCTGGTAATTGTGGATGATTACTCCAAATTCATATGGACTTTCTTTCTACATTCAAAGGATGAGGTTGCTCAGAAGATTATAAACTTTGTGCTATATGTTGAGAAGCAGTATTCCATATCAGTCAAGTGTATAAGGAGTGACAATGGTACTGAATTCAGAAACCATACACTTGATGATTTTTATCTTTCAAAAGGAATCAAAAGGTAGTTTAGCATCCCAAGGACTCCAGAACAAAATGGAGTAGTGGAGAGAAAGAACAGGACTTTAATTGAAGCCGCAAGGTCCATGTTGGCTGACTCTGGTTTGCCTTTGACCTTTTGGGCTGAAGCTGTCAATACAGCTTGCTATGTGCAGAATAGAGTATTAGTAAATTAAAGGTTGATGAAGACTCCATATGAAGATCTACATCATTTGGCTCCTTTGATTTCATTCTTTAGAGTCTTTGGATGTCCTTGTTTCATTCTCAACACAAAGGGTCAACTCCACAAATTTGATCCTAAGGTGGATGCAGGGTATTTTGTAGGTTATTTATCCACTTGCAAGGCTTACAGAGTCTTCAACTGCAGAACAAAGATAGTTGAAGAAACCTTGCATGTGAAATTCAATGAATCTCCTAAGGATAAAATTCCACAAAACCCTATGGAGTTGTTTGATGTGGACATACTGCAATATGTTCCTTATCAACCTCCAGCTGTTGCAGATCATGTGGATAAATCATCTTCTGTAGCATGTCTTCCACTAGGTTTTAAGGATAATATACATCCAGATTGGGTATACAAGCTTGATAAGGCTCTTTATGGGTTGAAACAAGCTCCTAGAGCCTGGTATGAGACATTATCAAATTTTCTTCTTCAAAATAATTTCACTAGAGGCTCCATAGATAAAACTTGTTCATTAAAAAGGTGGATCAGCATAAGCTACTTGTTCAAATTTATGTTGATGATATTATTTTTGCATCCTCTGATCCCCAGTTGTGTGATGACTTTACCAATTTAATGCATAAGAAGTTTGAAATGAGTGCAATGGGAGAATTACAGTTCTTTCTAGGATTGCAAATCAAACAAAAGACTGATGGGACTTTCATTCATCAGTCTAAATATACAAAAGATCTTTTGAATAAGTTTGATTTACAAAATTGTAAGCCCTGTTCTACTCCCATGTGCAACACCACACAACTAGATGCAGATCAGAAAGGTAAAGCTGTTGATGAAACACTTTACAGATGTATGATTGGGTCCTTGATGTACTTAACAGCTTCTAGACCAGATATCATGTTTGCAACGTGTGTTTGTGCTAGATTTCAGGCTGCTCCTAAAGAGTCTCACTTGATTGCAGTCAAAAGGATCTTTAGATATCTGCAAGGTACACAATCTCTAGGTTTATGGTATTCCACTGGACACTCTTGCAAATTGGTTGCTTTTTCTGATAGTGATTATGCAGGGTGTAAGTTAACCAGAAAGTCAACTTCTGGTGGGTGTCAATTCCTAGGCAACTGTTTGATTTCTTGGCAGAGTAAGAAACAAACATCTGTTGCTACATCCACTACTGAAGCAGAGTACATTGCTGCTGCAAGCTGTACTTCTCAGGTACTCTGGCTTCAGAACCAACTTTTGGATTATGGCATTACAGAGACTAAGACTCCATTATTAATGGATAGTGCTTCAGCTCTTTGCATTGTCAAGAATCCTGTCCAACACTCTAGGACCAAACATATAGAGATCAGACATCATTTTATTAGGGACTGTTTTGAAAAAGGTCTGATTGATCCAAAGTTTGTGCCTAGTGCTGATGAGCTTGCAGACATTTTTACTAAGCCTTTGGATAGTTCGACTTTCCAAAACCTAGTGTTAAGGCTTGGTATGCTGCAGCTAGAATAAGTGATAACTACTGATGATCTCAGTAAATAAGTACTGATGATCATTTGTAACCATATCACAAATAAGTACTGATTCTGTTACAAGAACTGATACAGTCATAACTACTGATATAAGTACAAATAGATAAGTACTAACGTCGTATGAAACAACTGAAAAACAGCCAAAAAGACTGATGAGTAAGTGTTGAGGACAGTATGAAACAGCTGAAAAGCTAAGAATTGACAAAAACTACTGATGAGAATTTTCTCTTCAGTCGTTTCTAAAAACTGCTGCTTCATTTTAAAACAACTGATGACAAAACCACGTCTTCAGTAGTTTCACAACTACTGATGACTAATACCACGTCGTCAGCTGTTTACAACAACTGATGACAAAACCATGTCTTCAGTAGTTTCACAACTACTGATGACTAAAACCACGTCGTCAGCTGTTTCCAACATCTGAAGCTAAAACCATGGTCTTTAGTAGTTTTATAACTACGGATGCCTACAACCAAGACTTCAGTTGTTTCAACCTCTGAAGGTTAATCCCACGTCATCAGTCGCTTAAAACTACTGATGACTCATACCAAACCCTTCAGTTGCTATATAACCCATACCCTATAAATTCATTGTCTTACAGAGCTTCATCATCTCAAACCTAACGTTCAAAAACTCAAAACCTTCTCTCACATCAATGGCGAACATGAAGCTTAAACCACGACACAACTGTGTTGCTTACCTTACTAAATCACCTTTCTGGACAAAATTTGATAATGCCATTGATCTAATGATCAAATCTCCATACAAAACGGCTTTCCTTCTAAATCCTACCATTCATGCCGAATCCCTCCAGCAGTTCTGGACGAACGTCACCCTCGACATTGGGGAGAATGACACCGACTCTCTCCAGTCGTTCGTCAATAATCGTCAGGTGGTCATCACTCCAGAAATCCTTCGACAAACCCTACAACTGGATGATGCCACTTTCCCCACTGGGTATCCAAAGGGCACCACTGATCTATCATTTGCCCAACATGGATACCAGGGTAACCTTAGTGCCTCTACCATCCTGAAGAAACACTTCCATGATGCAGAACGACTAGTGTTTCATATGGTGAATGTATGCTTAGCTCCTAAGACTTCTTCTTGGGATCAAATGTCGACGAGGTGGCAGCAGGTTATTCTCTATCCTTGACCAACAACACTTAAATTTTTCTGAAATATTATTTCTTGAACTCAAGGATATGGCCTCCAAGCCTATAGCTAACCGATATATCCTCGGTTCCTAATGGCCATTATAGTAAACCAGCTGAAAGCTGATGGACTTATTGGCCTTGGAGTCCCTGCCACGGCTGTATTGCCTGAAGTATACTCCAGGCACAACTCAGACCAGTCACTCAAACTGGCTGCCAAACTGCGAAAACACACGCAGTTGGAACCCACAGCCACCACCTCCAAATATGTTGTCCCCACCAAACCCAAACACAAGAAAGCCAAAAAGGCTACTCAGGGAAATGAGTCCCCTGAGGATGCCCCTGCAACACTAACACAGGTTATATCTACTGGTCATAACCCCCCAGTAGATACACGGACTCGCTCACCCTCAACCGCTCAGGTTTCCTCTCAACAGGAGCCTGTAGCAACCATCTCTGGGGCACCTATATATCTGGACCTTCCTCACTTGAGGAGGTTGCCATTGAAACGCACCACTCTCCCCGGGTGCATACTGCCTTCACACCCTCTCCCACTGCAACCGCCCCCAAGTCCTACCATCATAATTGCCAAAGTGCTGACTCAGTTGCACTCCTCACCTCCTCCCCAGATACCAATCACAACTGGGATAGCTCCAACCATTGAGGGGGAGGACCAAAGTGCTTCTGACACCCCACAGCACAGGGGTTACCATATTCAATCTCCAGGTGTAGAAACGGAGATTCGAATGTCTGGTGAGGCTGCCACTTCTCCTGCTTCAGCATATGATCAGGCTGAAGTTGGTAACATTCATAAGACCTCACCAGAGGCAACTACTGATGAAGGACATGGTCCTGAGGCAGGAAGTCCCCAGTACCATGACCAAGGGGCACATGCTACTACTGATCTACACTCAGAGCATGTTCATCCTGATTCTATCAGGAGGTCAGGTGATTCAGTAAACACTAATGATGACCTGGGCTTCTTTTATGATGTTTTAGCCCAAAACACCATCCTCGAGGATGAGGTGAGCAGTCTCAAAGAGCTGTTTGCCAACATTTCTCAGAATCAAAGACCATCTACCCCTCACAACCCACAGATGGCACCTTCCTCTGAAGGTCTCCCATACACTGAGCCACTCCAAAACACTCAGCCACCTGCCTCTGCTTCTGGCACTATTTCTCAGGGACAGAACCCCCCTGAGCAAATAGCTGCTATCTTTCAACATTCCTTACCTCTCATCACATCAAATATAACTGATATGGTCCTTAAAACCCTTGATGAGAGGCTTCCCTCAGTTATACAACCCATGATAGAGGATGTTGTGAGCAAAAGGCTTTCTGACAATCAAGCCCTTGCAACCAATGCAACCAAAAAGGGGGAGATTCAGTCAGTGAAAGCAAAAAGAAAGAGGATGGCAGAGAGGGAAGAAACTGAAAAGGAAAAGGTGAAGGATGCTGACATGGAGAAGTGACTGAAAGTACTAAAGACTTTCATGTCACATACAAGAAAAGGAAGAATGAGAAGGAGACTGACTTGGAGACAATGGTGAAGAAGGCTGATGCTGAACCACAGCCGATCAATGGATAACATCATTGATCATTGTTTAGGCAAGGCCACGACACTGAAAAACTTGACTCAGAAATCAGAAGACTAGAGATTGAAGAAATCCAAGCTAGATGGGCAAGCTATGATGTGTTGGAAAGGGAAAGGTTAGAGATCATGATCAGGTTCATAGCGAAATATCTGGGTAGATCATTGATTGAGATCAAGGCATGGTCCAGGGACAGCATCTTGGCAATAACCACCAAGATATGTTCGTCTGAAGTATACACAAAAGGATTGGTTATTGAAGCCTTAACGAAGCTGGTGCTGGGAGCAGGACTGAACTAGTCAAGCAATCTAAAGCCGACCTCACATTCAGAATGCTAGACCAGCCTGTCAACATTCCCACACCAAAACCACCACAACCACAACCCACCAAACCAACTCCTCTACCCTCAAAACCAGTAGCCGATGAACTACCCCAGAAGAGGAAGAAAAGGGTACTGAGGCTAGAAGAAGATGACGAAGACAATGATGAAGATGAAGATAGGCTGCCACTCTCAGCTGTTATACAGTTGCCGAAGGCCACAAGTCACTCTCCAACAATTACTCCTGAAACTCAAAGACAAATTGTGAAAGTGAAGCAAGAAGAAGAAGAGCTTCACAAACAACATGATGAGGAATTGTTGAGGAGGTTGACAAAGCATATGCTGCCACATCTTCAATCATCAACATGAAGAAGCATGCTCTCAGATTACACTCTTAAACATATATTTTAATATCAAAAGGAGAGAGTGAGGATTTGGCCTGATCCCAGGGTGTCTCATAGGATTCACAAGAAAAACATTCCACAGAGATACATTGGCCAAGTGAAGAAGATCGTAGATGAAGTGATCTCACTGGTCTTTGTAGTATCACCCTGGGAAATCCTTGATGACTTCAAGAAAGCCTATAAAGCTAACCTGACCCCATAGAAGATGCTAGAAAATAAAATGGTAAAAAAGGGGTTAGTATATAAGAGGCTTGAGGAAGTCAGAAAGAATGAGCTCCAGTTGTTCTTAGAGGGTAATCACCCTGATGAATTTGCTTATAGAGTAATAACAACTGTGGAACTCAAAAATGGGAAACAGGTCAAATACCTATCTGAATATTATGGGCCAGAATCACTTTTTGAAGGAGGAGCTGAAGAACTTACCATGGAGGAACAGATCACCTTCCTTGAGGCCTAACAAGGGAGTCATACAGACTCATTGTTGGGAAGTAGATCTCATGGATAGGGTAACAGCTCTGTGTCCAGTTCCCCAAGACAGAGTTCCCATTCATCCTTGGCCAAACAGATCATTGAGACTTCTTCCCAGGCTTGTGCTTATATGGGTCACTTCTGAGCTGATCTAGAAGATAAAAAGACCAAATCTCTCTGCCATAATAAGTGGGACATCTTCAATAAATTTAGAGGTTTTGGCTGCATTGGTTCAGGGGGAGTTTGTTGGACCAAAAAAACCAATGAGCCTGATCAGAAAAACCTCTAAGTCCTACAAACATCACAACTGCTGAAAACTTGATCAGGTGTTTGACAAAGTCTAAAGACTTCAACAGCTGAAGACTAAAGTACTGAAGACTTCAACAGCTGAAGACTAAAGTACTGAAGACTTCAACAGCTGAAGACTAAAGTACTGAAGACTTCAACAGCTGAAGACCAAAGTCTGAAGATCAACAGCTGAAGTACAAAGACTGAAGACATCAGCTGATGACAACAACTGAAGTTCAAGTACAAGTATTGAAGCCTTCAGAGTTTGTTACAACAGCTGAAGAAGCATTCTTCAGTTGTTGTGATGGTTTCCTTTCAGTAGTTTTCTTTTTGTTTCAGTATTTGTAAAACGACTGAAGAGCATGTTCTTCAGTCGTTCAGTCGTTGTAGTTTCAGTAGTTTCTTTTCAGTAGTTGTAGTGACAGTTAACACTTAGTATTTTTGTAAGAAGGTGTCAGCTGTTTTGACATCTTCAGTAGTTGTGTTAACTTTCAGTAGTTTGAATAATTCTGTTAGATGTCACTATCAAATGACATCAGCAGACGTCACATCTCCTATATAAGGAATGTTCCACCACGACATTCTTATATAAGGGATGATTGACCTGATTGTAAGTGTGATATTTTGCCACCACGAAAGCACGTATTGAATAAAAATATGTGATTTGTAGAATTCTTTCTATAATCGTTTGTTCTTACTTTGAATATCAACTGTATTCTTGTGAATTGTCTAATTCATTATTTGATTTCCGCTACAATACTCTCTAATCAATCAAACGTAGATCACTGATCCTAACAGTTATACCTTAAAATTTTAATAGCATAAGATTAAAAAAATACCCACACTTCTAACAAGCATACCTTAGGCTATGAATGATGTTACGAGACCCATAATCAATAAGTGGAAACCACTTGATGAACTATATAAAAAAAGAAAGGTTATAACCATGAACCATAACCTTCTTCCTTACCCTTGGTAACATAGTGAGAAAAGTTACGATCCATAATATTTCTTCCTTACTATCCACATTGAGGTGATCGGTGAATGATCAAATTATAGCATGTGACGATGACAAGGGCTTTACAAAAGTTATGGATCGTAACTTCCTTAGCCTTATGGCATGCTACTATCCCATATTAAGCTGATAAATAAATGGGAAGGATCATATAAAAACTATACGGGTATACGGTGTAGATACCTTGGAGATACGGGTTATGGACTCATAATCTAAAAGAGTGGGATAACTGCATGGTTTGCTTAAGTACCCTTGGGGAAATATGGGGTAATTACCTCTATTGGTTGTGTCACACCCTTGGTTTAGGTTACCCCAAGTTCTGTGAACCGATCAGGATCGTTTAATTATTCTATTCAGGAAATCATTTTCAAAGATTTTTTACCAAGGAGATTCATTTGAAAATAATGTATGGTTTTATAAAAAATGCTAATGCAACCAAAGCAACCAAAGTTCTTCATGTATGCATGCACTACATACAAGGTAGAAGTTGATTCGGAAGTTTTACATTCTGCACAAAAAATATTCTAAGTGTAAAATCTTCCGAAGCCAAAGACCATATCTTTCGAAGCCAAAGATAGAGTATTTTGAAGCTTCAAAGATAAAGTCTTCTAAAGCCAATGAAGTGAAGACTGATTTCTTCAGAAGATAGAGGAGAACATGCTTTTTTCGGATGTACTTTTGCATAAAGCTGATGTAACACCCGGTTATTTTTTTTTTAGTCAAGATATGATGAATAAAATCAAGAAATGCAATAAGGTCCAAGTGGAGGGACTAAAAATGTAACAAGGACAAAAATCTTTGAAAAGTTGGTGTAAAGGTGGGCATGGCCGCCCACCCTCATTTTACATCATCATCTTCTTCGGTTTTAGAGAGAGAGAGCAGAGGAACTCTCGGTTTCGTAGAAGAAGAAGAGGAAATCGAATTTGAGGTAAGAATTCATGGGTCTTATGTGTTTATGTCGGGTTTTATCCCGGTTACGTGTTTGTATGCTTATGGGTTGTGTTTGTGCTCGTGTGTGTGTGTTGTTGGATGTTGTTTCTAGGTGTTTTGAACTCTTTGCAAGTGGGTTAAAAGGAAGAACACCCAAGTTGCACTAGGTGAGTTCTAGACCCTGGTTTTTACATGTTTTAAATCATCTTTGGGGCTAAAAACGTATTAAAATGATTTTACAAAGTTTATGTGTGAATACCCGTATGTATGTGTATGTTGGATGTTAGTTCTTGATGGTTTAAAGGCTACTCATGTTTAGAATAGCCACATTATGTTTAGAACAGATGGGTTCAATGATTAGGATTGAAAATATCCTAGAAACATGTTTTACAGAATGCTTATGCGCCTAGATAAGTGTTCATACGTCTGAATTGCCTTAGAAAGAATCAAGTGTAAGTCATGCGCCTAAACAGTAGCTCATGCGCCCAAAATTTACTTTAGAAATGTTTTAAGTTCTACTCATGCGCCTGAAAGTGGCCCATACGACTAGAAATGTTAGTCGGATGACCAAAGGTAGGGCCATGCGCCCCAATAGTGCCCATGCGCCCAAGTGGCCCATGCGCCTAAGTGTTCATGCATCCGCATAGTACCCATGCGCCTAGATTGGGCTGGAATTTACTAAGTGTTCAGACGTCTAGAAGTCCTCATGCGCCTGAAAGTGGCCCATGCGCCTAAGTGTTCCCCATGCGCCTGAATAGTGTCCATGCGCCCGCATCGTGCCCATGCGCCTAGGGCTTAGAATAATTTATAGATTTTTGGGGAAAATGTGTAAAGTAGGCTTTGACTTGGAAAATTCCCGGGGGACTATAAGTTGACTTTGGGGTCATAGATAGTATGATGGGCATGTTATGGATGATGATGATGATGATGATAATGATGATGATGATGTTTCCTGTTTATGCGTGATGTATGTTATGTATGTATGATGCCGTGTGATGATGTATGAATGGTATGTTATGTTATGTTCCTATGATGATGAATGTTTATCTTTCCATGGCTTTACGTGTTATGTTAATGAATGAACCAAAAGTATTATGTAACGTAAAGTGAAAGATAATGAAAGAGGAACATGATGAATGAATGCATGCATTAACGAATGAATGAATGTAAAAAGTCTTGCAAGAAAATGTATGGAGGTCCACACCCAATGAAGGGTGTTAGCTCAACTGTGTGCGGGTTAGCTACCCCAGAAGGATGCACACTGGGATCCAATCCTTGTGATTGACCATATGTATGGGATCCTTGCCGCTTGCCCCAGGTACTGGAGTCAGCTTCGTGCACAATGTTCGGGGTCTATAAAAGACCTCAGGCCCAGTAACCAGCTTCGTGCACAATGTTCGGGGTATAGTACATGACATTGATCCGGAATGAAAAGAAAAGATGAATGGTGAATGTACTTGCCCCAGGTACTGGAGTCAGCTTCGTGCACAATGTTCGGGGTCTATGATAGACCTCAGGCCCAGTAACCAGCTTCGTGCACAATGTTCGGGGTATTGTACATGTCACAAGATGTAACGAATGAACGAAGGTTAATGAACGTAATAGAAGATAATAATGATATTATCTGTATGTATGTATATGTATGACCACGAACAAATGAAACGTATAGTATGGACTCTGTAAAGAAATAAATAACGATTTATGTATGTTTTATTATAAAAAAAACTAGAACTCACTCAGCGACGCTGACCTTTATACGTTTTCAGTTGGCAGGTAAACGTTGCTGAGGATGGCAAGAGGCGGCTACTCAGCTCTTTTGGATGGCATCTATTTAATTAAGGCTTTTGTGATGTAATACAATGATATAATTTTGTAACCAACAAATGATGCATTATTTGGCAAAAGTTTTTAGGATGAAATGAATAGCCACTTGTTTTATGTTTTCCGCTGCAATGTTTTGATGAATAAATGTAAAGTATATGTTTTACGTGTGATGAATCACCAGCTGTAAGCGTCCCGGGAACGGGGCCTTACAAGTTGGTATCAGAGCCAAAGATTAAGTGAAATGGGTAAATTTTCAAAATAAACCTTAACTTAAACTGAGAATGGGACGAAAGGGAATGGGATGCCAATCTGGGTAGTTGCGTGCCATCAGGTATTTTCGTAATGTTAACCGGTTTATGTGCGCATGGTATGTGGTTATGTGTTGTATGTAGATTTAAATACTAATGTAGTCGGGCAGGTAATGCTCGGGGTATGAAGAGTAAAGTAAGTGGCTAATCACAACTGGCCACTGTAATTAGGGACTTACTATACTTGACATGAACTGAGTTGTTCTCTTGAATGACCGTGTTGGTGTTTGAATCTTTCAGTGTATTAGTAGATGGCTGGGGGTAGATCTTCGAAGGCCTCTCGTGGTGGAGGTCACGGTGCTGAACCGCAACCCAAGAGGGGGAGACCTAGAGTCAAGAAAGTGGTTCATGAAGAACCAGAAACCCCTCATCCGGAGGGCGAGACGAGAGTGCTAACCTAAGAGCCTCAGTGAAGGAGGCGGTTGTGGAAGAAGTGCAACAAGTCATGCAGACGATCCTACCGTTTGTGGTGACCGAAGTGATAAAGGCAGTTAGAGAGGGAGAGAGAAAGGAAACGAATGGACCTACGGGCGAAAGAAGACAGCCCGAGACTGAGATGGTTCCGTCCGATGATGAGGACGAGGAAGAAGAGCCTACGCCGGAGGCGATTCGAGGCTACAACTACGGGGTGTTTATGAGATGCAAACCCCCTACTTTCGATGGGAACGGCACTGCCGCTGCTGCTCACCGGCGGGTGAGGGAAATGGAGGCGGTACTTGATATCAGCGAGTGTCGAGAAGACCAGAAGGTTAAGTTCGCTACCCACTCATTCGTGGACTCGGCCCTGTGCTAGTGGGACAATATAGTCCAAGCCGAGGGTAGTCGGGAAATCGGGAGAATGAGATGGTCGGAGTTGAAGAAGTTGGTGATCAAGGAGTTCTGTCCTCACCGGGAAATGGACAAGGTCGAGAGAGAGTTTCTGCAACTGGAGGTGGGAACTATGACACACCAAGAGTACACCACAAAATTCAATAACATGGCACGGCTGGTGCCCGATCAGGTGATACCACTATCACGAAAGATTAAGAGATATATCCAGGGACTGCCGGCAGATATTCGTAGGCATATGATCGCCGCCCGGCCAAGCACTTTTAGGTCGGTGGTTAATTTGGCTGGTAGACTATATGATGAGCGTGAGGTGGTAGTGGCCCAGGAGAAGAAGACGAGCAGGGATGGGAGAAACTGGAATGGGAAATGGTTTGGATGTGGTAAGCCGCTCCAAACAATAAGGTGGCAAGGGTAGGTGACCGACGTGTGGTCACAGCTGGTGCTGGGTTGGAGAAGTGTGGCAAGTGCGGGAAGGAGCATGGTGGTGAGTGCAGATGGGGGTCGAATATTTGTTTCAAGTGTGGGAAGCCTGGTCATATGGCTAGAGACTGTGGAGGTGTTAAGTGTTTCAACTGTGGGGGAGGTGGTCACATGAGTAGGGAGTGTAAGAAGTGAAGGGCCAAGAGTTTCGGGATGAAGAAGGCCGGAGGAGAAGGGCGAGCTTTCACGATGACTCGGGAGGAGGCTAGGACAGACCCTGACATGGTGTCAGGTATGTTTCTAGTAAACCAAACACTTGCATCTGTGTTTTTTGATTCCGGTGCTAGTAGGAGTTTGATTTCTGCTGCCTTTGGTGCTAAGTTTCCCAATAGGAGTAGATGTATTGGTGAGTCATTCGACGCAGAAACTGCTATTGGTAAGTCCACTAGAAATACTGAGGTGATAGAGAACTGTGCCTTAGAACTAGAAGGTCATAGGTTTGCTGCTAAGTTTTATGTGATACCCCTAGGTGGATTTGATGTAGTACTAGGGATGGACTGGTTAGCAACCTCTGAGGCAAACATCGTGTGTCGCAAGAAGATGATACGATTGACAACGCCTGACAGAAATGCGCTGACGGTTTATGGTGATCGCGTCATGACAATCCTGAGGGTGATTTCGATGGCGGTGGCGGGAAAGTGCATGAGGCACGGATGTAGTGCCTACTTGGCATACATAAAAGATGTGGGTGCGTCGGTACCGCAATTATCCGAAGTACCAGTGGTGCGCGACTTTCCGAACGTATTCCCGGAAGACTTACCCGGTGTGCCACCAGACCGCAAGGTTGAGTTCCAAATTGACTTGATACCCGGTGCTCAACCCGTTGCCAAGGCACCGTACCGGTTGGCTCCGACTGAGATGACAGAGTTAATGGAGCAGTTGCAAGAACTGCTGGATAAGGGGTTCATTAGACCGAGTATCTCTCCATGGGGTGCTCCGGTATTATTTGTGAAGAAGAAAGATGGTAGTATGAGGATGTGTATTGACTACCGAGAGTTGAACAAGTTGACGGTGAAGAACCGATACCCCCTACCCATAATATACGATCTGTTTGATCAGCTCTAAGGTGCCAGTTGGTTTTCGAGGATAGATCTCCGATCTGGTTACCATCAACTGAAAGTGAAGGAGCAGGATATTCCTAAAACAACTTTTCGCATGCGCTACGGTCATTATGAGTTCCTCGTTATGTCGTTTGGATTGACCAATGCGCCAGCTGCTTTTATGGATCTGATGAATCGAGTGTGTCGGCCAATGTTAGATAAATCGGTGATTGTGTTTATTGATGATATCCTGATTTATTCAAAGAGTGAGATTGAGCATGCCGATCACATTCGGGAGGTTCTGGAGACGTTAAGAAGGGAGAAGTTGTATGCAAAATTCTCTAAGTGCACGTTTTGGTTACGCGAAGTTCAGTTCTTCGGTCATGTGGTGAATCCCGATGGGATTATGGTGGACCCGGCTAAGGTAGAGGCAGTGACGCAATGGAATCTCCAAAGACGCCATCCGAGATTCATAGTTTCTTGGGTTTGGCTGGCTACTATAGGAGATTTATCCAAGACTTCTCTAAGATTGTTTCTCCACTGACTAAGTTGACCCGGAAGGATGTAAAGTATGTATGGGGTTAGGCTCAGAAGAAGGCATTCGAGGAGTTGAAGGCGAGGTTGACTCAAGCTCCTGTCTTGTCGTTACCCGATGGAAGCGAAGATTTAGTGGTGTACTCAGACGCTTCTTACTCGGGGTTGGGGTGTGTGTTAATGCAAAGAGGAAAGTTATAGCCTACGCATCCCGAAAGCTGAAGGTTCATGAGGTCAACTACCCTACTCATGACTTGGAACTAGCGGCTGTGGTCTTTGCACTAAAGATTTGGAGGCACTATCTGTATGGCACGAAGTGCACAATCTTCACCGACCACAAGAGCTTAAAGTACTTCTTTGAGCAAAAGGACCTGAATATGAGGCAGAGACGATGGTTGGAGCTCATAAAGGATTATGACTGTGAGATCCATTACCATCCGGGCAAAGCTAACGTGGTGGTTGATGCTCTTAGCCAGAAGGAGAGGCCCGAGCCAATTCAAGTGAAAGCATACCAATTAATCATGACCTCTGATGTAATGAAGCAAGTCAAGGAGTTTCAGGATGGGGCATTAAAAGAAGATCATCTAAACTCTGAAAGAATGAGAGGTCTGGTTAGGGAATTGAGTGAAAACACACTTGGTGTTAAAACTCGATTTGGACGGGTGTGGATTCCTTGTTTCGGGAATCTACGGGTAAAGATTTTGGATGAAGCCCACAAGACTCGATACTCCATTCATCCTGGTGCCACAAAGATGTACCAAGACATGAAGAAGGATTATTGGTGGCCGGGTATGAAGCGTGACGTGGTGGAGTATGTGAGCAAATTCCTTACTTGTTTGCAAGTGAAGGCGAAACATCAAAAGCCGTATGGGAAGATCCAACCTTTGGATATACTAGAATGGAAGTAGGAGCACATCACCATGGATTTCATTACAAAGTTGCCGCGTACTCCGAAAGGATACGATGCCATATGGGTGATTGTTGACCGCTTGACGAAGAGTGCTCACTTCCTACCGATCCGCGAGACATATTCATCAGAGAGGTTGGCTGACCTGTTCATCAAGGAGGTTGTAACTCGTCATGGTGTACCGGTGTCCATTGTGTCTGATCGTGACACCCGGTTTACGTCTAAATTCTGGAAGAAATTCCACGATGCCATGGGGACGAGGTTACATATTAGCATGGCTTATCATCCCCAAACTAATGGTCAGTCAGAAAGGACCATTCAGACGTTGGAAGACATGCTTCGGGCATGTGTGATTGACTTTGGAGGAAGTTGGGACGACCACTTACCGTTAGCTGAATTCTCGTACAACAATAGTTATCATGCCAGCATTGGTATGCTACCATACGAGATGCTATACGGTAGGAGATGCAAAACACCCGTTTGTTGGGGTGACATTGGTCAGAAAGAGTTGGGAAGCATCGAGGTAATCGAGGCTACGACCGAGAAGCTGGAGAGGATCAAAGCCTTCATGAAGGCAGCTAAAGATAGACAGAAGTCGTATGCCGATAAACGACGCAGACCGATTGAGTTCCAGGTGGGTGACCGGGTTATGTTGAAGGTCTCACCTTGGAAGGGTATTATCAGATTCAGGAAGCAGGGCAATTTTAACCCAAGATATATAGGCCCTTTCCGAATCATTGCTCGGGTGGGAGAGGTGGCCTATAGATTGGAATTGCCAAATGAGTTAAGTGGAATTCACCTGGACATTCCATGTATCTCATTTGAGAAAGTGCTTAGTTGATGAAGACATGATTGTTCCATTGGAGGACATTGAAGTTAATGAAAGGCTCAATTATATGGAGCAACCAGTGGCAATCATCGATCGTAAAGAGAAGAGGCTAAGAAATAAAGTGGTTCCTCTTGTGCGGGTACAGTGGAAGCACAGGAAGGGATCCGAATCTCCATGGGAGACTGAGGAGGAGATAAGGCAGCATTATCCTCGTCTGTTTGAGGAATAACAGGTTTCAGGGACGAAACCTATATAAGGGGGGTGGACTTGTAACACTCGGTTATTTTTTTAGTCAAGATATGAAGAATAAAAGCAAGAAATGCAATAAGGTCCAAGTGGAGGGACTAAAAATGTAACAAGGACATAAATCTTTGAAAAGTTGGTGTAAAGGTGGGCATGGCCGCCCACCCTCATTTCACATCATCATCTTCTTCGGTTATAGAAAGAGAGAGCAGAGGAACTCTCGGTTTGTAGAAGAAGAAGAAGAAATCGAATTCGAGGTAAGAATTCATGGTTTTTATGTGTTTATGTTGGGTTTTATCCCGGTTACATGTTTGTATGCTTATGGGTTATGTTTGTGCTCGTGTGTGTGTGTGTTGTTGGATGTTGTTTCTAGGTGTTTTGAACTCTTTGCAAGCGGTTAAAAAAGAAGAACACCCAAGTTGCACCAGGTGAGTTCTAGACCCCGGTTCTTACATGTTTTAAATCATCTTTGGGGATGAAAACGTATTAAAATGATTTTACAAAGTTTATGTGTGAATACGCGTATGTATGTGTATGTTGGATGTTAGTTCTTGATGGTTTATAGGCTACTCATGTTTAGAATAGCCACATTATGTTTAGAACAGATGGGTTCGATGATTAGGATTGAAAATATCCTAGAAACATGTTTTACAGAATGCTCATGTGCCTAGATAAGTATTCATACGTTTGAATTGCCGTAGAAAGAATCAAGTGTAAGTCATGCACCTAAACAGTAGCTCATGCGCCCAAAAATTTACCTTAGAAATGTTTTAAGTTCTGCTCATGCGCTTGAACAGTGGCCCATGCGCCTAGAAATGTTAGTCGGATGACCAAGGGTAGGGCCATGCGCCCTAATAGTGCCCATGCGCCCAAGTGGCCCATGCGCCTAAGTGTTCATGTGTCCGCATAGTACCCATGCACCTAGATTAGGCTGGAATTTACTAAGTGTTCAGACGTCCAGAAGTACCCATGCGCCTGAAAGTGGCCATGCGCCTAAGTGTTCCCCACACGCCTGAATAGTGTCCATGCGCCGCATGGTGCCCATGCGCCTAGGGCTTAGAATATTTTTCTGATTTTTGGGGAAAATGTGTAAAGTAGGCTTTGACTTGGGAAATTCCCGAGGGACTATAAGTGACTTTTGGGGTCATAGATAGTATGATGGGCATGTTATGGATGATGATGATGATGTTGCCTGTTTATGCGTGATGTATGTTATGTATGTATGATGCCCTATGATGATGTATGAATGGTATGTTATGTTATGTTCCTATGATGATGAATGTTTATCTTTCCATGGCTTTACGTGTTATGTTAATGAATGAACCGAAAGTATTATGTAACGTAAAGTGAAAGATAATGAAAGAGGAACATGATGAATGAATGCATGCATTAACGAATAAATGAACGTAAAAAGTCTTGCAAGTAAATGTATGGAGGTCCACACCCAATGAAGGGTGTTAGCTCAACTGTGTGCGGGTTAGCTACCCCAGAAGGATGCACACTAGGGTGCAATCCTTGTGATTGACCATATGTATGGGATCCTTGCTGCTTGCCCCAGGTACTGGAGTCAGCTTCGTGCATAATGTTCGGGGTCTATAAAAGACCTCAGGCCCAGTAACCAGCTTCGTGCACAATGTTCGGGGTATAGTACATGACATTGATACGTATATATATATATATATGTGTGTGTGTGTGTATATATATATATATGTATGTATATAAATATATATATACGTATTATACGTGTATATATATACGTATAATACGTGTATATATATACGTATATATATATCTATATACGTATATATACGTGTATATATAACGTATATATATATATCTATATACGTATATATACGTATATACGTATATACGTATATACGTATATATACGTATATACGTATATATACGTATATACGTATATATACGTATATACGTATATATACGTATATACGTATATATACGTATATACGTATATATACGTATATACGTATATATACGTATATACGTATATATACGTATCTACGTATATATACGTATATATCTATATATACGTATATATGTTATATACGTATATATATATATACGTATATACGTATATATATGTATATATACGTATATTACGTATATATATATACGTATATATGTATATATATATATATATGTATATATAACTGTGATGGCTATCTAGGGGTGAACATGACCCCGTGAAATAGATTTTTATAGGCACATGCTTGTGATAGTATTGATGAAAAGTTTACGGATGATGTTATGTAAATCCATTTTGAAAGAATGCATTTTTTGTGAAATGTTTGTTTAAAACTTAGAACAAACCAATATAAGATGATTAGCATGAATATTAGGTGAGCAGTAGTAAAGGGACTAGATGGCATCTTGGTGGCTACCACAAGCGGATATCAGACTCGTATAGCTTTAGTTTTTTTTTTTTATAATCAAAATAGAATATCTTGCACAGTATGTTTATGATGAAATAAAAAAAGACTTCCGCCATGATAACTTTGATTTTGATTATTATGTTCTCTATCGATATTGTCACCCCTAGGTCATGCCTGGATGAAGGTTTCTAGCATGTGTCGTTTCTATTTTTCTATCCTATATAATATACATTTTAAATTTGTCTAATTTTCTAGTAATTTTGTTTTACCATAATAACTTTCATTGAGAAAACAGAATACATAGTTTTTTTTTTTTAATTTTTTATGCCACATTTCAATATAATTTTTTTTAAAATGTGGTGTTGAAAATCAAAATTTTATTTTTGGGTGTTTTATTCGTGAAGGAGTACATATTTCATGACAGGGTGCACTTTTAGGATTTTATGGGACAGCGATGCTTACTTTTAGGATTGAGTATCCATAATGGATGCGTTAAGGTTTTACATTAGAGTTATAGTTCTTACAACATATTTTATCATTCACGCCTAAGATGGTGACAAAATTATACACTTAGCGCCGAGGAAAACATAGTTTATTTTTGGTTTTAGATAACACAAATATGTAGTGGGCCGCTGGTGCCTACTATTCACATGTAAATTACATGGGTATCCTGACCTGAAAGCCCACTACGGCTTATCACCTCTTTCCTTTCTCGCAATACAATCACCACCACAAGTACAAACCCCAATCACCCAGCTGCAGGAGGAGAAAAACAAAAAACCCCAATTGTGATCGATTCTCTCGTTGTATATACAAATTCTCCACACCTGTTTGCAATCAAGGATTTTTGTTCTACAATTTCTTGTAAAGAAAGGATTTATTTTGTTTGAATTGATCAGAGATTACAATGGCAATAAGAGCACCTGTTGCAGGGTTAAGTATGGCTTCCACGACATCGGTTTCATTGCAGGATTCTTGTTCAAGGATAGGGTTCCGCAGGTTTCCGACAAGCAAAACTTCATTCCTTGGTTCCGGAGGTAACTTGCTGATTGATACGCACATATCCTATACATATATATGATTTTTTTTTTTTATATTAGAGCCTTCTGGTGTGTCGAACATAACCCTAGTTTTCTGTGAGATTAGATAAGGTTACTAGATTGCTTATTCATCCGGACTTTGCGGATTAGTGTTATATGAACTTCAAGTTATCCGACCTTTGTGGATGAGTCATTAAGATTAACAGTGTGTTGCAAGATTGCTAATTGCTTGCAAGTATATGATACAATAGAATGGAGGTGCAGTCAAATAAGCCTTTTTGGGTTAGGCTTAGGCAAGCAGATATGAGGTTAATTCTTAAGTAGACAAGGGTGTTAAATTGTTAATGTGATGTTGGGGGTTGATGGGTTTTGGGTAATGGGTTGAATCCTTGAACCAAATTTATATATTTATACATGTCAAGCACGTCTACCTTAACCCAAACACACTTAAAATCATCTAACCCAAGCATGATAATTTTACCCGTGTATCTATTGAGTCAAGTGGGTTGTAAAGGAGTTGTAATCAGGTAGTAAGTGCGTCATTAATGGGTTTATGAGTTGTAATAAATGGGTTAAACGCCTTAAATAGGTAGGCAGGTTGACATGTTTAACTAAAATGGTTAAACCGATTAACCTGAAAATGATCTGTTTATTTTTACGGGTTGAAAAAGGTCAACTTGGATAAGACTTGATTTTGAACAAGCTAGATATGACTATAAACTGTAATATTCTCTGTGTCTTCTCATTCACAATCACATCATATAAATACAAGAGTTTCCTGTAGTTTAGCTATTCACCAAAACTACAACATTGTATACAGATTATTCAGTTGCCTATAATATAAATCATAAGTTGCCTATAATATAGTTGTGACAGATAATTAGTTCCTACAATTTCGCTAATCACCAAATCTGCAGTACAGCCGTATATCTACTAATATACCCCCATAGTCGAAGCAGGAGGTTTGCGGATGTTGAGATTGTTCCAAAAGTCATCAAAGAGGACGTGTGGTAGGCCTTTTGTGAAGATGTTTGCTATTTGGAAACGAGAAGGCACATGTAGAACGCGAACTTGTCCCCGACCAACCTTTTCTCGTACAAAATGGATGTCTAACTCGATGTGTTTGGTCCGTTGGTGTTGAACCGGATTCCCAAAAAAGTAGATTGCACTTACGTTCTCACAGTATACCAAGGTTGCATGAGTGGGTGGGTGATGAAGTTCCAGTAGAAGATTGTGTAACCAACATGTCTCAGATACGACATTTGCAACTCCACGATACTCAGCCTCTGCGCTAGATCTAGAAATAATCGCCTGTCGTTTGGAGAACCAAGAAATGAGATTGTCACCCAAATACACACAATAACCAGAAGTGGAACGTCTCGTGTCCGGGCAATCAGCCCAATTTGCATCTGTGTAGGAAAGCAAGGAATTTACTGAGGACTTGTGCAAGTGTAAGCCGTGAGAGAGCATCTCTTTTACATACCGCAAGATGTGTTTTAAGGCATTCAGATGGCACGTACGCGGGGCATGCATATGCATGCAAATTTGCTAAACAGTGTAACCGATATCCGAACGTGTAAACATGAGATATTGGAGGGCGCTCGCCAATTGATGGTAATGTATGCCCCCATCTTCGTGGAGGGTCCCAGATGAGAAACTCAGTTTAGATTTTGTATCCATCGGGGTGTTAGCTGGGTTGCACAAAGTCATTTCGGTCCGCTCAAGGAGTTCACCGACATTTTTGTTGAGATAAGAACAAAGAACCATTGTGTCGGGTGACCGAGACGCCAAGGAAATAACTTAGAGGTCCTAAGTCTTTTATTGCAAACTCGACAGCCAATAGTTTCATAAATGTGTGCCGTAGGGCATCGGTAGAAGTGACCAGGATAATGTCATCAACATATAGTAGAATATAAGCAGTATCGCTCCTTTTCTAGTAGATGAAAAGGGAATGATCACTCTTGCTATGATGAAACTCAATTGTGGAGACATAATCAACAAATCTTTGGTACCAAGCCCTCGGTGCTTGTTTCAACCCATATAGCGATTTCTTTAAGAGGCATACATGATTCGGGCATCATTGGTCACGGAATCCTGGTGGTTGGTGCATGTAAACGGTTTCTTGGAGGTTGCCATAAAGGAACACATTCTTTACATCTAGTTGGTGAATGGGCCACGAGTGAGAAACAACAATTGAAAGAACAGTCCTAATCGTAGCCGGGTTGACTACTGGACTGAAAGTATCTCCACAATCAACGCCAACTAGTTGTGACCTGCCATCACAAACTAAACAAGCTTTGTATCGCTCCAAAGTTCCATCAGACTTAAGTTTATGTTTGAAAATCCACATGCTACGTACAACATTTATATGATTATGCCTCGGGACTAACTCCCACGTGCTATTGTCAATAAGAGCCAGAAATTCGTCAGTCATGGCCTTATTCCAATCGGGGTTGCGGAGAGCATCGAGTGGGCTACGTGGAATGGATGAGAGAGAGGCGGTGGTGTGAAGGTTGAACAGTTGTGGTGGTATTTTGGGAGGAGTAGGGATGGGTTGAGGAGTCACAACAGACTGTGTTTGTTGTGTGGGCAGGGGCTGGTCTGCCCGAGAACGATAAATGTCATAAGCATTCGCTGGTGTGTGGGAAGGGGCTGGTTGGGTTGTTTTAGGCCGCCTGGTGAAGGTGTGAATGGCCTAGTCACCATGCGTGGGCTGTGTATGTGATGATTGGACTGCCCTAGAACGGAAAGTATCATAAGTAGATTGGGAAGGGGCTGTTTGGGGTTGTTTAGACCGCCTGGTGAAGGTTTGTGTGGGTTTTTCTGGTTGTGGAGATGTAACAGAAGGTTCTGATGGAACTGTAGGGGCTATGGGAGTGGAGGAGGGGCTGCTAGGCCAGAAAATAGGGTTGATAATTGCTGGATCAGTGAGAAATTTATAAACTGAGGTAGGTGGGCTTTGGAGTTTTGAAAAAGGGAAACTGGTTTCATCAAAGACAACATGTTTGGAGATGATTATTTGACGAGTTTGAAGATTAAAGCACTTATACCTCCGATGATTGGTTGGGTGTCCAAGAAAAACACACGAAGTGGACCGTTTTGGAGCTTGTGGATGGTGGTGGGAGGGAACAATGGATAACAAAGGCAACCAAATACACGCAAGGATGTGTATAAAGGTGAGCGGTTGTATAGGAGATGAGCGGCTGTGAGATTATTGAGTAGTTTACTAGGAATAATGTTTAGGAGATGGGTTGCATGTTGTAGAGCATGGTGCCAAAAATTGACTGGAACAGAGGAGTGGGCTAGCATGGTGCGGAATGTGTTGATTGAATGAATTTTCCGTTCGGCTTTCCCGTTTTGAGGGGATGTGTGGGGACAAGAAAAACGGAATTGAAGACCGTGAGTTGAACAAAAGGTGTGTAATTGGTTGTTATCGTATTCGCCGCCATTATCACATTGTAGAGTTTTTATATTGTGATTAAATTGTGTCGTGATCCAGCAATTATCAACCCTATTTTCAACCAGTAATTATTCACCTGCCTCAATCTATAAATTTCTCACTGATCCAACAATTATCAACCCTATTTTCTGGCCTAGCAGCCCCTCCTCCACTCCTATAGCCCCTAAAGTTCCATCAAAACCTTCTGTTACATCTCCACAACTAGAACAGGCCACACAAACCTTCACCAGGCGGTCTAAACAACCCCAAACAGCCCCTTCCCAATCTGCTTATGATACTTTTCGTTCTAGGACAACCCAATCATCACATACACAACCCACGCATGGTGACCAGCCCATTCACACCTTCACCAGGCGGCCTAAAACAACCCCACTAGCCCCTTCCCACACACCAGCGAATGCTTATGACATTTATCATTCCCGGGCAGACCAGCCTTGCCCACATAACAAACCAGTCTGTTGCGACTCGTCAACCCATCCCTACTCCTCCCGAAGTGACCAGGATAATGTCATCAACATATAGTAGAATATAGGTAGTATCGCTCCCTTTCCTGTAGATGAAAAGGGAATGGTCACTCTTGCTATGATGAAACCCAATTGTGGAGACATAATATCTACTAATAATGACAACCCTAGACCAAATTATCTTCATGTCTTGTTTCAGGTCATGTACAAAATTTCCATCCCTAAGCACAATAGAGTTTCTGTGTGTCTATCATTTGATAATAGCATTAACTTTTTTTATCCTTAAATAAACTTCTATGTTCTTGGAAAATGGGGCGAATGATGTTTGGATGTATGTTTCGAAAGTGATTATTGCAACATGTCGAGTCCTTTATTTAGTTGGTTGAAACTAGAGATTGACAAAAAGTTTTACATTTATCTTAATAATTGGTTTTCTCTTCATTTTTTTCTCATTATTTTGACCTAATGACTATCAAGTGGGGGTCATTATCACTCCACACCAACACTATCAACTTATACTTTCAACTTCTCATGGCAATTATCAGATTAACGCACATCCAAGTGCCCCTGCAAGTTAATTCAATGTACACAAATGATTACAACCTTTGTTTTATTCGCTATGACATACTTGTGGATCTTTTATCAATGTACCTCCTCCTTATCCTTATTATGAGCTATGATCCTCTTATTAATTATTTTTTATTTCGTACATGTATTCTAGTTGGAGCCTTAAAGGTTAGAGGAATACGGCTTGCTCGGCCTAGTACTACACGTTGTAACAGCATCCGCATGAATCTTTTTGACCGTTTTGCACGAGTTGTCAAGGTTATTAGCACATTATACCTTATGACAGTTTTTGGTACTTCATTTTCATCCGTCATGTTCTTTAAATATGTAAATCTTTCTTTTTGATCTCTTTCAAGCGTAGTCGTATGCAAATGCACTCATTAGCACCTTCGAAGACCCAGAGAAGATCTTAGAGCAAGCCGTTACGGAAATGAATGATGATTTAGTAAAGATGCGTCAAGCTACAGCCCAAGTATACTTCCTTGATTTTATCTTTACATTTGACAAATTATAAATTTATGACAAATTAATCAACTACTTTTCGGCTTTTCCCTCCTTGTAAAGGTTTTGGCATCTCAAAAGAGGTTGGAGAACAAATATAAATCTGCTGAGCAAGCTTCTGAGGATTGGTGAGCGACTTGACCCACATACACTTTTTTGTATGTTATTTTTTTTGTTTTCTTACAAATAGTTACTGTTTTACATTTTATTAAATAATTAATTTTTACAATAATAGTCTAGTTTTAAAAGGGAAATTTGTTGTGTTTTTTGTTTGTTTTGAATACATTTTGGGTGACTATGACCTGTTTGACCCGCTCGACCGGTTCAAGTGGTTTCCATTATAATACCAGTTATAGTTTCCACTGTACAGGCAAAATGTAATCCACATTGATGTAATTATCTATAATGTATATGAAGTTGGAACCTCTAGTTTTGAACAATTGAGGGTGCCACATATAACATTTTTACTAATTATAAAATGTAGGTACAAAAGAGCACAACTTGCTCTTAGTAAGGGAGAAGAGGATCTTGCCCGTGAAGCATTAAAGAGACGTAAATCTTATGCTGTAAGACTTCAATCTGCATCCTGCTGTTGTTATGAAAATAGACTTTAGAATTGTGATGTATCCATGTTATATAGATGATGAAATTAAGGTTTATAGAAGTAGGGGTATGGCATACACACGGCTTGCATAACCTGAAACTGTTTTTTTCCTTTTTAGTTTTTGGTTGTTAAAAACAAAAGTTATATAAAATATTGTTATCATACTGCTTCTTTTGAAGAAACAGTGCTATGGTAGTGCATATTTCAGCCTATGTGACCTTATGCAGATTTTTTTATAAATAACAAAATCCTGTGAAAAATTATGCACTTACTTTTCATTTTAGGTGTCTTTTCTTAAGATGATTTGAGTTAGATTATATTTTTCTAAAAATTGAACTGAACAGAAGCATGCTTTATCATTTATATCCCTAGGTCGGCTTGTTTATTTTATCTTTTCGGTTATCATATATATGTTATATGCCTTTGCATGATTACAGTTATTTTAGGTGTCTCTCCTTAAGATGTTTCAAATTAGATTCTATTTTTCTAGAAATTGAATTGAACAGAAGCATGCTTTACCATTTATGGCCCTAGTTCAGCTTGCTTATTTTATCTATTGGGTTATCTTATGTATTGCTATAGTGTTATATGCCTTTGCACGATTACATTTATTAAATTAGGATACAAAATCATATTTTTGTAGAGGTGACAATATAGTCGTGCTGTGAATGGATTGGGTCGGTTATATTTATAAGTAATCAACCATTTTAAATATAATTAAACTAATATATTGTACTATAATAATCTTACATTTTTTAATAAAGCGATTTAGAAGGTTTTGTCTTTGAGTAACCTGTGGATGACTTTTGACATGTTTAGCCTGTTTCCATTTTTGTTAAATTTGTTAGCATAACCTGTTTGCCCTGTTATGTATGAAAAACACCCCAAATCAACCCACTAGAAATCTAAAAGGTAAAACAGGTAAAAATGGCACCTCCATAATAAAGATTGTTGAGACTAATCAATTAACTACAATGTTTAGACTATAACCTATATCAAAAAGACTTGGTAACTTTTATTATAGTCTTTTACGGCTTTTCTTTTTGCAGACAGACCATCCATCTCACAGAAATTTTCAAAAAAGAACATTACTCTATTCAAGGATGAGTGGTTCTGGACAAAAAGTGACACATACGATTGTTATTTTTTCCATTTACATTTCCTAAGATTATCTGAAATCCTTGATCCTTCAAGGATTATCCTTCATCTTGTTCCTTTTTGTTAAGGTTCTGAAGTTTGATGAACTTGGCATTTTTAGTGGCTTCGATCAACTGTCCAAAAACTTTATCACACCATCTAGTGACAATCTTGTTCTTTTTAAATATTACTTGTGAAGATGTTGTTGGCTTAGAGGAAATATTACAAGTCATTGATAAAATTTCTATTTATTTTTCTGTACTATATGTTCTCTTGGGCATTCTAGAAGCAAGTAATGGTTTGCTTTGATGATTGTATGGTCAAAAAACAGTATATGACTCGATTAAATACATTCCCTTCATGCAAAGAGAGTTGCAAGGTTTGACTTATATAGTTTTGAGGACACTGTTTGACTACCATTAAATACCCAAAACACCCTTTAACTTCAATAAAGATGAAGTATCAGAATCTTGTAAACTTATTGGCACGGTTTCTTCTGTTAATGATGATAATGAGCAAATAGTTATTTAAAATGAAAGCTTGTGAAATAAGAAACATTGCTCTTTCCATAATATTCCAGAACGAAGAGCTTTGAAAGTTTTATCTGAAGGAGTGTTGCTTTACACATACACATAGTAAACACATATCGTTGGATCATAATGTAAGTTCAAAGGCTTGTTTGGATGTGCAATTTGATAGCGCTTATGTGATAACTGATAACTGTGAGTAGAAAACAGTGTTTGAATATGTTTATGTATTTTGAAGTTTTTATAATCTGATGAGTGCTTGCCAAATGCTTGATTAAGGATGTTATAAATAAATTTATCATCAATGACAATTTTGTGAAAAAAAGTGGAGGCATAGAAGTTTCGTATATTATATTGAGACAAGGGGTTAGTAGGAAACTTTATATTTTGCCCTCTTATAATCAGTCTTCTTGCAGTTGGTAAACAAATGATTATTTATCCCCCAAATAGTTTTCAAACATTAAGAAGTGATTGTGACTTTCAGATAATCAGAAGTCAACATAAATCCAAGCACTCCCTAATATAAATTTAATAGTGGGATATGAATCATCACCACGCCTTATGAGTTGTGTTTCACTGTAATCATATAACTTTAAATTAAAGTGTCTCTATTCACACCCTAATTTATTTTATAGGAAAATGCAGCTTCTTTGAAGACTCAACTTGAACAACAGAAAGGTGTTGTGGAGAATCTTGTTAACAATACACGGGTGCGTATTGCTTTCTAATATATCGTTTTCTTTTCACCAAAAATAATTTTTGTAAGATTTGCACAAATATTCATCATTTTTAAAAGTATACATCATTCCCTTTTATGTACTCTACTACATTTTGTGTTGCTGTTGATAGCATTCCCTTCTGTTTACAGCTTCTTGAAAGCAAGATACAAGAGGCGAAGTCAAAGAAAGATACCCTGAAAGCACGGGCACAATCTGCAAAGTTTGCTCTCTTTCCTCTGCCATTAACTTTTAATATTTTTAGTCGGCAAAATGGGTGGATTGTATAAATGGCCAACTCGCGAACACTTGTGTTTCTTTTCTTGAATATCACAATTACCTAGTTTTATAATATGATTAAAAAAACCTTTCATATATATACGTTGATAATCTAATATTTGAAATAAGATGGTTTAAGAGGTTCCATGCATTTTGAGTACATTCCAGGTGACTTTCAGCCCCAATGGCCCCTTCGACCTATTCAACTTTTTTTTCATTCTAATCATGTTTTTTAAGTTTTACCCGTTTGACCTTTTGTGAGGCAAAGTACCATTAGCCATATGGATCAAAATTGTCACTTCTAGATTATGTTGAGATATCCCAAATTTATGTTTGTGGGCCCTTTTCTATCTCCAGGACTGCAACAAAAGTAAGCGAAATGTTGGGTAATGTCAATACAAGCAGTGCTCTTTCAGCATTTGAGAAGATGGAGGAAAAAGGTTCCCATCTTCTGTCCAGATCATAAAGCAATATTAATTTGCAAATTGTAAAACTATCAACATGGAATAGAGGTGGCAAGATGGGCAGGCTGGTTAATGGGTCAAAACGAGTTTCAATTGCAACTAGTAGAGGGGGTAACACCTTTTTCTTCATTATTATCAAATGTTTTTAAATAATGAGTGTTAATTATGATACAAAAACTATATTATTAAGCTTAATTTCCTAATAAAACAAAATTCAGGAGGTTGTATGCACTAATAATTGTTGATAAAACACACTTTTGGAGGTTGTATGCACTAATATTTTTTTATGGACCTGTTTGAGATATAACACAACCCAAAATCAACCATTCAATAAGTATATGACTATGTGAGTTGAAATTGCCACCTCTACCAATTTGCCTATTGCCATCACCACCACTGATTGATGGCCATTGATCTTGGTGTTCATAAGGTTCCACACTTCCCCGGTTCCACTATTGTCATTATTTAAGGGTATCTCTGACATTTTATTGATGTGGTACCTTTAACTTTCTTTGTGATACGCTGATAGCTAACAAACCAAATTTTAAAAAATTAACAATTTTGATATACAGTTTCAGTTTTAGCTAACTTTGTTTTTATGTGTTCTGGCGCTAGTTATGACCATGGAGTCCCAAGCAGAAGCACTTAGTCAGCTAAGTACAGATGATCTTGATGGAAAGGTACGTCCTTTTTCTCGCTTATTTTCTTGGTGATGTATCGATTTAAATATATTTCACTATTAATGTTTTAAATTAGGTTTGAAATTGAATTTCATTAGTTCATCACAACTACGAACCATTAATTAGGTAAACCTGATTAGTCCACAACTAGCATGATTAATTCACATTTACTCTGAAATTTATGGGTAAGCTAAACAACCTTTAAGTAGGGGTATTCAAAAATCCGATATCCGAAACTATTCGAAATCTGATCCGTATCCGAATCCGAATAAATTGATCCGAATCCTTATTCGGATATTCAGACCGGATCTCATCCGTATCCGAATTCCTTATTCGGATATCAGATCGGATTTCGGATATTACACTTTAATTATTCGGGTTATTCGGATTATTCGGATATCCAAATAATCCGAATAAGACTTCCAGTATATTTCTAGCCCAAAACTTATTACTCAACTATCTATTATGTTTTCAACTCAATACACATGAGTATTTACACATTTTAGTCATAATCTTAAACAATTATGCAATAGTTGACTGTCGTTCTAAATTAGAGATTCTAATCTTTGTGTTTTATACAATTACCTATTATGTTTTAATTTTGAATTTGCCTAGAATTCATTTTTTTTTAGTTTTATATTTTTTATTGTGATTTCCAACTACTAAAATATTAAAAATTAAAAAATTAGCAAAAAAATAAAAATAAAAAAATTGTTAATTGGTTTATTCGGATTATTCGGATAAATTTGGATTATTCGGATATTATCCGAATCCGATCCGAATTGAATTCGGATAGATTCTGATCGGATAGAAAATTCCTTATTTGGATCGGATCGGATTTCGGATAGGGTCTTGAAATTTTCAAATCCGAATAATCCGATCCAAATAATCCGTTATCCGATCCGATAAACACCCATACCTTTAAGTAGGGATTTGGAGGATTATGGTATTTGAAAGGAGGATATATGCTTGCTTGTGTACTTTCGCAGTTTGCAATGCTGGAGGGCTCATCTGTCGATGATGATCTTGCAAACTTGAAGAAGGAACTATCGGGAAGCACAAAGGTATCTTCCATTTTTTCCTCATTTTTGTGTTTATCTTTTTATTTTTAGTTCTTGAGTTTTAGTAATATTCTAGTTAGGTGTCTTATTATAAAGAACTTTGCAATTCTAAGTTGATTAGAAATCTAGGCTGCCCCAAATTATAATACCTAAAACCTGAACCCAACTGTAATGACTTAACACTTCTGTTATTTACTTGAGCGTTATTTTTGTGGGCCTAACTTATATTTTCAATTATATATTATTATTTTTCTAATTCAACATTTATTAATTATAACTTTTTTATTTTTTTGTTCGAGGTTTAGGAATATTCTAGTTAGGTGTCTTATTTTATCTTGGAGTTTTCTTGATATGGTCAATCAGGGTTCAAAATCAAATCCTTAATTATTAAATTAACATGTTCTATTATTCATTCAAGTTTTTCCAAATATTATTTTTTTCTGTGATGGAATATTGGACTATGGCAACTATTCTTAGTATAATATTATGAACAGAAGGGAGATCTACCGCCAGGGAGAACTGTTACTACCTCAAAAGCAGCATATCCGTTTCCTGACGTGGAAATTGAAAACGAGCTAAACGAGTTAAGGCAAAGAACCAGGGACCTCTAGAGAAATTATTAATCTTTGCACCAGAATCAGATGTTAGTTCATCAACTTATTGGAGGAAGTTCATATTTTGTTTATGTAAAATGGTTATGAATGAGTGCTCATACTGTTTACCATTAAAGTTGCAATGAACTTGCCTTTAGTTCTGCTTCAGTTTTATGAGCTTTTTATTAATTGATTAAACAGATATGATCTTTATACTGCTTTTTTGACCTGTTTTACATCATGTAATTAGATTCAGTTATCTTTATAAAGATTAATTTATTTAGAAAACTATTGAATCAATTTTGGACTCGGTCACAAATTACTATCATCAGATGTATCATAAGTCGCCCCCTTACTCTTTAGTGTATTTGTCAGTGTAGGGAAGTAGCTTGCACGGTACACTCTTGCAGACGAGTGTAGTAGAGCGTACTCACAGTTCTCTTTGGCCCTGTTATGTTCAAACCCACAGAACAACTCAAACACAAATCAGATATTATTATCACTTAACAACCATTATATGCAACACATTGGGTTCTAGCAATCCTCTTTTAAATGTTTGCATGTTTACCCAAACTACATGTATCCCCTCCCCAGTAAAATAAATTGCAAATATACTCATTTTGATTTGTTTTATTAAAAATAAATTATATAATGTTTAATTTTACCCTTATTATGAAAAAATACAAATATACCCATTTGGATTAAAAGTGCCAGCATGTTCAAACAAGTTCTCATATGTTCAAACAAAAAAAGGTGATCCCATGTTCAAATAAAATTCGAACAAGCTGCCTAAGTTAAATTCACCAAATTCAAACAAGCTTCATTTGTTTAAGGTGATGAACCAAATCCCTTCCAACTGTGAAAACATAATAAAAATGTGCATACAATTGCATGTTTACTCACTTCACTACAACCTAGCTATATAGTAGCATGTTCAAAGTTTTGTTCCGTTTAAGTGATAAACCAAATCAAATCATGTTACACAAATCAAAATCATGTACCATATTGATTGCACTGTTCAAAATGATGTGTCAATTTGTATTTGTTTAGTTAAATCTTATTAGTAAACTTACGACTGAAAGAAAAGAAATTCAAGTGTCATGTGGGGTCAATCATGTAGCAAATCGAATAGGAGTATTTCGTGTATGCATAAAGTAATAAAACAATGATATGCAAGAGGAGATTAAAACATACATTGTTTTTGGCTGGAGGATATCGCTTGGGAGGATAGACGGTTGAAATTGAAAGGAAATCAGGGTACCTAAGAAAGTGTATATTTGCTTGGCGTCAATCTCTGGAATCCCCGGAACATCTACTTATTTTATGTTTCTTTTTGCTTCAAGGTTATGGAGTTATGCAACAAGTTCCTCCTATCCATGCTTTTTAATGGAATGGTGTTCAACAATCAAAGGCCTTTCCTGGAACGTTTATTTGTGGATTTAAATAGTACTAGCTTTTTATGGGTTAAATATGTCTATAATTTCCCCATGCATCTATTTGGTGTAAAACTTTTGTTGGTTTTGCACTTCAAGCATCTTGCTAGATGGGTTTGGTGATTAGTATAAGCGCCCTCTGCCGTAAAAAAAAACTCATTCTTTCCCGAACCACGTAGAATTCATCAAACACTCGTCAACTTTCATAATATAACTTGGATATATTTTCTCATTTCTTCACCCAGTTAACTCGTTATAAGAGAAATTTGTTTATTTCTATTCTTCTTCTTTATTACTTCTATATCCTTTTTCAACTCATTAAACTTATAAAAATAAGTAGAATTGGCTCTTTAGTACCAATATACAGATATTACCCCTACCAATATACTTTTTTTAATAGCCAACAAATATTTTAAGTCTGATTACCAACCTATTGACGAAAGGCTACCCACACCCTCGAAGACAGACAATGCGGGTGACTTGGCTAACATTTCGATCGATACACAGTTGACGAGGCTGATCATGAACACTATAGGTGTGGGGGCGATCCTGGACACCCTCCATTCCAAGGGTAACCCACCACCAAAGGTTAGTAAAACATCTGACGCACTTGAAGCATAGTGTACCAAGTGAGACTCGAACATTACCTTCAATTTGGAAAGTCATGGGCGTCTCCTCCCAAGCCAATTGATCTAATGCTCATTGGCTACCTATATTCTTGTCAAATTAGTTATTTAAAATTTAAGCTTTCCGTAAGGGGGGGGGGGGTTGGGTAGGTATGGGGTGTTTAATTTATTTATAAAATAAAACGATAATAGATTTTATAATTTAATATTTAGTTTTTTTTATTTTTAATAAGGGGTATTTTGGTCAATTGACAATCATTTAACACTTAGTTAACGGAAACCATTAACACCGTTAGTCAAAAGGACGAAAACATAAATGACTTGCAAAACTCAGGCCAATAATGAAGACAAATTAAAAGTTGATACTCAAATGGAGTCAATCTGTAAAACTCAGGGACGAAAACCGATATTAACTCTTAAATTTATTAACCCCAGGTTTGAGCGACCATAACGCATATTGATCGGGAATATACACATTAATAGGTAACTATGTGTTTTTTATAATGCGGGTGAAAACATTTCAACATATATAAACTAGATGAATCCAGTGTATACCGACTACCCATTATGGGCCTTGTCAATATTTAGGATAACCATAAAGCAAGTTGTCTTAATAGTTATTGATATGGAATGCGTTGTTTTGATTTTATTAAAAACATTTGGTAATATTATTCACCGGCTTTATGTTATCATTTTATTTTAAAACCATTTTCAGGAAAATGAGGTGCACGTATGATTTCAAATAAAGTTTATGAAGTAAGCCAAGCATCGTGAGAACGCCCATAGAAACTTATAGAGACCTTGTAGTTAGACATGATGCCTCTTAACCAATATTCATTTCTCAATTTTTGTTTTGATGAGAACAAATTAAACTATTAAGGATTTGATTGTAACACCCTGCAACTTCCCTATGAATTAAAAAAAAACTTCTCGCGTGAAAGGGAAGTTCTCACACGGAAGAAGAGTTTTTGCGCAAGAACTCAAGCGAAATTTTTGGGGGTATCATAAATAGATGAGAGCACCAGTTTGCCCCTATTCTTGCGCGAAAATTGTTGCTTCTAGAGAGAGAAAGACACAGGGTAGAGAGAGAAAGCGTATATTTGAAGTGTTTAAGGTATGTAACCGTGTAATGATTCGTGTTATGTACGAAGGGGTGGTTATTGATGGATCTAATGCATGAATGTGTAGTTTTAGTTTGAAAAGGGCTCTCAGAAAAGTCGGTTTCGTGTTAGAATCTTCAAAGGTGAGTTTCTAGCCCATTTTTATGCAACTTTTACATTTTGGGGCTATTATTTATACTAAATTTATTGTTTGTGCTTATGATGATGTTGTTTATGGTGATAAGCATGTTATTTCTGCCTTAAAGCGATATGTTGGATTTAGGTGGAAAACTTGTATGTTCTCGCGCGAAATAGGTAGCTCGGGCAGCAAGGGATTTCAAATTTGTTAGATTTTCGTGAGAGATGTATGTTTTTGTGCGATCTATGAGTTCTCACATGATATGGGTGGCTAGTTGAGCAAGGGTTGACTTTGTTAATTTTCTCGCTCGAGTAGAAAGTTCTCGCGTAGGTTATGAAGTCGTGTGGGCTTAAGTTCTCGCGTGACTTGGTGTATTATGTGTAATCTTGTCATGTTTAAACCGTTTTCAATATGATAAATTCTTACGAATATATCTTTACTTGGTGTGTTATATACTATTGTAAGTAAAGTGTTATGTAATGAAAGTGAAAGATAAGGATAATAAAAAGTGAAACATAATGAATGAATAAAAGTCTTGCAAGCAAAATGTAAGAAGGTCTATAATTCCCTGCATGGGTTTGTTAGCTCAATTATCTACAGCTTAGCTAGCCTAAAAAGATGCACATGGATATCTAATCTTGATATTGACCATGTATGAATGAGGAACACAATCCTTGTGATTGTTAGCAACTGTAGGTGGTCGTAATGGTCTACAAGGATACTATAGTGGTCTGATCCTCGCGTTCGACCAAGAAC
The DNA here is from genome assembly GCA_025506515.1 of Flaveria trinervia. NCBI lineage: Eukaryota > Viridiplantae > Streptophyta > Magnoliopsida > Asterales > Asteraceae > Flaveria > Flaveria trinervia. Next base: position 31,524,592 of record CM046443.1, on the reverse strand, counting down.
GGATGGGATCTTTGTTGTGACGCATTGAGATTGTGCACAGACTCATAACTTATGTTGGGGCCTAAGCATATGACACTGATCTGTTACAGTGAAAGAAAATGAATGGATGAACGATGATGAAAGATAATGAAATAAACATATTGAGAAGTAAACATATTGAGAAGTATGTATTGATGTATGCTCATTAATGAAAAGACAAATGTTTTAATGAACATAAAGTATAATATAATACAACTAGAACTCACTCAGCATCCCAGGCTTTGTATGCATAATAGTTGGCAGGTTGTCGTTAATGCTGAGAAGGTGAAGGCATGAACATTGTGGAGTCCGCTGGATCGGTAGACATCCGAGCGTGTTCTTGACGGAAGGAAACAAAACCAAAACCAAGAGACATACAATAACATGAACTATAATAAAATGGTTTCATTGATAAAGCCTAATGATTACAAGCTCGTTACAACATAAGAATCATGACTCTTGGCAATGGGAGATCGAGCATGATCTCCCCTCTCATCCAGCAGCACCTAGGCCCCAGGTACACTCCTTAATCTCTTTACACAATGAAACTGGTATTTATAGGCCTCAACCCATAACAGATGTGATTGGGCCCATTTGTATGAATGGGCGATGCGTATGATTCAATCGTATGACTGGACCATACTTATGGTTCAGTCTTACGAATGGCCCAATCGCATCTCTCAGTCGCACGACTGGTCCATTAGCATGGCTCAGTCATACGACCGAGCTCATTCGCATATGCTCCTGTGAATGACCTAGTTTCATGTGTTTACAACATATCAGGTGTATTACATTAAGCCTAGACTATTCGACAAGCGACAGACACACTATATATGACAAGATATGCTCCAACAAATTCCCCCTTGGATGTTTCTTACGAATAGTAGATAACACCTCTTACAATCTTCAGTCAATCTTTGCTCTGGTTTCCAATAGAATCAAACAAAAAACCATATTAGCCAACGTTACCGATCCGTCAGGTTGCTACAGTATCCCTGAAAATGAATTTAGGCACAATAGCTTTCGTTTACTTTGCATAACACCATCATAGCAGCAAGATTCCCCATATGACTGACTTTTCCAGATAATGACATGAACAGTTTTCCATTGCTTCAATCTTCACACAGGTTAACCTGATTAACATTAACACCTGCAGAAATTCCCCCTCAAATTCAGCATATCCTAATATATAGACATTGTGCTCTCCTTGCTTCTTCACATGGTGTATTGGGCAAAAACTAGAGGGTTCCAATCCACAGCTGACAATCTCAACCAAATCAGCATGCACTCAGATTCATAATCAGAAACCAGCTCACATCATCACTTTCTGATTGCGTCTTCAATTTCTCTAAACATGGATTCCCCCTAAGAATGAGAATCCTCTCTATGTGGATAGATATAACTTGATTGGCCTATAAATAGTTAGATGCTCCTGACTACCCCACAAAATCATCACCGACTACTGACATCTTCTCTTCTCTCTTTTGTGTTTTAACTACAATCACCTATTCTGGAAATCCAACGAATAATGGGGTATCCATCGAACTTATTTGGAAAAAGAACCTTAAGGTGAATTTGCTTCGCTCATCCTCAAATCGATGCAAAAGGTAGTTCCAGACCTTTTTTTGGTAGTTTATTCGTATGACATGGAGTACAATTATCACATTCGTGTGAGTGGATAATACGAATGATATCTTGTGAGACTGGTCATAAGACTGGTCCAGTAGCATGACTGATCATAAGACTGGTCCAGTAGCATGACTGGACATAAGACTGGTTCAGTAGCATGACTTGTCATAAAACTGGTCCACTCGCATTCTAGTGATACGAATGGTCCAGTCGTACGAATGGTCTATTAGCATGGTCCAGTCGTACGAATGGTCCATTAGCATGGTCCAGTCGCATAAATGGTTCATTAGCATGGTCCAGTGGCACGAATGGTCATTAGCATGGTCCAGTGGCACGAATGGTCATTAGCATGGTCCAGTACCACGAATGGTCCATTAGCATGGTCCAGTCGCACGAACGGGTCCGCACGCAGATTTTTCAGATCTACAGCCGCCAACGCAGCCAAAAACCCTAATTTGATGAATTTTACGTGAACTGAAACAAAATAGACATCATCAGATTCTCAAGGATGATAAAAACGTGGTTTCGAGTTCTATTTTAACATAGAAACAACACATGTAACAAGATCTGAGCAAAACACGAAGAACAAAAAGTGCGTTTAATGTCAAGGAACCTGAAATAGATCCAGAAATCAAGAGCTCGGGTTGCTAAAATGATTGTTAGATCATTCTAGCAGTAACCGGCTCTGATACCAATTGTGGAGTCCGCTGGATTGGTAGACATCCAAGCGTGTTCTTGACGGAAGGAAACAAAACCAAAACCAAAAGACAAACAATAACACGAACTATAATAAAATGGTTTCATTGATAAAACCTAATGATTACAAGCTCGTTACAACATAAGAATCACAACTCTTGGCAAGGGGAGATCGAGCATGATCTCCCCTCTTATCCGGCAGCACCTAGGCCTCGGGCACACTCCTTAATCTCTTTACACAATGAAACTGGTATTTATAGGCCTTAGCCCATATCAGATACGACTGGGCCCATTTGTACGATTGGGCCATGCGTATGGTTCAATCGTATGACTAGACCATACTTATGGTTCAGTCTTACGAATGGCCCAATCGCATCTCTCAGTCTTACGAATGGCCTAATCGCATCTCTCAGTCGCACGACTGGTCCATTAGCATGGCTCAATCATACGACTGAGTCTCATTCGCATATGCTCCTGCGAATGACCCAGTTTCATGTGTTTACAACATATCAGGTGTATTACATTAAGCCTAGACTATTTGACAAGCGACAGACGCACTATATATGACAATATGTACTCCAACAAACATAAAAGCTACTAGGACAGTTCAAGTCTAGCATCCATATTTTTAGGAATAATGTTTAACTTGATACAATTATTGATGTATAACAAAAGTGACATGATGTTACAACAATTATTATATAAATGAAATTTTATGATGTAAAGAACATGATATGATGTTTTGACACGAGTATAAGTTTTAAATGAAATATATGTTTTTCGCTGCAAATGTTATGCTTATTAATGTTTTACACTATGAATTACTAGTTATAAGTGTTCTCAGGTTTTGAGGGCATGGGCCTTACATTGATAAATCATTTTTATGAAATATATGAAAGTTTTGAATTCAATCCATAATGTTGATATGTTTCTTAGAGAGGATTTATTTATCAGATCAATTATAAGGACCAATTACCTTAAATTTGAGGAATAAATATTCTATGAAAATAGAAAATCAACCAATGGATTTGATTATTTACAAAAATATTCTAAAAGAATCCCCGCTGTTGTTTTATGATACATTGATAAATAAATTGGAACCTATTACATGATACCAACTGATCTGGCTCACACGCTCTAGTGTGACATTTTGTAAAATGAGTCAACAATAGAGAATGAATTAGCATTGTTAATCTTCACAATTTTGAACCAAAACTGAATTATGCACCTGTTTCTCCATATAGAACATATCAAAAGTTCAAATGTTATGTACATTGGTTAAAATACATCAAACTAGTACATAAGTGTAAGCTAACACTATCATTCAAGTCATCACAATCTAGCCTAAAAGGCTATCTTCTCTAAATTATTTCAATACTTATATTACTTGGCACTTAAGTTGTATGCCATAATGTATTTTGGTTCAGGTTTACACGATGAATTCATAAAAAGGTTTAAAAGAAACACCATTTTGTTATCGCCATAGAACATTCCTGAGATGATCAAAATAGTTTCAAAACATGTTTTTATATAATAACATGGACCATCTCTTTGAGATATCTTAAATACGTTTGTTGCCTCACACCAGATAATAATTTAGTATATAAACTTTTTTACAAATCATACATAAAATTATAACCCTAAAATCCCATCTTGGATAACTTGTTAATGAGAAACATAGACTGTCCTCATGATAGTTTCTACTGTATAAACCCAAGAGTAGGTTTCTCGAGACGATTCTATTCGAGCCAGGACGCCTAAAAGCTTTGCACAGAGCCTATGGGATCGCTAAGGGTCAGCATACATAATCGAAAAAATACAAAACCAAATTGAAACAAAAAAAATTGATTGGTTACGATTAATATAGGGAAAAAACCGAGCCATTCGGTTACGGTTTTGGTTCCCCTTATTCCACAACCGAAATGACTGAAGCTGAACCGATAACCATATATTCATACATATTTCATGTATTTTTATGTATTTCTATGTATTTTTATGTATTTGTATGCTTGAAACATGTTTAAAACACTTCAATACAATGACATTGAGCTTCATAACCAAATTATAACATCAAAACTTAAGAAAACCAAACCGAAACCAATGAAAAACCAAATTGATATTTGGTTTTGGTTTCGGTTTCGGTATTAGTTCGATTGCTTGAATTTCAATAATCGAACCATTGGTTAACGAACCATCGATTCCAGATTTGGTGGAGCTCAAAAACCGAACCAAACCAACATTTGAACACCTATAGGGATCGTCATATACTTAGGATCTCACAACCTAATGTGTACCTTATTAGTAATATGTACCACATCAAAATTTAAGTTTTTATCTCCAAACAAGAGCCAAATCTCTCTATTTATAGTCTAATCCTGAGTCCCAAAGTGTATAACCTATAGGTTATGGCCCATAACTATTTGTAAAACCATTGCCGTTGTCATGTGTCAAAATTTGATCATATTGTAACAACTTCAAATATTGCAAATCAAAAGAAAAGGAGGTTACGGGTCATAACCTTGATTTTCTTACACATTTTCAAGACCTTTTCCATTAACTTGTTAGAGATCCTATAACTCTATTCCTATCCCAAATTAGGTCTACTAGAAGTTTAGGTGTCTTATTAGGAACATGAAAACATCACATTTTTTATAGTATCACATATATTAGGTACACATTTGACATACATTTGTGTTCTTGCTAATAACTATTTGGAAATTTTTACAAGTGTAATGCTAGTAACATGAGGGGCTAACATGTAACATTACTATTTAACTAAAAGTGAACGTTGCTTTCCTTACATTCTTAAATGTTAGACGTTGTATAATATATATGCTCCATACCTTATAACAAGCATATGTTCTACTTGGACGTAAAGTTCAGTTTTGACTAAATGTTTCACATAATAAAATTTATTTTGGTCATAATTCCAAGTCACTACTTCCTGTATAGACCAACTTCAAGCCAAAAGAATTTTAAGTTCAGTCACAGGCAAACAATCCATGAATAAAAAACCTCATGGTTTAGATAACAAACCACAAGGCTTGAGCGCCTATTCCTAGTTGTAGGTACAAAGTCGTAGACAAAGCCTTAAGGTTTAGATCCTAAGACAAAAGTATTTAGCACCTACAAGGGTTTAGTACCTAGGCATGGCCAAATAAAACGTTGATTAAACCTAAAGGTTTAGTTCAATAGGATCCATAGGGCTTAAACCTAATCACGACCACAAGATTGTAGATTAAACATCATGGTTTGATCATAAGCCACAAGGCTTGAGCATCTAATCACAAACCAGAATGAGTCACGAAGAAACCTAAAGGTTTAAACCCTAAGAAGCCACAAGGCTTTGGTACCCTATCACGATCAAATGAGTCATGAATCAAACCTCGCGGTTATATTAGAGTAACCAAAAGGCTTTAGCACTTGGTCACGACCAAGTGATTCATGAATCAAATCAAAAAGTTTATATCATATAAAGCCTCAAGGCTTTCGTACCCGGTTAAAGCCTATCTGCCAAATCACCCAACCATAACTGGGAAAATCTCAAGGCCTAGGTTATAACATCATCCAGTTGTGCCTTGGTAGACCTTAACACAAATCACCTAACCATGACTAGGTAGACCTCAAAGTCTAAGTATCCAAGTCATCCATCCATGACTGGATAAACCTTTAAGGATTGATACCTGTATCACTCGATTATTTCAAAGTCAAGAAAGAAGAATAAAGTGAAAGAAAAGAAGGAAAAGAAATAAAACCCAAGTCTAGGGGTAAAAAGTATCCTTAAGGACAAAATGTTTGAAAAGTTGGTGATAAAGGTGGCATGGCCGCCCATCACCCTTTCTACACACAAATTTTCGTATTTTAGAGAGAGAGAACATCAAGAAGCAGAGAAACTCTCGGTTGGAAGAGAAAGAAGAAGAAAAGTGCGAATTCAAGGTAAGAATTCATGTTTTATGGTGTTCTTAACCGGTTATGTCCTCGGGTTTATGCTTATGTGTGTTTATATGTGTTCGGGTATGTTTTTAGTGGGTTCTAGGCGGTTGAATTCAATTTGCAAACAAGTTTGGAAGAAGCCATACTCAAGATCTGCAAAGGTGAGTTCTAGATACCCCTAGTGGAAATAGTGCCATGATAGAAAAATTTGTTGAAGATTATTCTGACGAAGACCGGAAGAAAATGGACGTTAACAGCAATGCAATGACCATTCTGATGACTCCAATACCCAACTCCATCATGGTGGGGTTTGAGCATTATAAGTTTGCTAAAGAATTGTTTGATGCACTTGCTCAAATGTATTCAAGCTCCAACGACTCCAAGAAGGACTCACTGAAGCAGCAGTTCGAGAAGTTCACATATATTGCTAGAGAGACCCTCAGCCAGCAGTATTTCAGTACATGGATCTTATTTCTTCACTTCAATCTGTGAAGATCACTCCTGAACTTAGAGATCTCATAAGAAAGTTCATGAGTGCTCTTCCAAATGAGTCAACATTCTATTGTGTCTCTATCAAAAGGACAGAGAACTTGAACACTCTTACAATGACTGAACTCTATGGCATCCTTGATGGATACCGGTTGGAGATGGAGAGTAAGAAGGGCAACCAAACAAGCAGACCTCTGAGTCTTCCTGCTAGCAACGCCTTAATGGTTGCTGAAGGCTCAGTACCCCCACAACCTCAGCAATACTTGACATACAACCAACAACCATCCTGCTCTTCTGGACCATACATCACTTTCCCCGAGACTCCAAGGTCTCAACAGGCTCAACGCAACTCCTTTCAGGACAACTGTGCCTTTGTATCAGGAAGTGGGCACTCTGGTGATTTTCAATACTATTTTGATGATCTAGAGTGTTTTAGTCCAGACGATGTAGAGTATGTGGACATCGTCCAACAGATGGCTCTTTTAACCTACAGAGTAAAGAAGTTCTTTAAGAGAACTGGAAGGCAATTCCCTCAAAACCCAACTGCCAGCAAGTTTGGGTTTGACAAGACCAAGGCCAAATGTTACAACTATAACCAACTTGGTCACTTTGCAAGGGAATGCAAGGCTCCCAAATCAAACCCGGGAACCCCACAGACCTCCACACATCCCTCTTCATCAAAGCCCACTAGAAAGTCAACTGAAATAGCTACAATGGCTCAAGAAGTTGACTGGAGCTTTATGGTTCAAGATGTGACTCCTACTCAAGCTCTCATGGCCGAAACAGATGATAACCAGGTATATGAACATCTTTGTACTCCTTCCTGTATAGCTAAGGTATTATATCAGGACTACAATAGGGAAATTACATCTGATATTGAGTCTTTAAATGTTTTGAAATTTGATTTTAAAATTGCATAATCTGACTATCTAAAAAAATTAGAGTTAGAGAAAACGGTTTCCCTATTAAAACATGAACACACCAATTATAAGACTCAAATAAAGGATTTAATATCCATATTGTTTGAGGCTTAAACCCAGGTTATCATCCCTGAGGCTCAAGCCATGAAGTATGCTATTTCTGAGCAAAACTTCCAAGCTATTATTGCATCATCCTCCCACTCCAAAATCTGTTATCAGAATAAAGGAGGGTTGGGGACCAATGAAATTTCTCCACCACATTATTATGAGTCCATAAGACAACCTAGATGTGGTACTAAAGAGCAAGAGATCCCATCTTCTAACCCTTCTTCACATGAGTTGAAGAATGATGCAACAATAGTGGCCACCACAGGGAAGGAACAGGTAAATCCACCCACCTCTCCCAGTGAAGATCAAACCCTTACCACCAAAGCCTGAAGAAGCATAGCTAAAGCTGGCAGAAGAACTACTAAGAAAGTGGCTGAGTCTAAGCTGATGATTAACCCAAAACAAAAGGGTGTCTTCATCTCAGCTGGATTCCAGGTGATAGGTACTTCTGATTCAGGAAAGGATTGTAGTACCAACACTCCTGTCCTACCAAAGGATCAGAAGTTGAAGGGAAAAAGTTGCTGACAAAGAGAGAAAGACAAAGAAACAGTAACCTATAAGCTCCCAAAAGACTAACATTACATGCATAATGTGTGGTTTGCAAAACCACATGGCTAAAGATTGTTACTACGATCCTGCTAGCACACATTATGCAATAATGTTAGAAAGGAAGGAGTCAGGGAAGGTTCTTGTTTGGACCTTATCAGATGGTCCAAGTGATGAAAAAGGGAAAGCTATTTTCTGAAGCTAGGTTGTCTTCAAAAGAAACTCCTTCTTCCGAAGGGAAAATGGCTTCGGAAGCAAAAGTAGTTTAAATTTTGAAGAAAAAGAAACTTCCCTTGAAACCATCCCAGAAGAAGACTGCTTTGAAAGAAAAGGTGGTGAAAGCTTCTTCTGAAAATAAAGAAGCTTCGAAAGAATGCCATGCTGCAAAAGCTTCTACAAGTACATCTTCCACGATCAACCAAAGGATGGATTGGAATATCAAGAAAGATGCTGCAGCACAAACCTCTTCTTCAAAGACACCCATTGAATCCCCATGCTTAACTTTTGGTTCAGTTATGTCACTATCTTTGGAGGAACCCAAGACCAATAAGGCTTGGGTCTCCAATCAAAACTAACAATCTCATCTTATGTGCAGGGACATCTATATGACAAGAACAACAATGTCTGGATTGTAGACAATGGATGCTCCAGGCACATGACAGGGAATAGATCTCTCCTTCAACAGTTTCAACACTATGATGGAGGTCCTGTCCAATTTGGAGGTGAGGTCGGAGGATATATTTCTGGCAGAGGGAGTATATCCAATGGTAAGTTAAAAGTTGACAAAGTTAACTTTGTCAAACAGCTTGAACATAATATGTTAAGTGTTTCTTAGTTTTGTGATCAAAAGCACCAGATGCTTTTCACAAAGCATGAGTGCATTATCCTCAAACCAGGGATGACAATTCCTCCAGAAATGGTGCTTCTTAGATATCCCAGGAAAGGGTATATGTACAAGCTGGATATGAATAATGCTTCCCCAATGGGTGAAGTATCATGCTTTCTTTCCAAAGCTGATAGTGATGAGTCAACACTTTGGTATAAACGTATGTGTCATGTAAATTTTTAAACAATGAATAAATTGGCTAAAAATAACTTGGTACATGGTTTGCCTAAAAGGAATTTTTCTGCAACGACAACCGTGTTGCATGCCTAAAAGGGAAGCACCATAGGGCCTCTCATAAATCCAAAAGTGTTAACTCCATTACTACTTCATTACACTCGTTGCAAATGGATCATTTTGGTCCCACAAGTATAATAAGCATTGGAAGGAAATCATACTGCTTTGTGATAGTTGATGAGTTTACAAGATTTACATAGGTATTCTTTTTAAGAACTAAAAATGAAACTACTGAAACATTAAAATCTTTTATTCTTAAAATAGAAAATCAAATTGATCACAAGGTTAAGATTATTAGGAGTGATCAAGGGAATGAGTTTAAGAACTTTGTTCTTGACTCATTCTGTAACTCAAAAGGGATTGCCAGACAATATAGTGCTCCCAGAACTCCTCAACAAAATGGTGTTGCTGAGAGGAGGAACATGACACTTATTGAGGCTACTCGAACTATGTTTGTTGATTCAAAACTGCCTCTAACATTCTGGGCAGAGGCAGTTAGCGCTGCATGCTATGTGCAGAATAGAGTTCTTGTGGTTAAGCCACATGGAAAAACCCTTTATGAGCTATGGAACAAGAGGCCATTGTTCATTGGCTTTCTAAGGTCCTTTCGCAGCAAGTGTACCATACTTAACACAAAAGACAATTTAGCAAAATTTGCTGAAAAGTCGGATGATGCTATCTTTGTTGGATACTCTTCTAGCTCCAAAGCTTACAGAGTATACAACATTAAGAATCAATAATTTGAGGAGCCATCCATGTTGATACATGTATGTCCCTAGATCGTGATATGTGATGTAATAGATCTTGTTTGGTATGATTAATGAACTGACATTGATAGTCTGTTGGTTATAATGTTTAATAGTTCATTAATGAGTCGTAAATGAATTGATTGAGTTTATGATTACTTGAATGATTACATATAATATTATATAATTAACTAAAACATTCAAACTTAACTTAATGAAGTTCCCATGCGAATGGCTCATGCGAATGAACCATAAGCATGAAGAACCTCATACGATTGACTCCGTCGCACGACTGAACCAGGAGACTGGATCAGTCGTACGACTGTAACATAAGATTGGCTCAGCCGCACGACTGAACACTCAGTCGCACGAATGAACCAACCGCATGGCTCAATCGCACGATTGAACCAAACTAATGGTTCAGTCGCACGATTGAAGAGTGCCAACCTATAAATACAACTCAATTCGTGAAAAACAGGGAGATTCGATCAAGTTCAATTCCATACGAACCCTAGCCGTCCAGAAACCTTCCAAATCGTTCTCCAAGTTCATAGAACACATTAGATCGATTCCTTATCGATTTCTAACGTTAGTTTCAATCCCTGATTGATTCTTCATGTGTTCTCACTGATTGGATCGCCAATCAAATAGGATTCCGCACTATTTGATCCGGTATACACGTGATCTCTAGGTATTTCAGTCGAATACCAGGTCCTAACAAGTGGTAAGTATGGTCCAGAAATTGGCTGCTCAGGACACTCAGTTGGACCAACTCCGAGCACAAAGCGTCACAGCAGGTAAGCAGATAGAGGAGTTGGAAAAGGCGAAGAGGTCCATTTTGCTAAAATTGAAAGGATCAAAGGAGGAACCTCTAAAGATAAAGGATGGAGAAAGAGATAGTGAGGATGATGATGATGATGATGACAGTGATTCTGATGAAGAGAAAACAGAAGAGTGGTGTGCAGATGAAGAGACTGAAGAAGGAGAAGCAGCTGAATCTGTCTCAGCTCCCGGTCAAGAGCAGAGAACAAAGAACCGACAGGATCAGTCAGCTTCTACTTCTGCACCTTCACACGAAGAGACTAGCATACAGGATAAAAGTAAATAGTGAATGTTTATGTATTTAATTACTTTTGTATTCTGTATTGAAAAACGATGTACTGAATGTTTATATTAATTTAATGCATTTTGTTTGATATATTACTAATGATTTGAATGTGAAATGTGTAAATCAAACAGATCCAAAGTACCACAGAGATGAGTTTGATATTGCTCCCCTTCAACAGGTCAAGTCTCAACTCACAATGATTCTTGATCTGCAAGGGATTGTCAAAAGGTCAGTGAGTTATACACCTGAAGAAGGTGAAATAATTCACGACCTATCTAACGAGCAACTGGCAGAAATGTTCAGACTCAATCCTGATGATATTGTCAAGGATGCTCCAACAGTTGATTCAACCAGTGACGACGAACTACACGACGTTAATGAAGTTGAGGTTGAAGATATTGCTGCTGAAGAGTACCCTCAATACGCTGACAACGCGGGTAATGTGGTCCCCAATCTGGGTGAGTCCCTAGTCAGTGATATGTTTGAGGTACTAGACAAGATGGAGCAGGAAGCAGGAAAGATCGAAGGAACAACCCAAGCCTCAAACGATGACGTATACATTCGAAAGGCTGAATGGGCTGAATGTTTTAAAGAAGTCAGAGCCCAACGTGATGCACCGAAGAGGGATGCCTACACCAAGTTCTACAGCGTCAAGAAACATCTTATGGTGTCAGGCAGGATTATAGCATGGACATATTTTGATGATCTTAACGTTTATGCCGTTAAGAGGGAAAAGGGCATAGAGTACTTTAGATTTCCACATGATCTAAAGACTCTACCTGGATTTGAGCTCAACCAGCTGGCCTAGTTGAAGCTGTTGTATGCTGACCCGAGAAAAATGTTAGGCTGGTTTGAGGCTGCCCTCAAGAAAAAGTACCACACCAGATGGATTAACTTCAGACCTCAACAACCTACAAGGTATATTAGAAGGTCTGAGATGGATGCCATTACTGGAAAACCTAAGATTGTGTTGAAGTGGAGTCCTCCTCGCACTATGTCGAGAATCCCTCTCAGGGAAATGCCACAAGACTTCACTCCACACTTCAAATGGTGGTACTATGATTGGAGAACTGCTGAAGCTGTCATAGTTCTGAACAAAGGGGATCAAATGGATACTGTTAGGGTATTCGACCCAATGTGGCTAACCAACTTGTCTGCTAATGATGTCTATACATTATACAAGTGGCCACTGTTCTATGACACACAAGACATTGTACAAGCCCTCCAGTTCCAAAATGTTATACGACTTTGCTTCGCGTTTGATATTCACGCGGGAGTCACACAAGAGGACAAGTACAAGAAATATGAGAAGGTAATGAAGAAAACAAGACATTAGAGAGATCTAGGTCCAAGGGGGAGTTTGTTGATACATGTATGTCCCTAGATCGTGATATGTGATGTAATAGATCTTGTTTGGTATGATTAATGAACTGACATTGATAGTCTGTTGGTTATAATGTTTAATAGTTCATTAATGAGTCGTAAATGAATTGATTGAGTTATGATTACTTGAATGATTACATATAATATTATATTAATTAACTAAAACATTCAAACTTAACTTAATGAAGTTCCCATGCGAATGGATCATGCGAATGAACCATAAGCATGAAGAACCTCATACGATTGACTCAGTCGCACGACTGAACCAGGAGACTGGATCAGTCGTACGACTGTAACATAAGATTGGCTCAGCCGCACGACTGAACACTCAGTCGCACGAATGAACCAACCGCATGGTTCAATCGCACGACTGAACCAAACTAATGGTTCAGTCGCACGATTGAAGAGTGCCAACCTATAAATACAACTCAATTCGTGAAAAACAGGGAGATTCGATCAAGTTCAATTCCATACGAACCCTAGCCGTCCAGAAACCTTCCAAATCGTTCTCCAAGTTCATAGAACACATTAGATCGATTCCTTATCGATTTCTAACGTTAGTTTCAATCCCTGATTGATTCTTCGTGTGTTCTCACTGATTAGATCGCCAATCAAATAGGATTCCGCACTATTTGATCCGATATACACGTGATCTCTAGGTATTTCAGTCGAATACCAGGTCCTAACAAGTGGTATCAGAGCTATTGGCTCTTGATTACGTGTTGATTCAATCAAGATTGCATAAAGTTTGTGTTTGTACAATAAAAAACGCAATCTTTGGCATCAAAAGTGATCTTGGAAGTTCCCTGCTCATCGACGTTTGGCTTCTATGGACTCAGGCAATCAGAACTTGTAAAATTTCGAGTTTTTACGGCTGAAAAAAGTCAAACCTAGAAATTTTCGCAAACCAGCGGCTTCAATCGCACGACTGACTCAGTCGTACGACTGGACACCATTCTTACTACTCATACGCACGATTGGACCTAGTCGCACCTTCATTCGGCCGATTGAACCATTCGTTCGCATAGCTCATACGTACCAGATTCATTCGCACGACTGAACCAATCGCCCAGTTCATTCGCACGATTGAACCAATCGCAGAGCTTATACGCACGATTAGCTCAGTCGCATCCTTCAGTCGCATCAGTAAAAGTTTGTTTGATTAGATTATAAGTTTATTCATCATGGAAGATCAGATGTCAGCCTTTACTGCTGGGAAAGACTCAAGGATACAGAATCTGTTGCTGCTTGAGAGTGAGGTGGGGAATCACAATAAACCACCAAAGCTCTTGACTTTAGATGAGTTTCCCCACTGGAAACAACGTTTTGAGATCTACCTTAATGGAGTAGATCCTAATCTGTGGGAAGCCATTGAGACAGGTTATAGTACACCAGTGGGAGCTGATGGGGTTAAACTAACATTAAGCGGGATGACCGACGCACAGAAAGTAAAGTACAATGCAGAGAAAAGAGTATATGCATTGATCACTCAGTCGATCCCCAAAGACATATTCCACCAGTATTCCGAGAACAAGCAATCCAGAAACTGTGGGATGTGCTAGAGAGAGATATGATGGTAATGCATCATTGAAGGCAATCAAAGCAAAAGAGTTAAAGAAGGAATTTGATAACTTCTCTTCAATTGGTAATGAAAGCTTGGACGACGTCATAGATAGATTCTACCACTTGATGAGCGAATTGCATACCCATGGAGTGGTTACTACCATGGAAGAAAAAGTAAGCAACTTCGCAGACGGGTTGCCGGATAAGTGGGCTACATTCGTGTCTAACCTAAGACAGAATGGAATCCTTGTAAAGCTGGATATAAATGACTTCATTCTAAATTGCGAGAAGAAGCACTAAGGATGAAGTATAGAGCTCAGAAGTCTTCGTACACCAAAATCCAGCTTTATACAACGCCACACCTCAAGCTAAGGCATCTGGAGCACCCCTCCAGACTGCTTTTGTGTCTAGCTCGTCAGGTCCTTCACATGCCTCTACTTCTGGATCAGACACGTCTGGGTCACCATGTACCCATCATATTGGATCAGAAGCTAACACTACTAAACTGAAGACCGAGAACTTCGGTAATGTGACCGTGGAAGTAGCACGAGAGCATATGGATCTCCTAGCAGCAGTGGTTCATTCATATGATGGACTGTTGCTGGGAAGATTGGAAACTGCCATCTGGCAGATGAGGACTACGAGCAGGTGGATGAGATGGAGCTCGAAAGAATGGATATAATGTGGGCCTTAGCAAGTGTTGTTCGAAGGGCGAAAAAGTTTGTGAAAAAGACTGGACAGAACTTGGTTGCTACTAAGGACACCACCTTTGGCTTCGACAAGAGTAAAGTGACCTGCTTTAATTGTGGTGAGAAGGGGCACTTCAAACGAGAATGTGTCAAGCCAAAGAAGACGGGGAATGGGAATCCGTTCTCATCATTACTCGCCAGGACAAGCAACCCTCTAATTCTACTTCATCAAACAAGGACCCTAAAGCACTAACTGCTCATGATGATGAAGGACAGGATTGGAGTTTCAGGTTTGTCTCACCAGGAGAATCTAACATTGCCAGTGTCGAGGACAGTGACGATGATTCTGCGAGTGAAGGTGATATAGCAGTAGAAATTGCAATGTCACATAGTGAAGAAACAACTGCAGCCGAGGTCAGCTACAAGCCAAATGAGGAAGTCTCCACCTCAGAGACTGAAAAGCCAGAGTCGACAGAACCAGAATCATCTGATGCAGCACTGATGGCTAATACTTCTGGACCAACTCAGGTAAGTACCACTGACCGACTTTTTAATAACCATGCTTGTTCTGATTGTGACACGTTTAGGAAGAGCATAGATGACAAATTTGCTAGGTTATTAGACCATAATGATAACTTAGTAAAAGATTTACGTCTGTGTACTGAGGCAAATAGAGTGCTAAAACAAAATGAGCAGTGTTATAAAGAAAAGATAGACCTATTGACCAAACAACTTTGGGAAACCGAAGTAGTGGCTTTTAACCAAGCAAACGACATTAGGTACTATCTTTACTCCCTAGAAGACACTAAGAAACAAAAAGCAGTTTTAGAAGTCGAAGTTAATTCATTAAAACAGAAACTGCATAGTTGGACTAGTTCTTCACACATAGTTCAACACTTAGTAAGAGAAAGGAATAACGGGGAGGGATTAGGCTACAAAGTGGTTCCACCACCACCTGAGACCTTGATGAACACCAAGTCTAGACCAGTAAATAATAACCCCATCAAGGATCATGTGGTGACCACTCCTCTTGTTACTGATCCAGACACCTCATGTTCATCTACTGAATCTGGTAAGAAACAAAAGGAGGCCACTTCAAAGGCAAAAGGTAAATTGCCATGTGTTAACCTGGAAAATGAATTTGAAAAAGTTAATTTACAGTCAGGTTCAAATAGAGTCAAATCAGAACCTAAAAGGACTTCAAATGTTACTTTTTCACAAGCTTCAAGTCAAAAACCAGCTAACCAAAAAGGAAAACAGGTTAAATCAGTAAAATTTGTTATACCAGAGAAAACATCAAACATCCAAGAGTCAAAAACTAAAGTGATTGATGTTACTAGAGTGTCACGCACTTCTCCACAAAGAAAGTCTACTCATAAAGTTGATAGCAGGTCATGCTACAACTGTGGAGAATGTGGACACATTGCTTCCGACTGTTATTTCTATCAGACACCTAGGAAGAAGATTGATCTTCTGGACTCTAGACCTAGGTCTTCTAAGCGGAGTTCTCTAACTCCACCTAGAAGAGCTAGTGACCCTAAAGTCCAACCTGTAAGCCAGACGACTGTTTATCATAAACAGGCACTGCACAAATCTGGCTTATGGAAAGAAAAATCCACCCTCGTGTCTGATACTGATAACAAGAAAGAACCTGAGCTACCCTCACCTTCTAAGGGTCAATGGGTGGAGTTCATGATGTGTGATGCCTCTGGGAAACCCAAAACAGTCAAAGCTTGGGTTCCTAACCTAAACTGATTCTTTTACTTTGTATGCGCAGGGTGCTCGATATAGTGCTGACACTAACACGTGGATTATAGACAGCGGAGCATCCAGGCACATGACAGGAAATAGCGCCCTTTTATCTAACGTCAAAAAATAAAAGGAGGTCATGTTTCCTTTGCAGGAAACAAAGGAGGCTATATCACAGCTCAGGGAGAAGTGGGAAATCAGAAAGTTAAGTTTGATAAAGTGAACTACGTTCAACAACTTCAGAACAACTTACTTTCTGTGTCCTAAATCTGTGATAAAGGATTTAAAGTCGTCTTCGATAATCAGAAGTGTTACGTGCTGAAGAAAGAATATATGATCCCAGAAGACCAAGTTCTGATGACTGCTTCAAGATATAAAGACCTTTATGTCTTGGATCTGTCAACAGCTGCCACAACGGATCATGAGGTTCAGTGTTTCTTATCTAAAGCTACTGAGAAGGATTCCATCTCCTGGCATCGGAGAATGGGACAGATTAGTCAAAGGAAGATGAATCATTTGATTCAGAAGGATTTAGTTAGAGGAGTGAATGTCAAGAACTTCCAACTTCCTGACTTTTGTGTAGCTTGCAAGAAGGGCAAACAGACAAAGAAGTCTCATAAGGGAAAGAAAGTTCATTCAATAGAATTTCCTCTTGAGCTTCTTCACATGGATCTGTTCGGTCCAGTTAGTACAAGGAGCATCGCAGGCTACGCGTACTGTTATGTGGTCACTGATGACTACTCAAGGTTCACTTGGGTAATGTTTCTGAAATCAAAATCAGAAACTTTAGAGACATTCAAAGAATTAGTAACCACACTGGAATCACTCTACAAGCTCAAAGTTCGACAAATACGCTCAGACAACGGGACAGAATTCAAGAATCAAGGGATGGAGGCATACTGCAAGGAAAGGGGAATTGTGCATCAATTCACCTCTGCCTACACACCTCAGATGAATGGAGTTGCTGAGAGAAAGAACAGGAGCTTGATAGAAACAGCCCGGACGATGCTGGCAGACTCGAAACTGCCTATCCAATTCTGGAACGAGGCAGTGGCAAATGCTTGCTATACACTGAACAGAGTCCTAATAGTCAAGCGCCACGGAAAGACATGTTATGAGCTACTTCAAAGACGCAAACCGAATTTGGAGTATCTTGAACCTTTTGGCGCACCGTGTACACTTCTGAAGAAGACACAAGAAGGAAAATTCAGCGAGAAGGTAGTTGAAGGAATTTTTCTAGGATACAACATACCGAACAAGCGAGTTTACAATAACTCAACGGGTCTTGTAGAAGTGTGGTGTAATGGTGACGTTCAGAGATATACCACACCCCCTACAGGAAAAGGACCTGCATACTTCTTCGATTATGATGGATTCTTCAAATCTTTCAACATCTCTCTCTCTCCCTCAGATGATGAGTTAGCTACTAGGATGATGTATGATATACTAAACACTCCATCCAGCACACAGGGAGAGTCATCTACTCAGTCAGAAGGGGTAGTCGATGAAAGTGACTCCTCCTCTGAAGATGAAACTGAAGCAGATGACCAGAACGGTCAGGAGGAACAGGTTCCAGTTCCTGAAAGTCCACAAGCATCCACAAGTGATGCACCCTTGTTGGACCAAAAGAACCAATGAGCCAAGATCAGAAAACCTCTAAGTCCCACACGGTATCACAACAACTGCTGAAAGCCTCATCAGTAGTTTGACAAGTGCTGAAGACTTCAACAGCTGAAGATCAAGTGCTGAAGACCTTAACAGCTAAAGAACCAAAGTGCTGAAGTACAACAGCTGAAGAACACAAGTGCTGAAGCTGAAAGACCAAAGTACTGAAGTACAACAGCTGAAGAGTTCACAAGTGCTGAAGATCAACAACTGATGTACAAAGTCTGAAGACAAAGACTGAAGACATCAGCTGATGATATCTACTGAAGTCATCAGCTGATGAAACACCTGAAGGTCAAAGTCTGAAGATCAAGTACTGAAGCCTCAGTAGTTTGTCACAACTGCTGAAGAGTACTTCTTCAGTAGTTGTGATATCAGTAGTTTTATTTCTATGTTTCAGTAGTTTTTTTTAAAACGACTGAAGAGCTTGTTCTTCAGTCGTTGTAGTTTCAGTAGTTTTATATTTGTACTTAACTTGCTGATATGTTCTCAGTAGTTGTGAACATTTCAGTAGTTTGTTAAGAATTAGTTATTTCTGTATTGGATCTGCCAGTTGTCACTTTCCGTGACAACAGCAGTGACTGTTGCACTCTATATAAGGAGTGACAACCTATTGTAATCAATGAGTGAAATGAGTAATTGAATGGAATGGATGATTGATTCGATTAGAAATATTCTACATCTATAAACATTCCTAGAAATCAGAAACACATATTCTCTCCTATAACCGTATGCGGTCTTAATGCTTACAAATATCGATTGCTTGCTACAATTTGTCTAATTCGTGTTCGTATTCCGCTGCTTTATATTCTGATACATCAAATGTGATCACTGATCCTGTCAAATGGTATCAGAGCAGGTTAATCATTGATCGATCTAATAATTGATCATTGAAACTGCTATTCAAGATCCAAGTTTGATTGAATTAGCTTTTGTTTTTGCAAGAAACGGTTATAGAGATTGAATTTTCTGTATTTCTGCTCATTCATCCTGAGATCTTTTTCTTGGTTCTCATTGAGTTTGTTGTGGTTTGTCTAAAACTTTTAAAAAACTTGAACTAAACTGTTTTTGAACTGAAAATGACCACTCCCTCCAATGATCCTCACAATACTGGTTCCTCAACCAAGCCTCCTATGCTGGTTAGGAATGAGTATAACATATGGCAAAGACGTATGCTCCATCACCTGTCTGTTAACAGCGCAGGTGTTGGACATCAGTGGTACATGGTCCACACAAGCCTATGGTGAATAACCCGGAAACCAATCAAATGGTTCCGAAGAGGAGGGAGCAATACTCAGATGAGGATAAGAAGTTGCTTGAGATTGATGCAAAAGCCCATGGAATTCTGGCCATGGCTTTGCCCAATGAAATCTATTCTGGGCTAATGCATCATGAAACTGCCCATGACCTCTGGATTGCTTTGAAAGAACAATTTGGAGGAACAGATGAGGTCTTGGCAAATAATAGAGAAATTCTTGCCCAACAATATGAGACATTCTCTCATAGAAAGGGTGAGACACTGACTCAACAATATGAGCGGTTTTCTTGTTTGATCTCTGAACTAAAAATGGTCAAACTTGAATACACCAATATTCAGATGAATAACAGATTTCTCAGATCACTGCCTGAGAGATGGGACACATATACTATTGTCCTACGCTCCAGTGCAAGTTGGACAAACTATCTCTCACCCAACTCCATGGGAAATTGCTCACTTTTGAGAGAGAGATAGAACAGAAGAGAAAGCTGTCTTCATCTGGAAAGCTCACTGAAGACTTTATACAAGGCAACACTGCCTTGGTGGGTCATGAGTCAGAATATGCTCATCTGAATGCCAGTATGATGAGCATATTAATTTCTCTTCGAGCACTTCTAATTCTGCATTTGTAAGTGTTGATGGTCAGTTCACTGGGTGTAATAATGACAATCTATGTTTCATTATGGATGATCTCAAGGGGATTGCTGATGATGACTTAGAAGAGATGGATATTTTGAGCCAAATGGCCTTGATAAATATCAGATCTCAGAAGTTCTACAAAAGAACTGGAAGAAAATTCCCAGGACTCTCTGGCAAAACCAAAGTTGGTTTTGACAAGAGCAAGTTGAGGTGTCACAAATGCCAACGGCTTGGACACTTTGCAAGAGAGAGAGAGTGTAGATCTGGATCTATCTAACTCTACTGCACCCTTTGTGACTTTTCCTGGCAATAGTCAACAACACAGAGGGCAACATCCTGTCACATCTTCATCATCCTCAACAACAATCTCCGGCATATTTTGTTCCTCAGGGCCAAATGCCATATCAGTACCCTGGTTATTACATGCCACAGTCAAATCAAGTTCAAGTTCCTATGACACCACAACCTCATGCATTACCAGAACCTCAGCCTTCCCTATCTCATCAACAACCTTCATCTCAACAACACAGCTTCTTCACCCCAGGAGTTGTTGACTGGAGCAGTTTACCAGATGACTTGTCTGGTCATGATCAACTGTTCTCAGGTGCTGGTCAACATGGTGGTGACAGTCCCTTTGGGAATCTAGCTCTTATGGCTTTGGAGTCTGCTGATACTTCATCTTCCAATGCCTCTACACCTCAGGTATCACAGGTATCCTCTGAGGCAAAAGCCAAATTATGTTCTGAACAATGCATAGCAGCACATTTGCTTCCATTAGAGAAGCAAATGTAGCTTTATTAATAAGAACATTGAGCTAGAACAAATAATTTCCAAAAACAAAGCTGAGTTTGAGTTTGTGCTCAAAGATAAAAATGATGAGGTTTATAAACTGAATTGCAAAATAATTGATGATAGGGCTAGAGAAGATGTACTTCTAGAGAAGTACAAAGATCTCAAGAAAACCCTTGCAGTTACCCAGGTCGAGTGTGATAGATGGGTACAATCATGCAAAGGTTTTGAAATGCTTCTTAGTAAGCAATCTGCTTCAAATGTGAAGTTTGGCATTGGCTACAATCACACTGCTCCACCTACAGATTTTACCCCAAGAGCAGAGGTAGAATCTGATGGTGAGAGTGATAACCAATCCATCAAATCATGTGATCTACCTTCTGATACAGCACAATCAGAAGTAGCAGTCAGCATCAAGTCCTCCTTGAACCTATCAGCTGATGTTGATGGTCCAAATGCTGACATTCACATGATCAATAAGTTGATCAACTCAGGAGTTAATCCTGAAGGTCCTGAAAGGACTGGAGAGCAGGATTTAACACCTGAAGTTCAAACTTCAACTGCTGTCAGCACTGAAGAGAAGAAAACTGGCAGTAGAAAGAGTTTGAAGACTACTAAAGAGGTTGTCAAGAAAGCAACCAATGCTTCCAAAGCATTGAAGAACAAGTCTTCTGTTGCTTCACCATCTTTAGTTGATGATCAACCTAAGATGAAGAAGAAACCATGTGAAATATGTGGTTTGTTCAATCATCTTACAGATGATTGTTGGTACAAAAGAGGTTCCAAACTCAACAAAAAGAAGAAATTAATGAGAAAATGGTAAAAATGAAAACTGTTTGAGACCACATTTGTATCAGCAACATCAAATCCTGTAACCCTTAAGTCCTTAAAGCAATCCAAAAGGAAGGTGTTAAACAGGTGACAGCTGAGGGTGCTCAAAAGAAGAAGGTGCAACATAGGACCTTATCTAACTCCACTAGCAATGTGTCTGATGAGCTGAAAGCTTTATCACAAAATCAGACACAGCTGGTGATGATGGTACAACATCTGTGGGTAGAGTTAACCAACTAGATTCTCCTATGTTGAAACCACAGAAAAGGAGGTCTAAGCCAAAGGACTCCTCTTCTACACCATCTTCTTCTTCTCAGGCTGTTGTTACAAATAAAATGTTAGTTTACCATCTATTGATGAGACCAGGCCCAAACCAAAAAGGTTTGGGTCTCTAAAACTAACTGATTGTTTATTATTGCAGGGTTCTTCAACATGCCAAAGTAGCATCTGGTATGTAGACAGTGGGGGATCTATGCACATGACTGGGAACATCTCTCTTCTTCATGACTACTCTCAAGGAAAGAAGGGATTTGTCTCTTTTGGCAATGATGCTAGGGGTTACATCATCGGTAAGGGCTTTGTCTCCAATGGAGAAATCAAATTTGATGATGTTAATCATGTGGAAAATCTCAAGTACAACCTCTTGAGTGTCAGTCAAATGTGTGATAAAGGCCATGTTGCCCTTTTCACAAGTCAAAACTGTAGGATTCTGTCATCCAAAGTTTTGCACTTGATTGACAAGGTGTTGGATGATCACACTCTCCTGAAAGCCAACAGGACAGGAAGAGTGTATGCCTTAGATCTCTCTAAGAAGATAGATCTCAAAGGCAATCCTTGCCTATTTTCCAAAGCCTCTTTTCAAAATCTAAACTGTGGCACAGGAGGCTTGGTCATGTCAATCTCAAAAACATGAATCAGCTTAGCCACAATAGTTTAGTCAGAGGCTTACCAATAAAGGAGTTCCACTGTGATGAAACATGCACTGCTTGTTTAAAAGGAAAACAGCACAAGGTCTCATTTCCTCCTATTGAAGTGTCCAAGTCCACTGCCTGCTTGCAATTACTGCATATGGATCTATTTGGTCCTGTGAGAGTAATGAGCATGGCAAAGAAGAAATACTGTCTGGTAATTGTGGATGATTACTCCAGATTTGTATGGACTTTCTTTCTACATTCAAAGGATGAGGCTGCTCAGAAGATTATCCACTTTGTGCTGTACATTGAGAAGCAGTATTCCCTTCCAGTCAAGTGTATTAGGAGTGATAATGGAACTGAGTTCAGAAATCATACACTTGATGACTTCTATCTTTCAAAGGGAATCAAAAGGCAGTTCAGCATTCCAAGGACTCCAGAACAAAATGGAGTAGTGGAGAGAAAGAACAGGACCCTCATTGAAGCTGCAAGGTCCATGCTGGCTG
The DNA here is from genome assembly GCA_025506515.1 of Flaveria trinervia. NCBI lineage: Eukaryota > Viridiplantae > Streptophyta > Magnoliopsida > Asterales > Asteraceae > Flaveria > Flaveria trinervia. The sequence continues at coordinate 31,501,296 of CM046443.1, read as the reverse complement.
ACTCAGGTTTGCCATTGACCTTTTGGGCCGAAGCTGTCAACACAGCTTGTTATGTGCAAAATAGAGTTTTAGTAAATCAGAGGTTGATGAAGACTCCATATGAAGTTCTCCATCATTTGGCTCCTCTGATTTCATTTTTCAAAGCATTGGGTGTCCCTGTTTCATTCTCAACACAAAGGATCAACTCCACAAATTTGATCCTAAGGTGGATGCAGGATACTTTGTTGGTTATTCATCTACTTGCAAGGCATACAGAGTCTTCAACTGCAGAACAAAGATGGTTAGAAAAACTCTACATGTTAAGTTTAATGAATCTCCAAAGGACAAGATTCCACAAAGTCCTGTGGAGTTATTTGATTTGGACATACTGCAATATGTTCCTTATCAAACTCCTGCTGTTGCTCCTGTCAACAGTTCACCACCTGGTGGTACTGCTGATGATGATGATGATTGCAGTACTCACCTCTTCAGGTTTAGTGATCAGCTGCCTGACTCAACTAGACCTGATGTTCCTGTAGCGCCAGTAGCACCATCCACAACAAATGCTGATGAGATTTCTTCGAATTCAACTTCCTTTGAATTACCATCCACTGATTGGTTTCAAGGAAATGATTCACCATCACCATCTGTTGCTGCTGAACCGGCTACAAACACTTGCACAGATCTCATTGTGTATCAAGATCTGAAGAATCACCCCATGTCTCAAATCATTGGTGATATCACTGCTGGAGTATCAACAAGAAGTCAATTGTCAAATTTCTGCTTCTATGCTCTCTTCATCAGTCAGCAAGAGCCAAAGAATTATCACATTGCTTTAAAGGACAATGGATGGGTTGATGCCATGCAGCTTGAGCTTCTTCAGTTCAAGAAACAGCAAGTGTGGGAACTGGTTCCTCTACCTCCAGGTAAGTGTGCAATAGGCACTAAATGGGTGTTTAGGAACAAAACTGATGAAAATGGGCTTATTGTTAAGAACAAGGCCAGACTGGTTGTTCAGGGGTTTGCACAAGAAGAAGGTATTGATTATGATGAAACCTTTGCCCCTAGCCAGACTGGAAGCAATTCGATTGTTTTTAGCTTATGCTGCTTATCAAAAACTTAAAGTCTTTCAAATGGATGTCAAAAGTGCATTTTTGTATGGAAAAGTTAAAGAAGAGGTTATGTATGTCAACCTCCAGGCTTTGAGGACAATAAACATCCTAATTGGGTGTATAAGCTTGATAAAGCTCTTTATGGGTTAAAACAAGCTCCCAGAGCCTGGTATGAGACATTATCAAACTTTCTTCTGGAAAACAATTTCACTAGAGGCTCCATAGACAAGACTTTATTCATTAAGAAAGCTGGGCAGCATAATCTACTTGTTCAAATTTATGTAGATGATATCATTTTTGCATCCTCTGATCCAAAGTTGTGTGATGCCTTTACAAAGTTGATGCAACAGAAGTTTGAAATGAGTGCCATGGGAGAATTACAGTTCTTTCTGGGGTTGCAAATCAAACAAAAGGCTGATGGAATTTTAATTCATCAATCCAAAATACAAAAGATCTTTTGCAAAAGTTTGATTTACAAAACTGTAAGCCCTGTTCTACTCCCATGAGCAGCACCACACAACTGGACTCAGATCAGAAAGGTAAAGTGGTTGATGAAACACTTTACAGATGTATGATTGGGTCCTTGATGTATTTAACAGCTTCTAGACCAGATATTATGTTTGCTACATGTGTTTGTGCTAGATTTCAGGCTGCACCTAAAGAGTCTCATCTGATTGCAGTCAAGAGGATCTTTAGATATCTGCAAGGCACTCCATCTCTAGGTTTATGGTATTCTACCGGACATTCTGGTAAATTAGTTGCTTTTTCTGACAGTGACTATGCAGGGTGTAAGTTGACCAGGAAATCAACTTCTGGTGGATGTCAATTCCTAGGCAACTGCTTGATTTCTTGGCAGAGCAAGAAACAGACCTCAGTTGCTACATCCACTGCGGAAGCAGAGTACATTGCTGCTGCAAGCTGTACATCTCAGGTACTCTGGCTTCAAAACCAACTTTTGGATTATGGCATTACAGAGACTAAGACTCCATTGTTAATGGATAGTGCTTCAGCTCTTTGCATTGTCAAAAATCCAGTCCAGCACTCTAGGACCAAACATATAGAGATCAGACATCATTTTATAAGGGATTGTTTTGAAAAAGGTCTGATTGATCCTAAGTTTGTGCCTAGTGCTGATGAGCTTGCACATTTTTTACTAAGCCTTTGGATAGTTCAACTTTCCAAAACCTGGTGTTAAGGCTTGGTATGCTGCAGCTAGAATAGTGACCACTACTGATGATCTCAGGATTCATACTGATGATCATGAGTACCTGTCACATATAGTACTGATGAGCTCTTTTAACCTCAGTAGTTTTATAACTACTGAAGGCTAAATGTCTCACAAGTACTGAAGTACTTCATCTGTTCGAAACTACTGATGTAGTTACAACTACTGATGCAGTCATAACTACTACAATCAGTAAAAACAGATAAGTACTGATGTCCTATGAAACAACTGAAATCAGCCATAAAGACTGATGAATGTGTTGAGGACAGTTTGAAACAGCTGAAAAGCTAAGAATTGACGAAAACAGCTGAAGAGAACTTTCTCTTCAGTCGTTTGTAACTGCTGTTTCATTTAAACAACTGAAGCAAAACCACGTCTTCAGTAGTTTTATAACTACTGATGACTAATACCAAGTCTTCAGTTGTTTACAACAGCTGATGACAAAACCACTGTCTTCAGTAGTTTCATAACTACTGATGACAACACCATGTCCTCAGTTGTTTCAATCATCTGAAGTCAAAACCACGGTCTTCAGTAGTTTTCTAAACTACTGATGCCTAACACCACGACTTCAGCTGTTTCAACGTCTGAAAGGATAATACCATGTCAACGGTCGTTTAAAACTACTGATGACTAACACCACATCCTTCAGTTGTTTCCTCACCCGTACCCTATAAATACCCCTAACCTTAGCTCTCATTGCTTCATCTTCTTCAAACCTAACGTTCCTCTCCAAAACTTCCTTCTCCATGGCGTCTATGCAAATTAAACCGCGACACAACTGTGTTGCCTACCTCACAAAATCGCCGATCTGGACTAAGTTCGATACTGCTATCGATCTTATGGTTCAGTCCCAATACAACAAGGCATTCCTTCTGAACCCCGTCTTACATGCCGAATCCTTGAACCAATTTTGGATGAATGTTACTGTTACAACTGAGGAGAGCAACACACGATCCCTCCGGTCAGTCGTCAACAACAAAGAAGTAGTCATTACTCCTGCAACAATCCGTAAAATTCTTCAACTGAGTGATGCTACCTCTCCTGCTGGATATCCGAAGGGCACCATAGATCTATCATTTGCTCAGCATGGATATCAAGGTGATCTCAGTGCCACCACCATCATGAAGAAACACTTTAATGACGCTGAGCGCCTGATTTTTCACATGGTCAATGTATGTTTGGCCCCTAAGACATCGTCTTGGGATCAAATGTCCACCAAATGGCAGCAGGTAATGTATTCTATCCTTGAGCAACAACCACTAAACTTTTCAGAATTAATATTTTCAGAGCTCAAAGATATGGCTCAAAAACTAACTGCCAACCGTTGGATACTCTATCCACGGTTCATAATGGCCATTATTATAGACCAGCTTAATGCTGAGGGACTTGTTGGCTTGGGAGTCCCTGCTACGGCTGTTCTGCCAGAAGTATACTCCCGGCACAACTCTGACCGGACACTCAAATGGCTGCCAAGCTGCGAAAACCCACGCAGCTGGAACCCACAGCCACCACCTCCAAATCCAATGTCCCCACCAAACCCACCAACAAGAAACCCAAATGGCTACTCAGGGAATTGAGTCCCCTGAGGATGCCCTGCAACACAAACGCAGGATATATCCACTAGTCCAAACCCCCTAGTGGATACAATGACTCCTCCAGCCACAGCCGCTCAGGCTTCCTCTCCACAGGAGCCTGCAGCAACCCAAGGGGCACCTACTTATCTGGGATCTTACTCACTTGAGGAGATTGCCATTGAAGAGCACCATCCACCCCAGGTGCACACTGCTTCTAACCCCTTCCCAAACAACCGCCCCTCACAGCCCAACTTTAATAGTTGCACAAGTGCTGACTCAATTGCACTCCTCACCCCCTCCCCAGAAACCACTTACTACTGGAATTCCTCTACAATTGAGGGGGAGGAACACAGTGCACCTGAGAACCCACAGCACAGGGGTTTCCCAATTCTATCTCCTGGTGTAGACAAGGAGCTTAGAATATCTAGTGAGGCTGCCACCTCCTCTGACTCAGCACATGACCAGAGTGAGGCTGGTAACATTGCTAAGACCTCTCTAGAGGCAACAGCTGATGATGGACATTGTCCTGAGGCTGGAAGTCCCCAGTACCAAGCACAGGGGCACATGCACCAACTGGTCTACACCCAGTGCATGTAAATCCTGCTCTAAGCAGGAGGTCAGGTGATTCAGTATCAACTGATGATGACCTGAGCTTCTTCTATGATGTAGTTGCTCAAAACACCATTCTAGAGGATGAGGTTAGCAGACTCAAAGAGCTGCTGGCCAAGATGTCTCAGGATGCAAGTCCATCTGCCACCATCATACACCCACAGATGGCACCTTCCCTTGAAGGTTTCCCAAACACAGAGCCACCCCAAAATCAACCACCTGCCTCTGCTTCAGGCCCTACTTCTCAGGAACAGAACCCTCCTGAGCAAATAGGTGCTGCACTCCAAAATTCCCTTCCTCTCATCACCCCAATAATCACTGATATAGTGATCAAAGCCCTTGATGAGAGGCTTTCCTCAACATTACAGCCCTTGGTTGATGCTGCTGTCCAAAGACTCTTTCTGCGGTACCAACCCCTTCCTCCAATGCAACCAAAAAGGGGGAGAGTACTGCAGTGAAAGAAAGGAAGAGGAGAAGAGGAAAGGAAAAGGAAGAGAAGCAAGTCCAAGAGGAGAAAAGAAAAGCAACCTCTGCTCACGTACAAGCGAAAGAGAAGTGCTGATGATCACACTGCTGAAGACAAATCCTTGGAGGAGCTGGTCAAAGAAGCTGACACCACACACAGCCGCTCCATGGATAAAATAATTGAACAACTCTTCAGGCAGGGGTTGACACAGCCACACTGGATAGTGAGATCAGAAGGTTAGAAGTACAAGAGATACAAACCCGATGGGCAGGGTATGATGCTCTTGAGAAAGAGAGGTTGGAAATAATGATCCGCTTTATTGCAAAATACTTGGGAAGATCATTAATGGAGATCCGCGCATGGTCCAGGGACAGCATTCTGGCTATAGCCACCAGAATCTGTCTGTCTGAGCAATTCAACAAAGGGATTATTGTGGAAGCCCTTGATGAGGCTGGGGCTGGCAAAAGGTTAGAGATGGCTAAACTCAAAAGGCGAAATTAACTACAAGGATGCTAGATCAACCTTCCCTTCCACCCACTCAAACAGATCCTATCCCTCAAATCTCCCAACAACCTCTAAGCCAAAATCCAAACATCCTCTTTCTTCAAAACCAATCCCTCACCAACCCAACCATCATCCAGTGATGTACCCGAAGGAGGAGAAGGGTGCTGAGGATGGAAGAAGAAGAAGAAGAAGAGGATGAAGATGATAGTCTGCCACTCTCTGTTGTTCTGAAGCTACCAAAACCCCGAAGTCAATCCATGATCACACCTGACTCTCAAAGGAAATGGTCAGAGTCAAGATAGAAGAAGAAGAACAGCAGAAAAACAGCACGATGAGCAACTGTTGAAGATGGTTGACAAGGAATTTCCTCAGTCATCATCTATTCAAGCCATGAAAGGGCATGCTCAAAGGCTGTACACTCTCAGGCACACCTTTCAGTATCAGAAGGAGAGAGTGAGAGTATGGCCAGACCCCAGGGTGAGTTCTAGAATCCATAAAAGAACTATCCCACACAGATACAACGGCCAAGTACGAAAACAATAGAATCTACCATCATTTGGCCGTTGTAGTCACCTTGGGAAATCATTGATGAATTCAAGAAAGCTCACCAGCAAAGAAGACACCTCAAGCCTACTAGAAAACAAGATGATTAAGAAGGGGTTGTTATAAAAAAGCTTGAAGACATCCCAAAGAATGAGCTCCAGTTACTCCTTGAAGGCAACCATCCTGATGAATTTGTATAAGGGAGGTAACTACGGTGGAGCTGAAAAATGGCAGGACCATGAAGTACTTATCAGAGTACTATGGTCCAGAGTTCTTCTTCGAAGGAGGAGCAGAAGAACTCTCTCAAGAGGAACAAGTTGTTCTCCTTGAGGCCTATGTTCGTGAGTCATACAGACTCATTATGGGGAAGTAAATCTCATGAATGGGATAACAACTCTGTGTCCAGTTCCCCAAAACAGAGTTCCCATTCATACTCTGCCAAACAAATATTTGAGATTTCTTCCCAGGCCGGAGCTTACATGGGTCATCTTCTCTACTGATCAAGAAGGAAAAAGACCAACATTTTGCCATCAATAAGTGGGAGTATAATAAGTTAGAGGTTTTGGCTGCATTGGTTCAGGGGGAGTTTGTTGGACCAAAAGAACCAATGAGCCAAGATCAGAAAACCTCTAAGTCCCACACGGTATCACAACAACTGCTGAAAGCCTCATCAGTAGTTTGACAAGTGCTGAAGACTTCAACAGCTGAAGATCAAGTGCTGAAGACCTAACAGCTGAAGAACCAAAGTGCTGAAGTACAACAGCTGAAGAACACAAGTGCTGAAGCTGAAGACCAAAGTACTGAAGTACAACAGCTGAAGAGTTCACAAGTGCTGAAGATCAACAACTGATGTACAAAGTCTGAAGACAAAGACTGAAGACATCAGCTGATGATATCTACTGAAGTCATCAGCTGATGAAACACCTGAAGGTCAAAGTCTGAAGATCAAGTACTGAAGCCTCAGTAGTTTGTCACAACTGCTGAAGAGTACTTCTTCAGTAGTTGTGATATCAGTAGTTTTATTTTCTATGTTTCAGTAGTTTTGTAAAACGACTGAAGAGCTTGTTCTTCAGTCGTTGTAGTTTCAGTAGTTTTATATTTTGTACTTAACTTGCTGATATGTTCTCAGTAGTTGTGAACATTTCAGTAGTTTGTTAAGAATTAGTTATTTCTGTATTGGATCTGCCAGTTGTCACTTTCCGTGACAACAGCAGTGACTGTTGCACTCTATATAGGAGTGACAACCTATTGTAATCAATGAGTGAAATGAGTAATTGAATGGAATGATGATTGATTCGATTAGAAATATTCTACATCTATAAACATTCCTAGAAATCAGAAAACATATTCTCTCCCTATAACCGTATGCGGTCTTAATGCTTACAAATATCGATTGCTTGCTACAATTTGTCTAATTCGTGTTCGTATTCCGCTGCTTTATATTCTGATACATCAAACTTGTGATCACTGATCCTGTCAACCCTCGACTTCGGAACCTCAAACTCCACCTCCTAGATGCAGACCAAAATGTGCACAATCTTGGCTCAGAGGTGACTGTGCCGACTACTCCAGGACACGACTAAACGTCTATCATCCCCTTGAAAATGTATTGGAGATGTCCGATCAGGAGTACAAACCGAAATCAGCTATACTCAGCATTACGCCTCGTTATGGAGAAGGGTTACATACATGATGGTGCTTATCGCTGTTTTGTCTCGAGGTTTGAGCCAAAATATGTCATGAAGCACTAAATGATGAGGCTGTGGGTGAGTGCCATGCAAGAAGAACTTCTGCAGTTTAAGAGTTAGGTGTATGGACACTGGTAGATAGACCTAAAGGTGCTAAAAATCATTGGCACCAAATGGGTACTAAAATGTAAGAAGGATGACCAAGGAGTCATCATAAGGAACAAAGCTCGACTGGTGGTTCAGGTTTTCGCCAAGTCGAGGGTATTGATTATAACGAAGTGTTTGCACCGTGGCAAGGATGGAAGCTATTCGTATCTTCTCGCCTATGCCTCGTACATGAAGATTAAGTCTACCAATTAGCTGTGAAGAGTGCATTCCTTCATGGTGAAATAAGGGAAACAGTCTATGTCAGTCAACCCGAGGGATTTGAAGACCCTTATCATCGGGATAGAGTTTACAAGCTCGACAAAGCGTTATATGGCTTCATCAAGCTCCTCGAGTGGTACGAGAAACTCTCGACTCATCTTGTGAAACACGGCTTTCGCAGGGGAGTCATTGACTGTACACTGTTTATTAAAGAAAAGGATGGTGACCTACTGCTTGTACAGATCTATGTTGATGACATAATCTTCGGGTCAAAGAACGAAGAGTTATGCAAAGAGTTTGAAGCAGTGATGAAGAAAGAGTTTGAGATGAGTGCAATGGGGGAGATGAAGTTCTTTCTCGGGTTACAGGTGGATCAAACACCTAATGGGATCTTTCTACATCAGACCAAGTATGTAGGAGATATTCTCAGTCTCTTTGACATGGAGAATGCTTCTGCTGCTGGGACTCCACTTGCTACGAATCATGATATAGCACCTGATGAGAGTGGAGATCTTGTAGATGCCACTATGTACCGAGGAATGATTGGATCCCTCATGTACCTCACTGCCTCAAGACCTGATATCATGTATGCTACATGTCTATGTTCAGATATCAGGCTAAACCTAAGGTCAATCATCTAATCGGGGTCAAAAGGATCTTTCGCTATCTAAAGGGTACACCCACCCTGGGGTTGTGGTATCCTCATGATGATGATTTTGAGCTCACAGCGTATAGTGACTCGGACTATCTGCTGCTGCAAAATGAACTACAAGTCTACATCAGCAGGGTGTCAATTCTTTGGGAGAAGATTAGTTACATGGCAGTGTAAGAAGCAGACATCGGTTGCATTGTCAACCTGTGAAGCCGAATATGTTGCTGCTGCAACTTGCTGTTCCCAAATCATTTGGATTCAACAGCAAATGCGGGATTACGGTTTGAAATTCTCGTCTACTCCTATTTTTGTTGATAACTCTGCTGCAATTGCAGTAACCAAAAACCCGGTTCAACATCCTAAGACCAAACACATCGGTATTAAATACCACTTCATAGAGACTGTTTGAAAAGAACTTAATAGATGTGGTTAAAATTATACTGATTTTCAACGTGCTGACCTCTATACAAAAGCCTTTGATAAACCACGTTTTCATTACTTGCTAGAGGTCAACGGCGTTAAAAAGAAAAGTGAGGTAATTCCTGATGAGAATAATGTGTTGTCCGATGTAGTTTCGTTAAAATTTTTTTATCTTATGTTATCTATTTTTTTTCTGTTACATTTAACTTCATGTTACCTTGCTGTTTATTAAAATCCAAAAATAATTAAATCCGACATGATTTTAGTATTTTAGGGGGAGAATATGTCAGCAAGTTAACATTAAAAAAAATGAGGGAGAAGGGGTAACTAGCTGAAATAAGGTAGATTGTGTCTGTGATACTAATTCAATACCTTGGAATATGATAGTACACAGGAACAAATCGAGAGGGATTTAAAATTTAAGGTTTGAAAAGATGCAAAAGTTCAAAGTATAAGTCTGCGTAGTCTAAGCAATATAAAACGGGGAAAATGATAGAAAACTGGCAACTCCTAAGGTGACACAGAGAAAGTAGACTTAGAGGCTGCTAGACCACAAATGATATGTTGGTAGATTCAACACAATAGACAATTAGACCTGATTGGTGATCTCAAGATCAAACTAAGCTGTTCAACTGACTGTGGACTTCCATCTTATCACTGGTTAACACAATCAAATATATTCCAATAAGGGGCAATGAGCATTTAAACGCCACAAAAGTGTGCGGATGACCAAAATTAGAGCAAAGCAAGAAAAAATGAAAGACAAATGCAATAAAGCTAATGGCTCATGTTGTTGGTGCATTTTGTGTAAAATAAAAGTAAGCTGCTCTAACAAGGAGATAGGTTGTGTGCCTCTCTGCTGTGCGATGGCACTGACTTGAGGATAAGCATAACTTAGATATTCTAGAATTCATTGTTGTTTGCCGCCTTTCTGCTGTGCGATGGCACTGACCTGAGGACAGGCTTCTCTTTGAAAGCTCTAAGAATAGTCTCTTCTTGTAATAATACCCGTAGACCGCTCAAAACCTCTGAGGAATGTTGATTACCATATAAGTGTGGGATCCACAAATGTTAGCTGAAATAATTAAACCTAAATCAGTCACCAGTCTGCGTCAAAAGTCTGTGTATGGATTTAAGTGGACAAATATACTGACAATCTTAGTGGCTACCTTCTCAAAAGTTCAACTCAATGTGAAGATCTAAGAGTTTCAGTATGATTTCCTTAAGTTGCTAACGACTCTGGATGAATACCGAGAATTTAAGCGTCAAAGAGCTTTAATAACAAGTCCCAAAATGATTTGATATTCCTGTATGATTTCAAAATTGATTTGGTCCAGATATGATCAATCTAAGTTAAAGCTGTCTACTCCTAATCAAATCCCTTAGATTTTCATCTTAGGGTTTTATCTCTCACAAAAAGTCCAAACATAAACTTTAGTTGTGTAGTTAGTTTAAGTTACTATGTTTATTTTTTAAGTTGTGTGTCTGTCGGACTACATCAGGGAAATCAGAAGGGAATTCACTTACCTAAAAAGGTCATGTCTGAGATGGCCACATGGTTTTAAAATTTAAAAGGTCACGTCTGAAGTGACTGAATTGGTTAAGAGCCTACAATGTTATTATCAAAAGTGAAAAGGGTCTGAATAGTAAATGTTAAAAATGACTGTAAACTCACAAAGTGTGACCCATTCGCACTAGTGGATCATGGTTATCGACCAACTATGCAAATGGCTTCCAATCGGCCGAATGGACATGAAATTGTTTCATACGATCGAATGGAAGGGGGAGAATGAAACAGGAGACCGACTGAGGCTCAGTCGGTCAACTAAAGGGGCGAATGAGTCAGTCGACCGACTGAGACTCAGTCGGCCGACTGAATGCGATTGACTAGGCCAATCGTACGACTGAACCTCAGTCGCCCGATTGAACTAAGCGACTGAGGCCAGTCGGCCGAATGAACCTAGGTTTCGTATTTAAAGGTCTTAATCGATCGCATATCACTCATCACTCCCAAAACACCCCGAATCGCGCTCATTACCGTTACCCTGTCGAAATTGCCTCCGATTTTGATATAATTTGCGCTTAAGATTCTTCATTCCAGTGACGTTTTACAGGTACACTACTCCTTGAATCCTATCAAAATCAGTACATCACCGAACTACAATATCTACATTGGATTGAATCAAGAACCGAACGTTGAATTGACCTAATTGCCTATGTAAATGAAGCAATATGTTAAAATTGAGTTGAATAGGTTATTAGTGACAAGTAGACGAGGCTAATGGACCATTACACATTGTTAAAAGACTTAGATTGGTCAAGATTCGACCCACAGGCGATCGAACAGTGGGGCAAGCGACTGGACGTTCGAATGAACTCCAATCGCACGATTGAACCTTGCGATTGGATCATTCGACCGACTAAACCACCTGAATGAGTCCAGTCGGCAAATTGAACTCAATCGCATGCATCAATCAGCCGATTGAACTCAATCGCATGGCTCAATCAGCCGATTGAACCCAGTCGCATGCCTCAATCAGCCGATTGAACTCAATCGCATGACTCAAACAGGCGACTGACTTCAGTCGCATGATTCATTCGCACGAATGAATCAAACTGACTCTTAACTTTACACTTAGAACAGAAGCTTTCATGTCTTATATACTAATGGTTCTAAGTCTTGTGTGTTCTACAGGAAAAATGGCTGACCGATGGTCTCTAAATCCAAAGCACAACATTTGTGCCCATTTAGACCACACGACAAGGAATGGGGCCAAGTTCTCCGATATTATAGCCTTCCTCAAACGTTCACAGATACATAAGGCTATATCTACGCCCTGCACACCTTACAAATCACTACACCAGGCATTCTGGGAGAATGCCTCAGTGGATCGGTCTCATGAGCCATACAGCATCAGAAGCACCATCTTGGGTCAAGCTATCGACATCACCGCCATAGACATCCAAAGAATCCTTGAGTTTGGAGATGACTCTACTCACCCCACTAAGTTACACCCATTGACTGTGAGAGGGTGTTTTCTCCGAATCAAGTATGCAGGAGACATCAACTTGGGGGTGATAAATAAGAGCAACCTGTGCCCTCAATACAAATATCTGGCACATGTGATTCTTAAATGCATCGCTTCGAGAAGGGGTGGCTTTGATGACCTATCAGATCAGATACAGAATGCCTTCGTGGCCCTAGTGCTGAACCACCCTTTCAGCTTCTCTAATATGATCTTCGCTTATTTGATAGAGAACATTGAAACTAAAGGGAAAGAAGGTTTTTGTATGTACCCACGATTCCTTCAGATGATATTCAATGAGAAGCTGACTCAGCTCCCAAAGGAAAGTCAAGATGCAGTGACATTGGAACTGATGGATGATACCACATTGGGTAGGATGGTGGTATATCGGGGCAAGCAAGTTAAGCCCCAGGAAAAGAGACTGATTGGCCACTTAGCAGATGAAAGCTATGTTGCACCGGGGAGACGCCTATGGCGTCACGAGGACAGTGACTCTGATGTGGAGCCGATTGTCCTCCCTACTGATGACTCTGAGGAGGATGACATTGAGGATGAGGCTGTTCCATCCCGAGGCACTGTGTCTTCCTCTGTTCCCTCGGTGTCTGGCCCACCTGCTGAGGTAACTGAGTCAGCAGGATTCCATCAAGATTTTGTGCTTACCGAGGAAGATGAAGATGAATCGGTGAGGAGCCATTGACCCGGACTGTGGAAGGAAAGTGGTTCCCACAGAGCACGGGTTGAGGGTTGTCGGTGAACAACCAAGAGGATCCGGAGATATAGAGACTGATCCATCATATGGTCTGGAGTCCTCAGGCGGGGTTGAAGGGGAGCATCCACCTCGAGGGGAACGAGGAGAAAACGGATGGCTCAACCCCATGGCCAGAAAAAGAAAAAACGTAAGGTAACCTTCATCACCACCACATCCCCCATACCTTCCACCACTACCACCTCTGCAGACACACCTTCCACCACCATACCTCTCCCCACAGCAACCACAACCACCACCATACCGATCACCACAAGCCAGACCCCTGCTACCACTACTACATTCACCCCACACTCACCACCACCATCATCCAAACCTTACTCGATATTCACCACCTCCACCACCACCACTAGCCACCAAACCGAGCCCTCAACCTACCCCTCACACACCTCTAGATCTCCTCTACCTCCAATAGGGGGAGGAACAGCTGGTAGCCTTAAACAGAATGGTGTTACGACTGCTGGTGGCTGATGAGGAAAAGACCTCTCAGATCCGCCAGCTCACCGACCTGACTGCTGCACAATCGCAGAAAATCGCAGAGCAGGATCGAGCTATTAAGGAGCAGGCCCAGAAATTGGCTGCTCAGAACACTGAGTTGGACCAACTCCGAGCACAAAGCGTCACATCAGGTAAGCAGATAGAAGAGTTGGAAAAGGCAAAGAGGTCCATTTTGTTAAAGTAAAAGGATCAAAGGAGGAACCTCTAAAGATAAAGGATGGAGAAAGAGAGAGTGATGATGATGATGATGATGACAGTGATTCTGATGAAGAGAAAATAGAAGAGTGGTGTGCTGATGAAGAGACTGAAGAAGGAGAAGCAGCTGACTCTGTCTCAGCTCCCGGTCAAGAGCAGAGAACAAAGAACCGACATGATCAGTCAGCTTCTACTTCTGCACCTTCACACGAAGAGACTAGCATACAGGATAAAAGTAAATAGTGGATGTTTATGTATTTAATTACTTTTGTATTCTGTATTGAAAAACGATGTACTGAATGTTTATATTAACTTAATGCATTTTGTTTGATATATTACTAATGATTTGAATGTGAAATGTGTAAATCAAACAGATCCAAAGTACCACAGAGATGAGTTTGATATTGCTCCCCTTTAACAGGTCAAGTCTCAACTCACAATGATTCTTGATCTGCAAGGGATTGTCAGAAGGTCAGTGAGTTATACACCTGAAGAAGGTGAAATAATTCATGACCTATCTAACGAGCAACTGGCAGAAATGTTCAGACTCAATCCTGATGATATGTCAAGGATGCTCCACAGTTGATTCAACCAGTGACGACGAACTACACGACGTTGATGAAGTTGAGGTTGAAGATGCTGCTGAAGAGTACCCTCAATACGCTGACAACGCGGGTAATGTGGTCCCCAATCTGGGTGAGTCCCTAGTCAGTGATATGTTTGAGGTACTGGACAAGATGGAGCAGGAAGCAGGAAAGAACGAAGGAACAACCCAAGCCTCAAACGAAGATGTATACATTCGAAAGGCTGAATGGGCTGAATGTTTTAAGGAAGTCAGAGCCCAACGTGATGCACCGAAGAGGGATGCCTACACCAAGTTCTACAGCGTCAAGAAACATCTTACGGTGTCAGGCAGGATTATAGCATGGGCATATTTTGATGATCTTAACTGTATGCCGTTAAGAGGGAAAAGGGCATAGAGTACTTTAGATTTCACATGATCTAAAGACTCTACCTGGATTTGAGCTCAACCAGCTGGCCAAGTTGAAGCTGTTGTATGCTGACACGAGAAAAATGTCAGGCTGGTTGAGGCTGCCCTCAAGAAAGAGTACCACACCAGATGGATTAACTTCAGACCTCAACAACCTACAAGGTATATTAGAAGGTCTGAGATGGATGCCATTACTGGAAAACTAAGATTGTGTTGAAGTGGAGTCCTCCTCGCACTATGTCGAGAATCCCTCTCAGGGAAATGCCACAGGACTTCACTCCACACTTCAAATGGTGGTACTATGATTGGAGAACTGCTGAAGCTGTCATAGTTCTAAACAAAGGGGATCAAATGGATACTGTCAGGGTATTCGACCCAATGTGGCTAACCAACTTGTCTGCTAATGATGTTTATACATTATACAAGTGGCCACTGTTCTATGACACACAAGACATTGTACAAGCCCTCCAGTTCCAAAATGTTATACGACTTTGCTTCGTGTTTGATATTCATGCGGGAGTCACACAAGAGGACAAGTACAAGAAATATGAGAAGGTAATGAAGAAAACAAGACATTAGAGAGATCTAGGTCCAAGGGGGAGTTTGTTGATACATGTATGTCCCTAGATCGTGATATGTGATGTAATAGATCTTGTTTGGTATGATTAATGAACTGATGTTGATAGTCTGTTGGTTATAATGTTTAATAGTTCATTAATGAGTCGTAAATGAATTGATTGAGTGTATGATTACTTGAATGATTACATATAATATTATATTAATTAACTAAAACATTCAAACTTAACTTAATGAAGTTCCCATGCGAATGGCTCATGCGAATGAACCATAAGCATGAAGAACCTCATACGATTGACTCAGTCGCACGACTGAACTAGGAGACTGGATCAGTCGTACGACTGTAACATAAGATTGGCTCAATCGCACGACTGAACACTCAGTCGCACGAATGAACCAACCGCATGGTTCAATCGCACGACTGAACCAAACTAATGGTTTAGTCGCACGATTGAAGAGTGCCAACCTATAAATACAACTCAATTCGTGAAAAACAGGGAGATTCGTTCAAGTTCAATTCCATACGAACCCTAGCCGTCCAGAAACCTTCCAAATCGTTCTCCAAGTTCATAGAACACATTAGATCGATTCCTTATCGATTTCTAACGTTAGTTTCAATCTTGATTGATTCTTCGTGTGTTCCCACTGATTGGATCGCCAATCAAATAGGATTCCGCACTATTTGATCCGGTATACACGTGATCTCTAGGTATTTCAGTCGAATACCAGGTCCTAACAGGGCAGTTGCTGGTGTGGGTTCATCACCTGTGGGGTCAAAAAGGATGTCACCAGGAGCTATTTCCCCAGTCATACCTGGAAGTAGAGCAGTATGTCTTCCGGTGAAATTGGTGGACACTTTCTTCAAAGTCTTGAAGATGGTTGGCCTCATTTGAGGGACAGTCAGAGCAGTTGTACAGACAAGCTGACTCTGATCCAGCTCACAGTTGATTATATGCTGAAGAAACCTAGGATACATGAAGAATGTTTCCCGCTGGAGGTTTCCCATAAGATTGGTCAGCACAAATCTTGAATAGTTAAAGCGAAGGCTTCACATCATTCCATGAACTAGGCACCCTAGTTCGTATGGGATTTAATCCCATCCCCCAGATTTGTTGGATAGGCAATGAAGAACGACATGTAGTAGGAACTTCCAGTTATAAGAAAAGTTGAACTTGTAGACTGTAGACCTGCCAACATCTCCACTATACCCTATTTGGATGTAGGTGTTGTCCAAATCTGCTTTGGGGAACTCTGTGGGGGCGCCTTCATCATGAAGTTCGAGATGCTCCCTGATGAGTTGTTCGGTAATAACCAACTCCTGGCCACAAATGCTTGATCTTATTACCCATACCCCATTTAGGGTTTCAATCTGACCATTTGCCCAAAATTCAGCCATATGATTTGAATAAACGGTAAGATTAACAGTCAGAGCAGTGTAATAAGATGATTGGCTAAGAAAGGAAATGATATCAAAGAAATCAACATCTCTTGAAGAATCAAGAAGTGCTACCTGATTGTGCTGAGGGTTTATTGCCATTTGAGAAAGTTGTAGGTAGATGCGTTTGGACTTGGGTAAATTGGAACTGAAGGTAGCTTTTATGGCAGTAAAATTTGGTAAGAAGATGAAATAAATAGTCGGGATTATTAAATGGGTGAAATGGCGGTTAAGGGGTTAGGATAAGATGATGTGATGTTTTAGTGGCTGATGTGACAGGGGCGGTAAGGTTTAGTTCACTTAAATAATCTGACATCATTATCAAAATCTCTACTTTTTACAGAGTGGGGCCCAAAAGATTTCCGTTACATAGTAAAGTCTTTCTTCCGGGTATAAAGCATTTCTGAAGGTAATTTGTCTTCCGAAGGCAATATTTACTTCCAAAGTTAGAGTTCTGTTTCCGAGAGTAAAGATTGCTTTCCGATTGGAGAGTTTTATAAGCTTTGGAAGTAGATCTAATATGTAATCAATCGCTTCTTCCCAGACTAAAAACTCTTTTGAGAAGGAAATTATCCTGGGAGGGATTTGCTTCGGAAGATATGGAAACATCTTCCGAGAGTCAATTCCTCTTGGAAGAATTTATACTTAGTGAAAATTTTAGAGAAAGACCTTTTGTAACAGGGCTTAGATTGTTTTGACACAAGACTTTACATATTTTAAAAAGGTTTTCAAAAGAGATAGACTAATCAATGTTTATCATCCCAATAGCTGTAATGAGATACTTAAATCTTTGTTCATCAAAAGCTTTAGTGAACAAGTCAGCATATTGTTCATTTGAGTCAACTTTGATTAGCTTAATTAGATTTTTCTCATGAATGTCTCTAATGAAATGGTACCTGATATCAATATGCTTTGTCTTGGAGTGTTTCACAAGATTTTCATTGATAGAGATAGCACTGTTGTTGTCAATATGGATAGGAGTGCTTATGAAGTTGAATCCATAATCTATCATCTGATTCTAAATCCACGGCAGCTGAGCACAGCAACTCGTAGTAGCAATGTATTCTGCTTCAGCAGTTGATGTAGAGACACAGGATTGCTTCTTGCATTGCCACAAGATGATCCTTCCACCAAGAAATTGACATCCACCTGATGTTGATTTATTATTGATATTGCAGCCACCGTAGTCACTGTCAGAGTAGCCATAGAGGTTGAAATTGTTGTTCCTTGGATACCAGAGACCTAAGGTGCTCCTTTGAGGTATCTTAGGATTCTCTTAGTAGAAACTAGGTGAGACACCTTTAGAGTAGCCTGATATCTTGCACAAATACAGGTTGCAAACATGATATCAGGTCTACTTGCTATGAGATACATCAGAGAACCAATAATTGCCCTATACTGATATTGATAAGTATCCTCCCTCTTTGAGTCAGGACAAAGATTATGGTTTCTGGGTATGGGTGTCTTGGCTGAGTTACAATCTTTCATGTCAAATCTTTCTAAGATGCCATTGACATACTTAAATTGATTGATGAAAAACCCTTCCTTCATTTGTGTCACCTGAATTCCAAGGAAAAAGTCCATTTTTCCCATGGAACTCATCTCAAACTTTTTCTTCATGATGCTCTCAAAGTCTTTACATATTTGGCCATTGAGGAAACAAATATGATGTCATCAACATAGACTTGAACAAGCTACATGTCCTTTCCAGACTTCCTTATGAAAAGAGTCTTATCAATGGTACCTCTAGTGTAACCATTCTTTATGAGAAAGTGAGACAAAGTCTCATACCACAGCCTAGGTGCTTGGTGCAGCCCATATAGAGCTTTATCCAATTTGCACACATAGTTAGGGTGCTATGGGTCTTCAAATCCTAGAGGCTGGCACACATAGACTTCCCTATCTATATCGCCATATAGAAAGGCACACTTGACGTCAAGCTGATAGACGGTGAACTTCTTATATGCAGCATAGGCAAGGAAGATCCTAACTGACTCAAGTCTTGCAATAGGTGCAAAAACATCAGTATAATAAATTCCCTACTCATGAGTGTATCCTTGAACCACCAGTCTTGCTTTGTTCGTGTTGATACATTATGTTCCTAGTTTATGTTCTTAATGTAAAAGTCTTTCATTTTTTACACATGTGTAATGTAATTATTCAATGAAATATGATATGCATTTGATGTTTACTTATCTTTGAATATTTCATATTATTATTGTGTTTGATATAACTCATATGTATGAACATTTTATATAGGTTTGAGGCTATTTTATATAGTTCTTAGTCAATAATGATTGAGAAGTGTGTACAACTTAGTCAGGTGATTACTCATGCTAATGGACCATACTTATGGACCATACGCATGTATGAGTCATACTAATGAACCAGTCTCATGACTAAACTAGGAGACTGGATCAGTCGTATGATTGAGACATAAGATTGACTTAGTCGCACGACTGAACCTCAATCGTGCGTATGACTCAATCGCATGACTCAGTCGCACGACTGAACCATGCGAATGGTTCAGTCGTACGAATAACAGCTGCAAACCTATGAATATCACTTAATTCGTGGAACAACAGTGACTTTGAGAGAAACATCGAATATACATAAACCCTAGCCGTCCAAAGCGTCTAGAATACCCAATCCAACTTCATAGTTCATTCTTGATCGATTTCTACTCATTCTTAACGTTTGTTTCATCTTTAGATCGATCGGGTTATCGTTCTCACTGATTGGATCGTCAATCAAATAGGATTCCACACTATTTGATCCAGTTTCATGCAGAATCCGTTAGTACTCCATATGTACACAGTCCTAACAAGTGGTATCAGAGTCTTGGCTCGTGATTTTGCGTGGATTCAATTGGTTTTTGGTGTTAAAACTCATGTTTTCAATCAAAAAAGTCACCACTTTACGTCAAAAAGTTGTTTTCTACATCTGCATGCATTAAAGTTTTAGTTTTTAGTCATACATCAAAGTAGGGTTTCTAGAAAACTCATATTTTGTGTCAGAGTGTCAAAATTATTCGATTTACAAAAATAACAGCCTTCAATCGGATGATTAGCCCATTCATACGATTGAACTCATTCGTAAACTCCATTCGCATGACTGAACTTAGTTGCATCTTTCATTCACACAACTGAACAACTCCAGTCGGTTGAGTCCAATCTCCTTGTTCATACGCATGACTGAATTAAATCGCACGATTGAATTCATTTGCATCCTTCTTTAGCATGAGTGACCCATTCGCATAGCCAATTCGCACGAGTTAAACTGTCATGTTCTAAGTTTACAGAGTTTAAAGCAATGGAAGACCAATTTGCTGCCTTTACTGCTGGAAAGGACTCACGCATCCAGAACCTTCTACTTCTGGAGAATGAGATTGGAAACCATAACAAACCGCCTAAACTGTTAACGTTGGATGAATACCCACAGTAGAAACAGTGGTTTGAAATCTACTTAAGTAGAGTTGACCCAAATCTTTGGACATCCATTGAGACTGGCTACATGGTACCAGTCAGTGCTAATGGAGTCAAGTTGACCTTGGGAGGAATGAGCGAAGCCCAGAAAATTCCGTTTAATGCTGAAAAGAAAGTATATGCCTTGTTGACTCAGTCTATACCTAAGGACATTTTATATCAGTTATCTGAGAACATGCAGGCTAAGAAGTTATGGGAGACATTGGAAAAGAGATATGAAGGAAATGCAACTCTAAAAGCACTAAAGGCTAAAACTCTCAAAAAAGAGTTTGACAATTTTTCTTCAATTAGGAATGAAAGCTTGGATGATATCATCGACCGATTCTATCATCTAATGAGTGAGCTGCACACTCATGGCATGACCACATCCTTGGAAGATAAAGTTTCTAGCTTTGCTAATGGTCTGCCTGATAAATGGGATCCATTTGTGTCTAATCTACGACAAAAAAAAATTCTTGCTACTTTAGACATAAATGATTTCATCTTGAAGTTAAGGGAGGAAGAACTATGTATGAAGTACAAGTCAAAGAAAGGATCCTATGTTCAGAATCCTTCACTATACAACTTAGTTCCAACTCCAGCTGTTTCAAGAGCACTGTTACAAATGACGTTTGTGTCTAGCTCTTTTGTTTCTTCCTAAAGTAGCACATCAGGAACCGAAACTTCAGGTTCATCTAAAACCCAATACATAGTTCTTGAGGCAAATACTACAAAGTTGAAGACCAAGAATCTCGGAAATGTCATAGTGGAAGTTGCTAAAGAGCACATGGAACTTCTAGCGGCTATTGTACAATATTATGATGGTTTAGTTGCTGGTAAGATTGGAAATTGTCATCTTGCTGATGAGGACTACGAGCAAGTTGATGAAAATGAGCTAGAAAGAATGGATATAATGTGGGCCTTGGCTAGTGCTGTTAGAAGAGCCAAGAAGTTTGTGAAGAAGACAGGGCAAAATCTAGTTGCCACCAAAGATACGACTTTTGGATTTGACAAAACCAAAGTCACGTGCTTCAACTATGGTGAAAAGGGGCACTTTAAACGTGAGTGTGTAAAGCCAAAGAAAACGGGAAATGTAACCTGTTTCCTACATTCAACCGTCAAGACAAGGATAAGATTGGAACTTCATCTTCAAGTAAAGAGACAAAGGCTTTGACTGCTCAAGGTGATGAAGGTCAAGACTGGTCTTTCCGATTTGTCTCTGAGGTGACCTAAACATCGCTTTCGTTGATGCATTGGATGATGGATCTGCCAGTGAAGGAGACATCATAGCTGAACAACTTTT
The DNA here is from genome assembly GCA_025506515.1 of Flaveria trinervia. Lineage (NCBI taxonomy): Eukaryota > Viridiplantae > Streptophyta > Magnoliopsida > Asterales > Asteraceae > Flaveria > Flaveria trinervia. Next base: position 31,479,901 of record CM046443.1, on the reverse strand, counting down.
AGATATCGAAGAAGCTATGGATGATGTTGATCATCTGGTTGATGAAGAACTTAGAGCTACGAATTCAGAATCTCCAGTCACCGAAGGGTCTGACTCTGCTTTGATGGTTGATTCATCGGATTCCTCACAGGTAAGTTCTAAAGACTAGTTATTTGAAAAACATGGTTGTACTGAATGTGACAAATTTAGAGAAAGCATTGATTTGAAATTTGCTAGGTTATTAGAACATAATGATAATCTAGTAAATGATTTACAACTCTGCACTAAAGCAAATCATATTTTAAAACAAAATGAGTGCAGCTTCAAAGAAAAGATAGAACTTTTGGGGAAATAACTAAGGGAAATCGAGGTTGTTGCCTTAAATCAATCAAATGACGTCAAGTTTTATTTAAATTCTTTGGAGGAAACTAAAAATGAAAAAGCAGTTTTGGAAGTTGAGGTTGATTCATTAAAACAAAAACTACACAGTTTGGCTAGTTCTTCTCACATAGTTCAAAACTTAGTGAAAGAACGAAATAACGGGGAAGGTCTGGGTTATAAGGTAGTACCGCCGCCACATGAAATCCTTCGGAACACTAAATGTAGACTAATTAATAATAACCCTGTAAAGGATCATGTGGTGTCCACTCCTTTGGTTAGTGATCCCGATTCTATGGGTAAACCTATGAAATCTGTCACTAAACAGAAGGATTCTACTTTGAAATCAAAAGAAAAGATGCCTCTTGAGAATTTGGATGATAAAATTGAAAAGGTTAATTTAGGGACAGGTTCACAAATGTCTATTTCAGAACCCAAAATGACTAATCTAATTAACCATAAACGTGTTACTTATCAAAGTCCAAATAAAATGAAGTTGAATGATGTTCAAAATGTTAAAACTATTAATTTTGTTAAAGCAGGTGAAACATCTAAAAGAGAAGTGAGGCAACCTAACCGGACACATCTCAAACCTCTACCAAACTCAACCCCATATCAAAATGTTCTTCAATCTATAGAAGGGAGATCATGCTACAGTTATGGAAAACGAGGACATATCTCTCCTAATTGTCCTTACTATCTGACACCCAATAAGAAAATTGAACTTTTTAATGAAAAACCACGATTTTCAAAAGTTAGATCTAATACTGCACCTAAGAGTATTAGTGAACCTACAGTTCAAACCATAATCCAATCATCAATTTACCACAAACAGACCTTACACAAAACTGGTTTATGGAAAGAAAAATCAAGTATTGTGTATGTTTGTGAGGAAAAGAAGAAGAAAGATATGGCCTCATCCTCTAAAGGACAGTGGGTTGAATTCATGATGTGTGATTCCTCTCGAGCTTCTACACATGGATTTGTTTGGCCCAGTCAGCATAAAGAGCATTACTGGAGATCTGTACTGCTTTGTAATAACTGATGATTACTCAAGATTCTCTTGGGTGATGTTTCTGAAAGCCAAGTCTGAGACATTTGATTCATTCAAGCATCTGGTCACTACATTGGAATCACTCTACAAGCTAAAAGTACGAAAGATTCGATCAGACAACAGAACAGAGTTCAAGAATCAGTGGATGGAGGCATACTGTAGAGAGAAAGGAATTGTACATCAATTTACTTCTACCTACACTCCACAGATGAATGGGGTTGCTAAAAGAAAGAATAAGAGCTTGATAGAGACAGCGAGAACAATGTTAGCCGACTCTAAACTTCCTATTCAATTTTGGAACGAGGAAGTGGCAAATGCATGCTACACTCTCAATCGAGTCTTAGTGGTCAAATGTCATAGGAAAACATGTTATGAACTGCTCCAGCGATGTAAACCCAACTTGAAGTATCTAGAACCGTTTGGCGCACCGTGCATGCTGTTAAAGAAGACTCAGACCGGGAAATTTTGTGAGAAGGTAGAAGAAGGTATCTTTCTTGGATATAGTATACCAGACAAGAGAGTTTATAACAACTCAACATGTCAGGTAGAAGTATGGTGCAATGTTGATGTCTAAAGATACACCACCCCCTGCTGGAAAAGAACCTTCTTTCTTCTTTGATTATAATAGATTTGTTAAGTCCTTCAATCTACCTCCTTCTCATCTTGATGATGAGGTATCGCTACAATGATGTATGGCGTTCTGAACACTCCTCCACCAGACTCGATATCATCGGCTCCATTAGATAATACTTCTAGCCCTTTAGGAGGAGAGCTTGAGTTAAGTGATTCATCCTCTGATGATGAAGCAGTTGAGACTACAAATATGGACCAGGAGGAACAAGTTCCCACTAATGAAAGTACACAAGCATCTAATATTGATGTCACTGACACTTCTGAACCTCATACTCCAACAGCCACAGAAACTGAACCAGGGATTCAAAATCTGGACAATGAGGTAGTTGTTCCCCCCACTCCCGTAACTCGAGTTAATGTGCATCATCCCCTGGAAAATGTCATCGGGGATATTCTATCGGGAGTTCAGACACGAAATCAGCTATACTCAGCTGATTATGCCGCAGTCATGGAAAAAGGATATCTTCATGATGGTGCTTATTGATGTTTTGTGTCTCAATTGAGCCAAAATATGTAAGTGAAGCCTTAAATGATGAGGCATGGGTTAGTGCTATGCAAGAAGAACTCCTTCAGTTTAAGAAGTTAGGATTATGGACTCTTGTGGATAGACCCAAAGGTGTTAAAGTGATTGGCACTAAATGGGTTCTTAAGTGCAAGAAAGATGACCAAGGGGTCATAATTAGAAACAAGGCTTGGCTTTTCGTTCAAGGGTTTAGACAAGTAGAGGGCATTGACTACAATAAAGTGTTTGCACCTGTGGCAAGGATGGAAGCAATACGTATATTCTTAGCCTATGCATCCTACATGAAGATTAAAGCTTATGAACAGCAAATTGATCCACAAAAGAGCCAAAAGCTTGCTGAAGAAGTACTAAAGATCCTAAAAGAAGCTGATGACCGTGAAGTTGAAACTAAGCTTCTGGTGCATCTGTAGTGTGATAAATTCACCCTAATTTGGTGTCAATATTGGAGCAATTGCATGCCACAAGAGCAACAGCAAAAGAGAGATTTTGAGAGAAACTTCGAATATACATAAACCTTAGCCATCTAGAGCATCCAGAACACCCAATCCAACTTCATAGGTTGTTCTTAATCGATTTCTACTCATTCATAACGTTTGTTTCATCGTTAGATCGATCGGGTTATTGTTCTCATGGATTGGATCGCCAATCAAATAGGATTATGTACTATTTGATCCGGTTTCTCGCAGAGGGGTTATTGACTGCATGCTATTCATCAAAGAAAAAGATGGTGATTTACTACAGGTATAGATATATGTAGATAACATAATCTTCGGTTCCAAAAATGAAGAATTGTGTAAATAATTTGAATCGGTGATGAAAGCTGAGTTTGAGATGAGTGCCATGGGAGAGATGAAGTTTTTTCTTGGGTTAGAGGTGGATCAGACACCAAACAGAATTTTCCTGCATCAGTCCAAATATGTAGGGGATATCCTCGGTCGGTTCAACATGGAGAATGCAACTGCTGCTGGAACTCCACTTGCCATGAACCACGATGTGGTACCCAAGGAAAATGGTGACCTGGTAGATGCCACTATGTACAAAGGAATGATCGGATCTCTAATGTACCTTACAGCCTCTCGTCCTGATATTATGTATGCCATGTGTCTTTGTTCCAGATATCAGGCTAAACTGAAAGTAAATCATCTAATTTGGGTTAAAAGGATCTTTCGTATCTAAAGGGTACTCCAACACTCTAATTGTGGTATCCTCATGATGATGACTTTGAGTTTACAGCGTATAGTGACTCGGACTATGGTGGTTGCAAGATGAACTATAAGTCAACATCAGCGGGATGTCAGTTCTTTGGAAGACGACTAGTCACCTGGCAGTGTAAGAAGCAGACATTTGTTGCTCTGTCAACATGTGAAGCTGAATATGTTACTGCTGCAAGCTGCTGCTCTTAAATCATTTGGATTCAATAGCAAATGCGAGACTACAGTTTGCAATTTTCTAACACCCCTATCTTTGTTGATAATTCTGCTACAATTGCTGTCACTAAAATCTGGTCCAACACCCAAAAACTAAACACATTAGTATTAAATATCACTTTATACGTGACTGTTTTGAAAAGAAATTAATCGATATTGTTAAAATTAATACGGATTTTCAATGCACCGACCTCTACACAAAAGCGTTTGACAAACCTCGGTTTTTATATCTTTTAGAGGTTAATGGCGTGAAAAATAAAAGTGATGTGATTCAAGAAGAATAGAGTTCTTAGTCCGACAAGTTTTTATTATTTATTTTTTATTTGTTATTTTATTTTATTTTCCTGTCTTTAAAAATCCAAAAACACAAAAAGATTTTTGGTTATAGAATTTTAGGGGGAGAATAGTTTAGTTTTAGTATTTAATTACTCAAAAAAAACGAAGGGGAAGGGCAGATAAGCTGAAAGCAAAGAAATCATATATGTGATTTTGATTCAGAATTTATAGAAAATGATAGTACACAGGGAACAAATTGTTCGGGAAATCAAAAGTATTTAAAATTTTTAAAATGCTATGTTCAAATTAAAAGTCTGAGAAGTCTAAGCAACATTAAGAAAAATGATAGTACACTGGTATGCTATTGAGGTAACACAGAGAAAGTAAACCTAGGGGCTGCTAGTTCATTATATGATGTGTCGGTAGATTCAACACAATAGACGAGTAGACTTCGTTGGTGAATCAAATTCAAACTAATTTGTTCAACTTGCTGTGGGTTCTCATCTTATGCTTGGTTAACACAATCAACGCATTTCCAATAAGGGGTGATGAGCAAATTAAACGCCACAAATGTGTGTGGATGACCATAAATATGAGCAAAGCACATGAAAAAATGGTTAACACAATCAAACAAATGACTAAAGTTGTTGGTGCGTTATGTGCAAAAAGAAAAAAACAACATGCTCTAACAAGAAGATAGGTTGTGTGCCTCTCTACTGTGCGATGGCACTGACCTAAGGATAAGCATAACCTAAATATTCTAGAATTCATTGTTGTTTGTGCCTCTCTGTTATGCGATGGCACTGACATAAGGCTTGGCATCTCTTTGAAAGCTCTTAGAATAGTTTCTTCGTGTCAAATACCCGTATACCGCTCAAAAATCTTCTGAGGAATGCTGATTACCATATAAGTATGGGATCCACAAATGCTTGTTGAAATAAAATAACCTAACTTATCACCAATGTGAGTCAAAAATCTGTGTATGGATTTAAGTGGTCAAACATACTGACAATCATCGAGGCCGCAACTCTCGATAGTCAAAATCATTGTGTGCATCTTATAGCTCTAGTATGATTTGCTGAAAGTGCTATTGACTCTCAGACAAATGAGAATCTAGTATCAAAGTACTTATAAAAGGGTCCCAAATGATTATGATATACATGTATGATTCCATAAGAATCTTTCCAGAAATGATAAAATTAATTGAAGTTGGTTTGCTCAGGAAGAATAATCTGTAAGATGATGTCTGAAAGGTTTCAATCCACCACAAACCCAAAACACAAAAATATGTCTTCTTCTGGTTTTATTAAAGTTGTTTTTCTGTTTTGTTTTCTGCTTTGCGTAAATGTCGGACTATGAAACAAAATGAACACTATGAAAACAAGTTAAAAGGATCACGTCTGAGGTGATCAAATCAAATGTTTTCAAATTAACAAGATCACGTCTAAGGTGATCACATGATGTTAAATTAACAAAATCACGTCTAAGGTGATCACATGATGTTAAATTAACAAGATCACGTCTAAGGTGATCACATGATGTTAAATTAAAAAGGTCACGTCTAAGGTGATCAAATGATGTTAAATTAAGAAGGTCATGTATGAGGTGATCAAATGATGTTAAGTTAAAAAGGTCATGTCTGAGATGATCGTTGTTCATAATGTTATATATCAAAGGTTAAATCTTAAGTGTTTGGACGTGTATGATGCCAAACTCATAAGTTTGACCCAATCGTACGATTGAAACATAAGTATGAGCCAATAGTATGTATGAACCATAAGTATGAACCAATCACACGATTGGACCATGAGTATGGATCAGCTGTGCGATTGGATCACAAGACTGAACCAATCGTACAACTGGTTGAAGGAGTATGAGTCAGTCGCACGACTGAACCCCAGTCACACGAATGAATCATGCATATGGGTCTAGTCGCACAACTGAAACTCAACAATATAAATAAGGGTGTTAGTCAGTCGTATTCTTCCCCACCCTTCAAAAACTCTCAAAACCGCCCATACACTCTGCCAAAATTTATCGTGATTACCCTATGATTTGTGATTCTAACTATCATTCCATTCATCTACAAGTACTTTGCAAACAAAATCGCTTCAAATGAATTGTATAATCGAACCTTAAGTGACTGCAAATGTAAGATCAATAACCGAGACTAAACTCTTAAAATAGACCACTTAAATGGACACTAATGTTGATTTAAATGTAACTAAGTGCTATTTCGAGTCTATATGGTCTAAATGAATCTAAACATGAAGTGTAATATAACGTTTTGACAAAGATTCAAATCTATGGTGTTCAACAGTGAAAGATGCGAATGGACATGCTGATGAATTTTAGACACACGATTGATCCAGGCACATGATTCAATCGCACGAATGAATCATGTGTATGGGTATTGTCGCATGATTGACTCAACCGCATGGCATAGCATACGACTAAGCTCAGTCGTAGGCTCAATCGTACGAGTGAATTCAATCGTACGACTGAACTCAGACATATGATTCATTCGCACGATTGAACCAGTTGATCAAAGTCAGTCCAAATTAAATTACTAACTCATACAAACAATCTAATGTATATATTTCGTGGGTTGTAGCAATATGGCTGATAGATGGACTATGAGCACCAAGCACAACATATGTGCTCATCTTGATGCTACATCTAGGAACGCATCTGAGTTCACAGGGATTATTGCCTTTTGTGTAGATCGAGGATCTTCAAGGCCATCTCTGTCCCATGCACACCCTACAGATCCATACAGCAGGCTTTTTGGGAAAGCGTCGTGGTTGACAGGTCCGTTTCACCCCACCGTATTCAGAGCTCCATCTTCGGACAAGAGATAGAGATTACTGAAGATTATCTGAGGCGGGTCTTAGATCTGGGTGAGGACGGGGCCTACCCAACTAAGTTGCATCCCCTAACGGTTCGTGGATGCTTTCTAAGGATCAAGTACGCCGGTGACATCAATGCCGGTGTGTTGAACAAGAGCAAAATGTGCCCGCAATTCAAGTATTTGGCACACATGATCCTTAAGTGTATAGCCTCTAGGCTTGGAGGATTTGACGAGATGTCCGACCAAATCCAGAATGCATACGTTGCACTGGTACTGAACCACCTGTTCAGTTTCTCTCGCATTCTCTTCTCCTATCTGGTCGAGAACCTTAAGGCCAAAGGCAAGGAAGGTTTTTGTATGTATCCACGTTTCCTGCAAATGATTATAGATGAGAAGATTCCTATGCTGCCTAAGGAGAAAGATAATGCAGTGGTGCTTGAGGTGATGGATGATACCACCTTGGGCAGGATGAAGGTATACCGAGGGAAGCAGGTGAAGCCCCCGGTCAGGAGACTTTTTGGGCATCTGGCCAATGAAGACTATGTGGCGCCTTCTCGCAAGCAATGGCATCATAATGATAGTGATTCAGATGTGGAGCCCATCATGGTTCCTGCTGATGAAGATGACAATGATAATGATGACCATGATGATGGTCAAGGTGGGGGAGATGCAGGCCCAGTTCCTCACTGGCCACCAACACTTCTACCATATTTTCACCACCTCCACATAGTACTTCTTCTACTCCAGGTGGATCTAAACAGGCTGCTATCCACCTTGATTTTCTGTTAGATGAAAAGAAGAGTCGGATGATGAGCCTCTTGTCAGGCAAGTCGAGAGTCATGTTATGGCTACTGAGAAAGGGAAGGAGGCGGTTGGTGGACTCCTAGCTGGTACTACAGGTGATGACCCTAATGTCACGGATCCCACTTACACACCTGACCAGCCTATTAGCTCAAAGAGAGCCCCAATTGCCAAGGGTTCAAGGAGGAAGAGGATGGCTCAATCCCATGGAAAGAAGAGTAAGAGACTAAGGTTTACATTGATTACTTCTTCCACCCCCACTGCCATAACTACCACCACTGCCACAACCACCACCACTGCCACAACCACCTCCACCACACCCACTACCATCTCCACTACCACTAATACTCCCACCACCACTCATCCACCTACATCCTCCTCACCCACAAAACCCAACACAACTCCACCTCAAGCCACTTCCATTCCTCCTCCCATCTTCACCACATCCACCACTACACCCTCTACTCACCAAGCAAAAACATCCACTCAAATCCCACTTACACCTGGCTCTACTCTACCCACTATCGGGTTAGAGGAACAGCTGGGAAGCCTAAACCGACTCGTACTAAAGCTTCTTGCAACAGATGATCTGAGAGCTAATCAGATCAATGAACTGATGGTGGTAAATACCACACAAGCCAAACAGATAGCTCAGCTCACTGAGAAGAAAATTACCTACGAGAGAGCTTTGGGTCAAGCTCACCACGCACTGAAGAGTCAGAATGAGCTGGTGATGGCTTCTGTGAAAAGGATTGAAGGCCTGGAGAAGAAAAACAAGAGGATTATGCTAAAGTTGAAGGGGATAAAGGTGAGCCCCTAAAGATCAAAGGAAATAGTGATAATGAAGGAGATGATAATGATGAGACTTCTGATGATGAATTAGAAGAAGAGGATGATGATGAGGAAGTTGGAGGTAATGGCAAAGATAAAGGAGATGATGATGACGATGAGGATGATCAGGAAGGTGATGCATCTGCATCAACCTCAAGTCAAGCTGCACAGGATCAGCGCTCAAAAAGAGCCTTGTCATCAGCAGCTCTAGCTGAAGAAACTCATGAACAGGAAAAGAGTGATGATTAACAGTTTGAGGACTATGATGTTATACCCCTTCGGCAAGCCAAGACTCAGCTCACTATGATTCTTGACTTGCAAGGGATTGTAAGAAGGTCTGTGAGCTATACGCCTGAAGAAGGAGAGATCATCCATGATTTGATAATTGCAGTTGGCTGATATGTTCCGATTAAATCCATATGAAATTGTCCAAGATGCTCTGAAAGTTTATGTTCTAAGTGATGAGGAGCTTCAAGATATGGATGAAATAGAGATTGAAGATGTCACAGCTAACCACTATCCTGAGTACACTGACCCAGAGGGCAATGTTATCCCCAACTTGGGTGAAACTTTTGGCAGTGATACTTTTGATAAGCTAGAGGAGATTGAGAAAGAAAAGGAGAAAGATGAAAGTAAAGCCCAAGCTTCGGATGCTAATATTGATATTAAGAAGGCTGAATGGGCAGCTTGTTTTGCTGAAATGAAAGCCCAACGTGCACCCCCAAAGCAAAATGCCTACACCAAACTTTAAAGAGTCAAAAGACATTAGAAAGTGTCAGGCAAGATTTTAGCGTGGGCATATTTTGAAGACTTGGAAGTCTATGCTGTTAAAGGGAGAAATGGATTGAGTACTTTAGATATCCACGTCATCTAAAGACTCTTCTTGGTTTTAAGCTCAACCGACTGGCGTGCTTAGATCTGTTGTATGCCAACCCGAGAAAGATGTCAGGATGGTTTGAGGCAGCATTGAAGAAAGAATACCACACCAAATGGGTAAACTTCAGACCTCAACTACCTAAGAGGTTCATTCATAAGTCTGAAGTTGATCCTATATCTGGAACACCTAAAGTAGTATTGAAATGGAGTCCCCCACGCACAATGTCTAAGATTCCCTTACAGAAGATGCCTTAGGACTTCACTCCACACTTCAAATGGTGGTATTATGATTGGAGGACAGGTGAAGTAGTCATAGTTTTGAACAGAGATGGGAAGATAGAGACTATCAGGGTATTTGACCCAATGTGGCTTACTAACTTGTCTGCTGATGATGTTTACACCTTATACAAGTGGCCATGTTCTATGACACGCAAGATATTGTACAAGATCAATAGTTCCAACATGTTATACGACTCTGCTTTGCATTCGAGATACATGCAAGAGTCACCAGAAAAGAGAAGTACAAGAAGTTTCAAGAGCATGTGAAGAATGTTAGAAGATATACTAAACTTATTGGCTTCAGAGGAAGATCTCCAAAGCTTATGAACAGCAGATTGGTCCACGACAAAGCCAAAAGCTTGTTGAAGAAGTACTAAAGGTCCTAGAAGAAGGTGATGACCATGAAGTTGAAACTAAGCTTCTGGTGCATCTGTAGTGTGATAAATTCAGCTTGATTTGGTTTCAATATTGGAGCAATTGCATGCCACGAGAGCAACAGCAAAAGAGAGATAGAAGAACTTGGAGAAAAGCACTAAAGCAACAGCACAAGACAGAAGAACTTGGAGAAAAGCACTAGAGCAACATCAAAAGAGAGACAGAAGAACTTGTAGAAATGCATGTCAGACAATAGGATAAACTAGGTCCAAGGGGGAGTTTGTTAATACATTATGTTCCTAGTTTATGTTCTTAATGTAAAAGTCTTTTATTTCTTACACATATGTAATGTAATTATTCAATGAAATATGATATGCGTTTAATGTTTACTTATCTTTGAATATTTCATATTATTATTGTGTTTGATATAATTCATATGTATGAACATTTTATATAAATTTGAGGTTGTTTTACATAGTTCTTAGTCAATAATGATTGAGAAATGTGTTCAACTTAGTCGGGTGATTACTCATGCTAATGGACCATACTTATGGACCATATGCATGTATGAATCATAATAATGAACGAGTCGCATGACTGAACCAGGAGACTAGATCAGTCGTATGATTGAGACATAAGATTGACTCAATCGCACGACTGAACCTTAAGTCTTGTGTATGACTCAATCGCATGACTCAGTCGCACGACTGAACCATGCGAATGGTTTAGTCATACGAATGACAGCTGCAAACCTATAAATATCACCTAATTCATGGAAAAACAAAGACTTTGAGAGAAACTTCGAATATACATAAACCCTAGCCGTCCAGAACACCCAATCCAACTTCATAGTTCGTTCTTGATCGATTTCTACTCATTTTTAACATTTGTTTCATCGTTAGATCAATCGGGTTATTGTTCTCACTGATTGGATCGCCAATCAAATAGGCTTCCACACTATTTGATCTGGTTTCACGCAGAATCCGTTAGTACTCCATACATACATGGTCCTAACAGTTCTTGATGATCAAGCCTCTATCATCTCTCTTGTTTCTAAAACCCCATTTTGTGCCTATAGGTACTTAACCAGATGGTAGCAGACAGAGGTTCCAAACCTTTTGTCTCTTGAATTAAGTAGCTCATCTTGCATCGATTCAACCCAGCTACTATCTTTCAAGGCATCTTCTACCTTCTTGGGTTCCATCTGAGATAAGAAGCATGAGTACAGGCAGACATTCCCATGATGAGTTTATCCTCTTGTTCTCATACCTTTAGATACATCCCCTATGATGTTCTCAGCTGGATGAGTGTTGTGAATTCTGAGTTGAGGAATAACCTCCTGTTGCAAAGATAGATCTAGATTGGACATATTGTTCTTAGGTTCTTGAACACTTTGTCCAGCTGCTATTCCAAACTCATTCAATAAGGACGTATTGAATGAATGAGAAACATCATCATTTGTTGGCTGTGAAGCAGCATTAACAGTATCATGTTCCTTCAAGATGCTACTTCTATCAGCTTGGTGTTATGCAGTGTCACCTACTGAAACTTGAGGGTAAACAGGTGAATCACTGGTTGAAGCTCCACTATCCCTTGAGATAGTTATACTATCAGATTTTCCAATAGTGGAAGCTTGATTTATTGCAGCTCTTGGAGAACTTAGAATAGGTCTGGGTAGCTTAAATAGTTGGTTATCTTTAGAATTACTTTGAGCACCTGTTCCAACTAAAACATTCTCACAAGATGGTTTAGAATAGTTTGGAAAAAAATCTAAGTCAAAAATATGATTAGGGCCATTCCCCCTAACACAAGGAGTGCGCTCATTGACAACAATGTTGGATGATTCCTCAAATTGTTGATTTTTGATTTTATAAACTCTATAAGCTTTAGAGTTAGAGGAGTATCCAACAAAGATAGTATCATCTGACTTTTTAGCAAATTTTGCCAAATTGTCTTTTGTGTTAAGTATGGTACACATGCTGCCAAAGGACCTTAGAAAGCCAATGAATGGTGGTCTCTTGTTCCATAGCTCATAAGGGGTTTTTCCATGTGGTTTTACTACAAGAACCCTGTTCTGCATATAGCATGCAGTGTTGACTGCCTCTGCCCAGAATGTTAGAGGTATTTTGGAATCAGCTAACATAGTTCGAGCAGCCTCAATAAGTGTCCTATTCCTCCTCTTAGCAACACCATTTTGTTGAGGAGTTCTGGAGCACTATATTATCTGGCAATCCCTTTTGAGTTACAGAATAAGTCAAGAACAAGGTTCTTATACTTAGTCCCTTGATCACTTCTAATTATTTTACCTTGTGATCAATTTGATTTTCTATTTTAAGAATAAAAGATTTTAATGTTTCAGCAGTTTCTTCTTTAGATCTTAAAAAGAATACCCATGTAAATCTTGTAAAATTACCAACAATCACAAGGCAGTATGATTTCCTTCCAATGCTCATTATACTTATGGAACCAAATAGATCCATGTGCAAAAAGTGTAATAGAGTGGTGATAGAGTTAATAACTTTGGACTTGTGAGATGTCCTGTGTTGCTTCCTTTCAGGCATGCAACACAATTATCTTTGCAGAAAAATTCATTTTTAGGAAAACCATGTACCAAGTTATTTTTAGCCAATTTATTCATTGTCTTAAAATTTATATGACACATTTGTTTATGCCATAGTGTTGACTCATCACCATCAGATTTGGAAAGAAAGCATCACACTTCACCCATTGGGGAAGCATTGTTCATATCAAGCTTGTATATATCCCCTTTCCTGGGAGATCTAAGAAGCACCAATTCTGGAGGAAGTGTCATCCCTGGTTTGAGGATAATGAACTCATGTTCTATAAAGCGTATTTGATGTTTTTGATCACAAAACTGAGAAACACTTAACAAGTTGTGTTCAAGCTGTTTGACGAAGAGAACTTTGTCAACTTTTAATTTTCCATTGGATATACTTCCTCTGCCAGAAATATATCCTCCGGCTTCACCTCTAAACAGGACAGGACCTCCATCATAATGTTGAAATTATTGAAGGAGAGATTTGTTCCCTGTCATGTGCATGGAGCATCCACTATCCATGATCCAAATATTGTTATTCTTGTCATATGGATGTCCCTGCATATAAGATGAGATAATTAGTTTTGATTGGAAACCAAGCCTTGTTGGTCTTGGGTTCTTCCATTGATAGTGACATAATTGAACCAAAGGTTAAGCATAGGGGTTCAGTGGATGTCATTGAAGAAGAGGTTTAGGCTGCAGCATCTTTCTTGATCTTCCAATCCATCTTTTGGTTGATCATGGAGGATGAGCTTTTTGAGGCTTTTGCAGCATGGCATTCTTTTGAAGCTTCTTTCTTTTCGGAAGAAGCCTTCACCACCCTTTCTTCCGAAGTAGTCTTCTTCTAGGATGTTTTCAAGGGAACTCTTTTGTTCTTTTGATTCTTGACAGCTTTAGCTTCTGAATCCATTCTTCCTTTGGAAGAAGGACTTTCTTCCGAAAGCAACCTTGCTTCGGAAACCAGCTTTCCCTTTTTCATCACTTGAACCATTTGATAAGGTCCAAATGAGAAACCTTCCCTAGATCCTTCTCTTTTAACATTATTTGCATAATTTGTGCTAGCAGGATTGTAATAACAATCTTTGGCCATGTGGTTTTGCAGACCACACATTATGCATGCAATGTTAGTTTTCTAGAACTTGAGGATTGTTGTTTCTTGTTCTTTTTCTCTTCATCAGCAACCTTTCCCTTTAACTTCTGATCCTTTGGTAGGATAGGAGTGCTGGTACTACACCCCTTTCCTGAATCAGAGTTACCTACCACCTGGAATCCAGCTAAGATGAATACACCCTTTTGTTTTAGGTCAATCACCAGCTTAGAGTCAGCCACTTTCTTTGAAGTTCTTCTTGCTGCTTTAGCTCTGCTTCTTCTGGCTTTGGTGGTTAGGATTTGGTCATCGTTGGTAGGAGTGGGTTGATTTACATGTTCCTTGCCTGTGGTGGTTTCCATTATTGCATCATTCTTCAACTAAAGTGAAGATGGGTCAGCAGATGGGACCTCTTGCTATTCAGTGCCACACCTTGGTTGTCTTATGGACTCATAAGAGTGTGATGGAGCAATTTCATTGGTCCCCAACCCTCCTTTGTTCTGATAAAAAATTTTGGAGTGGGAGGATGATGCAATAATAGCTTGGAACTTTTGCTTAGAAATAGCATACTTCCTAGCTTGAGCCTCAGTAGTCAGACAATTTGGATATTAAATCCTTTATTTGAGTCTTATAATTTATGTGTTCATGTTTTAATAATGATACAGTTTTCTCAAACTCCTTAATTTTTCTTTGATAGTTAGATTTATCCCTTTTAAAATTAGATTTTAAAACATTTAGAGACTCAATATCGGATTTAATCTCCATATTGTAGTCTTGATATAATTTAACCTTAGCAATACATGTAGGAGTACAGAGATGTTCATATACCTTATTGTCATCTGTTTCTGCCATGAGTGCTTAAGCAGGAGTCACATCTTGTACCATGAAGCTCCGGCCAACTTCTTGAGCCATTGCAACTGTCTCTGTTGACTTTCTGGTAGGCTTTGTGTTAGGACAGTGTACGTACGGAGTACTAACAGATTTTGCGTTTTACCAGATCAAATAGTGTGGAATCTTATTTGATTGGTGATCCAATCAATGAGAATGATTACCCGATCGATATAAGAATGAACTAAACGTTAAGAATGAATAGGAATCAATCGAGAATGAACTATGAACTTGGACAGGCTGTCTGGGACACTTTGGATGGCTAGTGTTTATGTGTATTCAAAGTATCTCTCAAAGTGTTATGTTTTTCCATGAATTAGGTGGTATTTATAGGTTAGTGGTTTTCATTCGTACGACTAAACCATTAGCATGGTTCAGTCATGTGATTGAATCATGAGATTGAGTCATACGCACGATTGAAGGTTCAGTCGTGTGACTGAGTCAATCTTATATCTCAATCATACGACTGATCTAGTCTCCTGGTTCAGTCGTGCGACTGGTTCATAAGCATGATGTATTCATGCGTATGATCCATAAGTATGGTCCATTAGCATGAATAATCATCCGACTAGATTGAACACATTACTTAATCATTATTGACTAAGAACTATGTACAACAACCTAAACCTATATAGGAAGTTCAAACAAATGAATTAAAATTAACTAAACATCAAAGCATATATCATATTTCATTACTTCGTCACATTACATATTTGTAAGACATGAAAGACTTTTACATTCAAGCATATAAACTAGGGACATCATGTATCAACAAACTCCCCCTGGGACCTAGTTTACTCTATTGTCGAACATTCTTCACATGCTCTTGAAATTTCTTGTACTTCTCTTCTCTTGTGACTCCTGCATGTATCTCAAATGCAAAGTAGAGCCGTATAACATGTTGAAATTTAAGAACTTGTACAATGTATTGCATGTCATAGAACAGTGCCTACTTGTATAAAGTATAAACATCTTCAGCAGACAAGTTAGTAAGCCACATTGGGTCGAATACCCTGATAGTCTCTATCTTTCCATGTTTGTTCAGAACTATGACCGCTTCCCCTGTCCTCTAGTCATAATACCACCATTTGAAGTGTGGAGTGAAGTCTTGCGGCATTACCCATTAGGGAATCTTGGAAATTGTGCACGGAGGACTCCACTTCAACACTACTTTAGGCTTTACAGATATAGGATTAACTTTAGACTTATGAATGAACCTATTAGGTTGTTGAGGTCTGAAGTTTACCCATCTGGTGTGCTATTCTTTCTTCAATGCAGCTTCAAACCATCCTGACATCTTTCTTGGGTTAGCATACAACAAATCTAAGCATGTCAGTCGGTTGAGCTCAAAACCAAAAAGAGTCTTCAGATCATGTGGATATCAGAAGTACTCAATCCATTTCTCCCTTTTCACATCATAGACTTCCAAGTCTTCAAAATATGCCCACTTGATAATCTTGCCTGAAATTTTTTGATGTCTTTTAACTCTATAAAGCTTGGTGTAGGCATTTTGCTTTGGGGGTGCGCGTTGGGCTTTCATCTCAGCAAAACAAGTTGCCCAATCTGCTTTATTAATATCAACATTATCATCCGAAGCTTGGGTTGTACTTTCTTTTTTATCTTTTTCTTTCTCTATCTCCTCCAACTTATCAAAAGTACCACTGCCAAAGGTTTCACCCAAGTTAGGAATAACATTTCCTTCTGGGTCAGTGTACTCTGGATAATAATCTGCAGTGACATCCTCTATCTCTTGGTCTTTAGCTCTTGCCAGACGTGTACACCACACAATCTTCAATCAGTTCCTTAAAGATACTTGATCAGGCTGAATTTATCACACTACAGATGCACCAGGAGCTTAGTTTCAACTTCACAGTTATCACCTTCTTCTAGGACCTTTAGTACTTCTTCAACAAGCTTTTGGCTTTGTTGTGGATCAATCTGCTATTCATAAGCCTGAGAGATCTTCCACTGGAGCCAATAAGCATCAATGTTTTGTACATTAAGTGACATAACCTTGTTAGCTTCTTGAGAATCTTCATCATCCATACCACCATCCATTTGAATAGCATTATTCCCATCTCTGTCCAAAACATCTTCTTCTTCCTCTCTATTAAGTAGGAGAAGATCATGTGAGAGCAACTGAACGGGTGATTTAACATAAGTGTAATGTATGCATTCTGGATTTGGTCAGACATCTCATCAAATCCTCCACGCCTGGAGGCTATGCACTTGAGGATCACATGTGCCAAATACTTGAACTGGGGGCACATGTTGCTCTTTTTCAGCACGCCGGCATTAATGTCCCCAGCGTACTTGATCCTCAGAAAAATATCTACATGTGCACATATGTTGTGATTGGTGCTCATCATCCATCTTTCAGCCATATTGCTGCAACACAGGAAATATATACATTAGATTGGTTGCTAGACTTAACAGGTGAATGTTGAATGATTTTGGTCTACTGATTCAATCGTGCGACTGAACCATACGACTGAGTTCAGTTGTACGATTGAGTTCAGTCGTACGATTGAGCTTGCGTCTGAGCTTAGTCATACACTGAGCCATGTGGTTGAGTCAGTCATGAGATTGAACCCACACGCAGGATTCACTCGTGCGATTGAGTCTTGCATCTGGCTCAGTTTTGATGACTGAAGTTCATGAGCATGTCCATTCGTATATCTCATTGTTGAACACCATAGATTTGAATCTTTGTCAACATGTGACATTACACTTAGTGTTTAGATTCATTTGAACCGCAGAGACTCGAAATAGCACTTAGTTACATTTAAATCAATATTAGTGGCCATTTAAGTGGTCTATTCTTAAGAGTCGTCTCGGTTCTAGGTTTTAGCATTTTCGGCCTTTAAAGGTGCGATTAAGACATTCATTTTGGCCGATTTCAGTTGCAAAGTACCTGTAGACGAGTAGAAAACACATTAGTATCACAAATCAGGCAGTAATATCATTAACAAAATTTTAGCAGAATGTCGTCGTATGAGCGGTTTTAGAGAGCTTTGAAGGTTGGTAAGGGTTACGACTGACCCCCTTATTATACTATTTTAAATTTCAGTTGTGCAACTGGACCCATATGTATGCTTCATTCGTGGGATAGGCGTTTAGTCGTGCGACTGGCTCATACTCCTTCATCCATTCGTACGATTGGTTCAGTCTTGTGGTCCAATCGCATGGTTGTCCCATACTCATGTCCAATCGTGTGACTGGCTCACACGTATGGTTTTAACGTGCGATTGGCTCATTCTTAAGATTCAATCGTACGATTGGCTCATGCTTATGAGCTTGTACTCATACACTTTCAAACACTTAAAAAATTTTAACTTTTGATATAAAACATTTTGCCCTTTCATCATCTCAGACATGATCCTTTTAATTAACACCATTTGATCACCTCAAACGTGATCCTTTTAGTTTTTAGTTTGGAACCGATGGTCACCGCAGACATGCCCTTTTTAGTGAGTGATTCACAGAATTCATCTAGTTGTATAGTCCGACATCTACACAACAAAAGACTAGAAAATTATAAACAATTTTGAAATTTAAAAGAAAACAAGTCTTATTTTTGTTGTTTTAGGTTAGAGCGGAATAGCTTCTAGTTAATTTGATCATTTCTGGAAAGATTCATTACAGAATCATACAGGTATATCATAATAATTTGGGACCTCTTTTTAATATGCACTTTAATGCTAGATTCTTGTTTTGTCTGAGAGTCAATAGCACTTTCAAAAAATCATACTAGAGCTATAATATGCACATAATGATTTTGACTGTCAAGGGTTGCAGTCACGATGATTGTCATTATATTTGTCCACTTAAATACATACACAGATTTTTGACTCACATTGGTGATGAGTTAGGTTTAATTATTTCAACAAGCATTTGTGGATCTCACACTTATATGGTAGTCAACATTCCTCATGAGATTTTTGAGCGGTCTACGGGTATTTGACAAGAAGAAACTATTCTAAGAGCTTTCAAAGAGATGCCAAGCCTCAGGTCAGTGCCATCACACAATAGAGAGGCACAAACAACAATGAATTCTAGAATATTTAGGTTATGCTTATCATCAGGTCAGTGCCACCGCACAGCAGAGAGGCATACAACCTATCTTCTTGTTAGAGCATTTGTTTCTTTTGCACATAACGCACCAACAACATTAGTCATTAGCTTGATTGCGTTTAGCAGTTTTTCCATGAGCTTTGCTCATTTTTATGGTCACACACACACATTTGTGGCATTTAATTTGCTCGTCACCCCTTATTGGAAATGCATTGATTGTGTTAACCAGGGAAAATATGAGAACCCACAGCTAGTTGAACAATTTAGTTTGAATAGTAATTCACCAATGAGGTCTGCTCATCTATTGTGTTCAATCTACCGACACATCACATAATGAACTAGAAACCTCAAGGTCTACTTTCTCTATGTTACCTCAGTAGCATACCAGTTTTACTATCATTTTTCTTTTGTTGTGCTTAGACTTCTCAGACTTGTAAAGATTTAGGGGGCGTCGAAGTGGTCGAGGCTACGACTGAAAAGATGGAAAGGATCAAAGCCTTTATGAAGGCAGCTAAAGATAGGCAAAAGTCATATGCTGATAAGAGATGTAGACCGATTGAGTTCTAAGTGGGTGATAGAGTTATGTTAAAGGTCTCACCTTGGAAGGATATCATTCGGTTCAGAACGTGGGGCAAGTTGAGCCCGAGATACATAGGGCCTTTCTTAATCATCGCTCGAGTAAAAGAGGTTGCCTATAGACTAGAGTTACCAGAAGAGTTAAATGGAATTCACCCGACATTCCATGTATCTCATTTGAGAAAGTGCTTAGTAGACGAGGATATGATTGTACCACTAGAGGATATCAAGGTAGATGAACGGCTCAATTATGTGAGCAACCAGTGGCGATCATTAATCGTAAGGAGAAGAGGTTAAGGAATAAAGTGGTTCCTCTTGTGCATGTACAGTGGAAGCACAGGAAGGGATCTGAGTCTACGTGGGAGACAGAGGAAGAGATGAGACTGCATTACCCACGACTGTTTGAGGAATAACAGGTTTCGGGGACGAAACCTAAATAACGGGGTGGACTTGTAACACCCGACTATTTATAAAAGACAAAGAAAGAAGAATAGAGTGAAGAAAAAGAAAAAATATATATTTTACCCAAGTTTGAGGGTAAAAAGTGTCCAAAAGGACAAAATGTTTGAAAAAGTGGGTGTAAAAGGTGATGGCCGCCCATCACCCTCTCTTCACACTCAACATTCGGATTTTAGAGAGAGAGAGTAACAAGGAGTTGAAACTCTCGGATTTTGAAGAACAAGAGTGAAAAGATCGAATTCAAGGTAAGGATTCATGTGTTTAAGATGTTCTTAACTGGTTTCATCCTCGGTTGTATGCTTATGTATGTTGTGTGTGTTCGGTTGTGTGGTGTTTGGTGGGTTTTAGGTGTTTGAGCTCAATTACAAATGGGTTTGAAGAAGTATTACCCAAAGAGCTGCAAAGGTGAGTTCTAGAACCCCTCTTTTACATGTTTTAACTGATTTTGGGGCTGGAAATGCATGTATGAACGTTTTATAAAAGTTGGGTTTCATACCCTTACGTATGTATGTGTGTATGTTGCGGGTGGGGTTTGATTTTGGGCTATGTTCATGTTTGATGATGTTATGGTTGTGTTTCTAAGGCTTAGAATGTAAGATTTAAGCTTAGAACATGATAGATGGTGTTTGGGGATCGAATTATAATGTTAAGTGTGACCTGGGCTGCTCATGCGCAAAAACAGTAGCTCATACGCCCAGCCATAAATACTGCTTAAGTGTTCCTCATGCAGATGAAGAGTCTGCTGGAGGAAATGCGGATGAACATGTTAATGCGGATGAATAAATTCATGCGGATGAACAATACGCATGATAAGTTCATGCGGATGAACAAATGCGGATGAATAAGTTAATGCGGATGAACAAGTTCATGTGGATGAACAAATGCGGATGAATAAGTTCATGCAGATGAACAAATGCAGATAAATAAGTTCATGTGGATGAACAAATGTGTATGAAAGTTATGTGACTGGAGGAAATGCGGATGAGTAAAGGAAATACGGATGAGCAAAGGAAATGCGGATGAGTAAAAGAAATGCGGATGAACATAAGAAATGCGGATGAGCAAAAAGAAATGAGGATGAACAAAAAGAAATGCGGATGAACAATAAGAAATGCAGATGAAGACTTAGAATATTTTTCTGACTTTTCGGGGAAAAAGTGCAGATGTATGCTTTGACTTGGGAGGTTCCCGGGGGCATAGTAAGTTGACTTTTGAGGTCATAGATGATGTGATGGGCATGATGATGATGATGCATGATTGTATGATGTTATGCATGATTGTATGATGTTATGCATGATGGTATGTGTGATGTATGTTATGTATGCATGCTGATATGTATGAAGTTCTGCATGATCTTGTTGATGTTCCTATTTATGTATGTTTATCTTCCCGTGGCTTTGCGTTGAATGTTAATGAAAGAAATGACTAAGTATTATGTAACGTAAAGCGGAAGATAATGAAAAGAGGAACTTAAAAAAAGAATGCATGCATTAATGAATGAATGAAAGTATGAAAGGCTTGCAAGCAAATGAAAGGAGGTTCATAACTCATTAAGAGTTGTTAGTTCAACTGTGTGTATTTATAGCATGCGATTTTGGCTAACTCATAAGGGTCCAATCACACAGTAAGAGTTCAGTCTTGGTGACTGCTCCAGTACATGTGATTTCCTAATTACTGTATGTATATTCAGCGTGCAATTTTGGCTGACCCATAAGAGTTCACACACATAGGGGGAGTCAGTCCTAGTCGCTTAACCCTAGATGATATGGCCTTGTGCTTAAGAGGGGGTTTAAGCATATGACAGGACCTAGGTAAAAGTGAAAAGATAATAAATGTATGAAAAGTGCGATACGTACAAAAAGTACGAAATGTGCGATATGTACGAATCAAACGATGATGAAGATAATAACTATTATCTATGTGTACGTATGATGTGTGACCACATACAAAAGTAAAGAACAATTTTAAAGGAAAGATAAAGTATGTTTTATTCTAAAACTAGAACTCACTCAACAACGTTGACTTTTTATACATTTTTCAGTTGGCAGGTAAAGTTGCTGAGGATGGCACGGGGCGGCTACTTGGCTCTTTTGGATGGCATTCTTTTGTTTAATGTTTTTGCATTGTAATGCGAACAAATGAAATTGTGTAACGAATGTTGTATTATTTTGCAAAAGCAATTTTAACGAAAATGTTGTTTTTAATGTTTCCGCTACAATGATTATTTAAGTTAATGTAATTATACGTTTTATGTGTGATGATTGGCCAGTTGTAAGTGTCCCGGGAACGGGGCCTTATAAGTTGGGATCTGAGCCAAAGTTTAAGTGAAATGGGTAAATTTTCAAAATAAACCTTAACTTAAACTGAAATGGGACGGAAAGGGAAGGGATGCCAGTCTAAGTAGCTATGTGTCATCAGGTATTTTCTTAATGTTAACTGGTATTACGTGCGCATGTTATGTGGTTATGTGTTGCTAGAGATTTAGATACTGATGTAGTCAGGACAGGTAATGCTTGCGATATGAAGAGTAAAGTAAGTGGCTAATGATAAGTGGCCACTGTAATTAAGGACTTACTATACTTGACATAAACTAAGTTGTTCCCTTGAATGACCGTGTTGGTGTTTAAATCTTTCAGTGTGTGTGTTAGAGGATGGCTGGTGGTAGATCATCTAAAGCTTCACATGGTGGAGGTCGTGGTGCTGAACCACGGGCTACGAGAGGAAGGCCTAGAGCTGAAAAGGTGGTTCATGAAGAACCCGAGACCCCTCATCCAGACGGCGGTGATGAGAGCGCCAATCTGAGAGCCTCAGTAAAGGAGGCTGTTATTGAAGAAGTTCATCAAGTCATGCAGACGATCTTACCATTTGTAGTGACTAAATTGATTAAGGCTATACGAGAAGGAGAGAGAAAGGAGAGAAACAAGTCATCGGGAGGATGGGAGCGACCAGAGCCTGAAACGGTTCTCTACAATAATGAAGAGGAGGAAGAAGAAGAGCTTGCGCCGGAGGTGGCACGAGGCTGTAACTACGGGGCGTTTCAAAGGTGTAAGCCCCCTACTTTTGATGGTAATGGCACAGCTGCTGCTGCTCATCGACAGGTGAGGGAAATAGAAGTTGTTCTGAATATCAGTGAGTGTCGAGAAAACCAGAAGGTGAAATTTCCTACCCACTCGTTTGTGGACTCAGCTCTATGTTGGTGGGACTATATAGTCCAAGCCGAGGGTAGTCGGGCAATTGGGAGAATGAGGTGGTCTGAGTTGAAAAAGTTGGTGATTGAGGGTTCTATCATCACAGGGAAATGGATAAGGTGGAAAAGGAATTTCTATAGTTGGAGGCAGGAACAATGACACATCAACAATACACCACAAGATTCAATAAGATGTCACGTCTGGTGCCAACCAAGTGACGCCTTTGTCATGAAAGATTAAGAGGTACATTCAGGGATTGCCGGTGGATATCCTTAGGCACATGATCGCTGCCCGACCGAGCACATTTAGGTGGGCGATTGATTTGGCAGCGAGATTGTATGATGAAAGAACTGTGGTGGCGACTGAAGGCAGCAAGAAAGGTGGTGGCGACCGGAACTAGAATGGAAAAAGATTTGGTCGGGGTGGTGCCCGATGAGTAACAAGAAGGCACGGGTGAATGACAGCCGTGTGGTCACACCCGGTGCGGGGTCGAAGAGATGTGTAAGTGCGGGAAGGAGCATTCAGGAGAATGCAAGTGGGGATCAAACATCTGCTTTAAGTGTGGGAAGCCGGGTCATATGGCTAGAGATTGTGTGGTTGTAAGGTGTTACAACTGTGGAGAGACCGGCCACATGTGCAGGGATTGTAAAAAGCCAAGGGTTGAGGGTTCAGGGATGAAGAAGACTGGAGGAGGAGGACCGAGGGCGAGCACCAGAGCATTTACGATGACACAGGAGGAGGCTAGGACGGACCCTGATGTTGTGTCAGGTACGTTTCTAGTAAACCAAACTTTAGCCTCTGTGTTATTTGATTCTGGTGCTAGTAAAAGTTTTATTTCTGCTGCTTTTCGTGCTAAATTGCCTGTTAGTAGTAAGAATATAGATGCACCCTTTGATGTAGAAACCGCCATAGGTAAGTCTACCATGATTTCTGAGATGGTAGAAGGTTGTGACGTGGAACTAGAAGGTCATAAGTTTCCGGATAGACCATTTATGATGACCTTAGGTGGTTTTGATATGCTTCTTGGGATGGATTGGTTAGCATACTACGAGACGAACATTGTGTGTCACATGAAGATGATTCGTTTAACAGCGCTTGACTGGAGTATGGTGAAGGTTTATGGGGATCGGGTCACGACGATCCCGAAAGTGATCTTAATGGCGGTGGCGGGAAAGTGCATGAGGCGTGGATGTAGCGCCTACTTGGCCTATGTCAAGGATGTGGAAACACCAACACCACAACTGTCTAATGTACCGGTTATGTGTGACTTTCTAGACGTGTTCTCAGAAGACCTACCAAGAGTGCCACCTGACTGAGAGATCGAGTTTCAGATTGATCTGATACCAGGTGCCCAACCTGTTGCCAAGGTACCGTATCGGTTGGCTCTGACTGAGATGAAAGAGTTGATGGAGCAATTGCAAGAGCTGATAGATAAGGGGTTTATTAGACCAAGTATCTCTCCTTAGGGTGCTCCGGTCTTATTTGTGAAAAAGAAAGACGGTAGTATGAGAATGTTTATAGACTACCGTGAGTTAAACAAGTTGACAGTGAAGAACCGATACCCGTTACCAAGAATTGATGATTTGTTTGATCAACTTCAAGGTGCCAGTTGGTTTTCAAGGATAGATCTTCGATCTGGCTACCATTAGTTAAAGGTGAAGGAGCAGGATATTCCTAAAACAGCTTTTCGCACGCGTTATGGTCACTACGAGTTTCTCGTTATGTCATTTGGTTTGACCAATGCGCCAGCTGCTTTTATGGACTTGATGAATCGAGTGTGTTGGCCGATGTTGGATAAATCAGTGATTGTGTTTATTGATGATATCTTGATTTATTCCAAAAGTGAAGAGGAGCATGTCGGTCACATTCGAGAGGTGTTGGAGACGTTGAGGAGGGAGAAGTTGTATGCTAAATTCTCCAAGTGTGCATTCTGGTTGCGTGAGGTTCAATTCTTAGGTCACGTGGTGAATCCCAAGGGGATTATGGTGGATCCAGCAAAGGTGGAGGCAGTGATGCAATGGAAGTCTCCAAAGACGCCATCCGAGATTCGTAGTTTCTTGGGTTTGGCGGACTACTACAGAAGATTTATTTAAGACTTCTCTAAGATAGCTTCTCCACTAACCAAGTTGACCCGGAAAGATGTAAAGTTTGTATGGGGTCAAGCTCAAGAGAAGGCGTTCAGGGAGTTAAAGGCGAGGTTGACTCAAGCTTTTGTTCTGGCATTACCCGATGGAAGTGAAGATCTGGTGGCTTATTCTGATGCTTCCTACTCGGGGTTGGGATGTGTGTTAATGCAGAGGGGAAACATGATAGCCTATGCATCCCGACAGTTAAAGGTTCATGAGGTTAATTACCCTACTCATGACTTGGAGCTTGTAATTGTGGTCTTCACGTTAAAGATATGGAGGCACTACCTATACGGTACAAAGTGCACCATATTCACCGACCACAAGAGCTTGAAGTACTTCTTTGAGCAGAAATATTTGAACATGACGCAGAGAAGATGGTTGGAACTCATAAAAGATTACGATTGCGAGATTCATTACCATCCGGGCAAAGCCAACGTGGTGGTGGATGCCCTTAGCCGAAATGAGAGACCCGAGCTGATTCGGGTGAAAGCTTATGTAACACCCAGTTATTTATTTATTTTGAAGCCAACAAATGAAGAAAAAGAAATAAAATCCAAAGTCGAGGGACCAAACTCGACAACAAAAGAAATTTGGGTGTGTGGTGATATTTGAAGGGAGAGGGCAGCCATTACCCTCTCCCCACACTCACATTTTCAGCAAACAAAAGAGAAAAGGAGAGAAAGAAGAGAAAAGGAGAGAAAAAGGTTGGTTCGGGTAGATTCAAGCTCGAAAATCATCGTGTAGCGAGTCAAATCGAAGCTCTTCTCGTTGTGGTCGTTTGTGTGAGTTCTAGTACCCTCTTTTACACGTTTTTGAAAGGATTTGGGGCTGGAACACATCTGAAATTGGGTTTTTGAGTGTGTGTGTGTGTGTGTGTGTGTGTGGTGTGTTTGACCCGTTTGTGTATGTGTATGTGTGTGTATGATTCATTTGGGTCTTGCTTTTGAGCTTGTGTGTGCTTGAATGGTGTTGTAGTATGCATTCCTAAGGTTTAGGATGGTTGATTTGGGCTTAGAATGGGTTTAGATGAGGTTGGAGGTCAAAAATGGTAGATTGTGTTCGGGGGTGAGCTGCATTCTGCACAGCTAGGGCTATGCGACCAAATGGCATGCCAATCGTGCGACTGGAGCCATACGCATGCCAGTTGTGCGATTCAAGGTCAATCGCATGTGAGACGTACGACTGAGGCCCATACGCCTGCCAGGCGTGCGACTAAGAGTCAATCGCATAAGGTCATTCACATGGGTGTTCATCCGCATTGGTGTTCATCCGCATGAGGTCTATTCGTACGATTGGGTGTTCATTCGCATAGGTGTTCATCCACATAGGTGTTCATCCGCATTGGTCCTTTTGCATGATGCTCAGTCAACAATGGAGGCCATGCGACTGAAGGGTGTCCATACGCCCGAATAGGGCTATTGTACCTGAGGAAAAGCATAGTCTAATGACTGACTTTCGAGGGAAAGTGCAGAAGTAAGTTTTGAAGTGGAAGTTCCTGTAAGTTCATGTAAGGTGGCTTTCGAGGCCTTAGAGGGTATGTTGGGCATGATGATGATGATGTTGCATATTATGCATGTTATATATGTATGATGTTGCCCTGTATGATGTTGATGTTTGTGTATGTTATGTGCCTTATTATGATGTATGTTTATCTTTCCCGTGACTTTATGTTGAATGTTAATGAATGAGTGTAAGTATTAGGTAACATAAAGTGAAAGATAAAGAAAAGAGGAATATGAAGTAAGAATGCATGTATTAATGATTGATGAGTGTAAAGAAAGTCTTGCAAGCATAGTATGTCGGGACAGGCCATTAAAAGGTGTTAGCCTAACAGTGTGCAGGTTTGCTACCCCGGGAGGATGCACATCGGGGTCTTTCTTTATGATTGACCATTTGTATAGCCCTATTGCTGCATACCCTAGGTACTACGACCAGAGGTGCGATGCACCATTATAGTTGGTCTATGATAGGCCTCAGTCCAGTATCAGAAATAGCTAGGTATTGCACATAGCAATGGTACACCTAAACTCTACCCTAGGTACTGTGACCAGAGGTGCGATGCACCGTTATAGCTGGTCTATGATAGACCTAGGTCCAGTACTAGGAATCGTTGGGTAAATTTTATGGTTGAAGGAAAGGAAAGGTAATGATGAAAGTATGCGAAGTTAATGAACGTAAG
This sequence comes from Flaveria trinervia, assembly GCA_025506515.1. Taxonomy (NCBI): domain Eukaryota; kingdom Viridiplantae; phylum Streptophyta; class Magnoliopsida; order Asterales; family Asteraceae; genus Flaveria; species Flaveria trinervia. The sequence goes on along the minus strand of CM046443.1, from coordinate 31,452,481 downwards.
AATGAAAGCATGAAAGATTAATGAGATAATAATGATATTATCTATGTGTACGTATGATGTATGATCGCATGAAAGAAAAGAATGGTTTTAACGAAAGAAAAGTATGTTTTATTTTATAAAACTAGAACTCACTCAGCAATGCTGACTTTGATGTGCTTCCCGTTGGCAGGTAATGATTGCTGAGGTTGGCACGAGGTGGCTACTCAGCTCTTTTGGGATGGCATCCATTTACTTAATGCTTTTGTGATGTAATGCAACAATGCATTTTGTAACTGGTTAACGATGTATTATTTTGCAAAAGTTTTTAATGAAATGAGATGTCATTTTTGAATGTTTCCGCTGCAACATTTATGTAAGAGAAATGAAAATGTATGTTTTATGTGCAATGATTTACTAGTTGTAAGCGTCCCGGGAACGGGGCCTTACAAGTTGGTATCAGAGCCAAAGTTTAAGTGAAATGGGTAAATTTTCAAAATAAACCTTAACCTAAACTGAGAATGGGACGGAAAAGGAAGGGATGCCAACTGAGTAGCTGCGTGCCATCAGGTATTTTCGTAAAGTTAACGGTATTATGTGTGCATGTTATGTGTTATGTGTTGTTGTGGATTTAAATACCGATGTAGTCAGGATAGGTAATGCTCGGGGTGTGAAGAGTAAAGTAAGTGGCTAATCACAACTGGCCACTGTAATTAGGGACTTACTATACTTGACATAAACTGAGCTTTCTCTTGAATGACCGTGTTGGTGTTTGAATCTTTCAGTGTGCGTGTGAATGGCTGTGGTAGATCTTCAAAAGCCACTCGTGGTGCTGGTCGTGATGGGCTGGTGTTGAGCTGCGACCAAGAAAGGAAGACCCAGAGTTGAAAAGGTGGTTCCTGAAGAACCAGAGACCCCTCATCTGAGGGTGGCAACGAGAGCGCCAATCTGAGAGCCTCAGTAAAGGAGGCTGTTGTTGAAGAAGTTTGACAGGATCAGCGATCACAAGTTTGATGTATTAGATTCAAAGCAGCGGAATACGAACAAGAATTAGACAAATGTAGCAAGCAATCGATACTTGTATGCATTAAGAGCGCATACGGTTATAGGGAGAGAATATTTGTTTCTGATTCAAGGAATGTTTATAGATATAGATATTTCTAATCAAATCATTCAAAAACATTCATTCATTCATCACTTATTACAATAGGTGTCACTCCTTATATAGAGTGCAACAATCACTGTTGTTATCACGGAAAGTGACAACTGGCAGATCTAATACAAAATAACTAACTCTTAACAAACTACTGAAATGTTCACAACTACTGAGAACATATCAGAGTGTTAAGTACAAAATATAAAACTACTGAAACTACAACGACTGAAGAACAAGCTCTTCAGTCGTTTTACAAAACTACTGAAACAATAAAAATATAAAACTACTGATATCACAACTACTGAAGAAGTACTCTTCAGTAGTTGTGACAAACTACTGATGCTTCAGTACTTGATCTTCAGACTTTGACCTTCAGATGTTTCATCAGCTGATGACTTCAGTAGATATCATCAGCTGATGTCTTCAGTCTTTGTCTTCAGACTTTGTACATCAGTTGTTGATCTTCAGCACTTGTAAACTTTCAGCTGTTGTACTTCAGTACTTTGGTCTTTCAGCTTCAGCACTTGGGTCTTCAGTGTTCAGCTTCAGTACTTGTGTTCTTCAGCTGTTGTACTTCAGCACTTTAGTTCTTCAGCTGTTGGAATCTTCAGCACTTGATCTTCAGCTGTTGAAGTCTTCAGCACTTGTCAAACTGCTGATGAGTCTTTCAGCAGTTGTTGTGATACCATGTGGGACTTAGACTTAGAGGTTTCTGATCTTGGCTCATTGGTTCTTTTGGTCCAACAACTCCCCCTGAACCATGCAGCCAAAACCTCTAAATTATTCGTTGTCCCACTTATTGTTGGCAAAGTGTTGGTCTTTTTCCTTCTTGATCAGTAGAGAAGATGACCCATGTAAGCTCCGGCCTGGGAAGAAACTCAAATATTGTTTGGCAGGTATGAATGGGAACTCTGTTTTGGGGAACAGGACACAGAGTTGTTATCCCATTCATGAGATTCACTTCCCCATAATGAGTCTGTATGACTCTCTTGTGTAGGCCTCAAGGAAGGTGATTTGTTCCTCCATGGTTAGCTCTTCAGCACCTCCTTCAAACAATGATTCAGGCCCATAATACTCAGACAGGTATTTGGCCTGTTTCCCATTCTTTAGCTCCACAGTTGTTATTATTTGAGCAAACTCGTCCGGGTGATTACCCTCTAGGAACAACTGGATCCATTTTTCCTGACTTCCTCAAGCCTCTTGTAACTAACCCCTTTTTCACTATTTTGTTTTCCAGCATCTTCTGAGGGGTTAGATTAGCTTTATAGGCTTCTTGAAGTCTTCTAGGATTTCCCAGGGTGAAACTACAAAGACCAGAGAGATCACTTCATCTACGATCTTTTTCACCTGGCCAATGTATCTCTGAGGTATATTTTTCTTATGAATTCTGTGAGGACCCTGGGATCAGGCCAAATCCTCACTCTTTCCTTTTGTATTGAAAGGTATGCCTAAGAGTGTAAAGTCTGAGGGCTTGCTTCTTCATATTGATGATAGAAGATGTGGCTGCATAAGCTTTGTCAACTCTCTTCAGCAATTCCTCATCATGCTGTTTATGAAGCTCTTCTTCTTCTAGCTTCACTTTAACCATTTGTCTCTGGACTTCAGGAGTAATTGCTGAGGAGTGACTTGTGGCCTTAGCAACTGAATCACAGCTGAGAGTGGCAGCCTATCTTCATCATCTTCTTCATCATCTTCTAGCCTCAATATCCTTCTCTTCTTCTTCAAGGGTATATCATCGGCTATGGGTTTTGAGGTAAGGGAGTTGGTTTGGTGGGTTGTGTTTTGGGTGGTTTTGGTGCGGGAATGTTGACAGGCTGTCTAGCATCCTTGAGGTGAGTGTGGGTTTTGATTGCTTGGCTAGCTCAGTCCTGCTCCCAGCACCCGCTTCATTCAAAGCTTCAATAACAAGCCCCTTAGTATATGCTTCAGACGAACAGATCTTGGTGGTGATTGCCAAGATACTGTCCCTGGACCAAGCTTTGATTTCGATCATTGATCTTCCAAGATATTTTGCAATAAATCTAATCATGATTTCAAGCCTTTCTCTTTCTAACACTTCATAACTTGCCCATCTATTCTGGATTTCTTCAATCTCTAGTCGTCGAATCTCAGAGTCAAGTTATTGGTGTCATGGCCTTGCCTAAACAGCTGATCAATGATGTTGTCCATTGATCTGCTGTGTTCGGCATCAGCCTCTTTTATCAGTAGTTCCAAGGCTTTATCAAGTGATCATCAGCACTTTTCTTTTCGCTTGTAGGTGAGCAGTGGTTGTTGTTCTTTCTCCTCTTTGGGCTTGCTTCGCTTCCTTCTTTTCCTCGGATCTTTTCCTCTTCTTTTCTTTCACTGTAGTACTCTCCCCTTTTTGGATGCATTGGAGGAGGGGTTTGTACCACAGAAAGAGTCTTTTGGACAGCAGCATCAATCAAGGGCTGTAAAGTTGAGGAGGAAAGCCTCTCATCAATGGCTTTGGTCACAATATTAGTGATTATGGGTGAGATGAGAGGGAGGGAATTTTGGAGTACAGCACCTATTTGCTCAGGAGGGTTTGTTCCTGAGAAGTAGGGCCTGAAGCAGAGGCAGGTGGTTGAGTTTGGGTGGCTCAGTGTTTGGGAAACCTTCAAGTGAAGGTGCCATTGTGGGTGGGTAGAGGCAGATGGTCTTTCTCCTTGTGAGAGTTGATCAAAGTAGGTTTTGCAGCCTACTGACCTTCTCTTCATGGATTGTGTTCTGGGCAAGAACATCGTAGAAAAAGCCCAGGTCATCATCAGCCGAAGCTGAATCATCTGACTCCTGCTTAGAGCAGGATTTACATGCACTGGGTGTAGACCAGTTGACGCATGTGCCCTTTGCTTGGTACTGGGGACTTCCAGCCTCAGGACAGTGTCCATCATCAGCTGTTGCCTCTAGTGAGGTCTTAGCAATATTACCAGCCTCATTCTGATCATGTGCTGAGTCAGAGGAGGTGGCAGCCTCACTAGATATTTAAGCTCCTTGTCTACACCAGGAGATAGAAGTGGTAAACCCCTGTGCTGTGGGTTCTCAAGTGCACTGTGTTCCTCCCCCTCAATTGTAGAGGTATTCCTAGTAGCGGGTTTCTGGGAGCGGGGTGAGAAGTGCG
>CM046443.1:31309494-31448131 GCA_025506515.1 Flaveria trinervia | reverse complement strand
GTCTTCAGCACTTGATCTTCAGCTGTTGAAGTCTTCAGCACTTGTCAAACTACTGATGAGGCTTTCAGCAGTTGTTGTGATACCGTGTGGGACTTAGAGGTTTTCTGATCTTGGCTCATTGGTTCTTTTGGTCCAACAAGGGTGCATCACTTGTGATGCTTGTGGACTTCAGGAACTGGAACCTGTTTCCTCCGACCGTTCTGGTCATCGCTTCAGTTTCACTTCAGAGGAGGAGTCACTTTCATCGACTACCCTTCTGACTGAGTAGATGACTCTCCCTGTGTGCTGGATGGAGTGTTTAGTATATCATACATCATCCTAGTTCTACTCATCTCTGAGGGAGAAGAGAGAGATTTGAAAGTTTGAAGAATCATCATATCGAAGAAGTATGCGGTCCTTTTCCTGTAGGGGGTTGGTATATCTCTGAACGTCACCATTACACCACACTTCTACAAGACCCCGTTGAGTTTATTGTAACTCGCTTGTTCGGTATGTTTGTAATCCTAGAAAAATTCCTTCAACTACCTCTCGCTGATTTTCCTTCTTGTCTTCTTCGAAGTGTACACGGTGCGCCAAAGGTTCAGATACTCAAATTCGGTTTGCGTCTTTGAAGTAGCTATACATGTCTTTCCGTGCGCTTGACTATTAGGACTCGTTTCAGTGTATAGCAGCATTTGCCACTGCCTCGTTCCAGAATTGGATAGGCAGTTTCGAGTCTGCCAGCATCGTCCGGGCTGTTTCTATCAAGCTCTGTTCTTTCTCTCAGCAACTCCATTCATCTGAGGTGTGTAGGCAGAGGTGAATTGATGCACAATTCCCCTTTCCTTGCAGTATGCCTCCATCCCTTGATTCTTGAATTCTGTCCCGTTGTCTGAGCGTATTTGTCGAACTTTGAGCTTGTAGAGTGATTCCAGTGTGGTTACTATTCTTTGAATGTCTCTAAAGTTTCTGATTTTGATTTCAGAAACATTACCCGTGAACCTTGAGTAGTCATCAGTGACCACATAACAGTACGCGTAGCCTGCGATGCTCCTTGTACTAACTGGACCGAACAGATCCATGTGAAGAAGCTCAAGAGGAAATTCTATTGAATGAACTTTCTTTTCCTTATGAGACTTCTTTGTCTGTTTGCCCTTCTTGCAAGCTACACAAAAGTCAGGAAGTTGGAAGTTCTTGACATTCACTCCTCTAACTAAATCCTTCTGAATCAAATGATTCATCTTCCTTTGACTAATCTGTCCCATTCTCCGATGCCAGGAGATGGAATCCTTCTCAGTAGCTTTAGATAGAAACACTGAACCTCATGATCCGTTGTGGCAGCTGTTGACAGATCCAAGACATAAAGGTCTTTATATCTTGAAGCAGTCATCAGAACTTGGTCTTCTGGGATCATATATTCTTTCTTCAGCACGTAACACTTCTGATTATCGAAGACGACTTTAAATCCTTTATCACAGATTTAGGACACAGAAAGTAAGTTGTTCTGAAGTTGTTGAACGTAGTTCACTTTATCAAACTTAACTTTCTGATTTCCCACTTCTCCCTGAGCTGTGATATAGCCTCCTTTGTTTCCTGCAAAGGAAACATGACCTCCTTTTATTTTTTGACGTTAGATAAAAGGCGCTATTTCCTGTCATGTGCCTGGATGCTCCGCTGTCTATAATCCACGTGTTAGTGTCAGCACTATATCGAGCACCCTGCGCATACAAAGTAAAAGAATCAGTTTAGGTTAGGAACCCAAGCTTTGACTGTTTGGGTTTCCCAGAGGCATCACACATCATGAACTCCACCCATTGACCCTTAGAAGGTGAGGGTAGCTCAGGTTCTTTCTTGTTATCAGTATCAGACACGAGGGTGGATTTTTCTTTCCATAAGCCATTTGTGCAGTGCCTGTTTATGATAAACAGTCGTCTGGCTTACAGGTTGGACTTTAGGGTCACTAGCTCTTCTAGGTGGAGTTAGAGAACTCCGCTTAGAAGACCTAGGTCGAGTCCAGAAGATCAATCTTCTTCCTAGGTGTCTGATAGAAATAACAGTCGGAAGCAATGTGTCCACATTCTCCACAGTTGTAGCATGACCTGCTATCAACTTTATGAGTAGACTTTCTTTGTGGAGAAGTGCGTGACACTCTAGTAACATCAATCACTTTAGTTTTTGACTCTTGGATGTTTGATGTTTTCTCTGGTATAACAAATTTTACTGATTTAACCTGTTTTCCTTTTTGGTTAGCTGGTTTTTGACTTGAAGCTGTGAAAAAGTAACATTTGAAGTCCTTTTAGGTTCTGATTTGACTCTATTTGAACCTGACTGTAAATTACTTTTTCAAATTCATTTTCCAGGTTAACACATGGCAATTTACCTTTTGCCTTTGAAGTGGCCTCCTTTTGTTTCTTACCAGATTCAGTAGATGAACATGAGTGTCTGGATCAGTAACAAGAGGAGTGGTCACCACATGATCCTTGATGGGGTTATTATTTACTGGTCTAGACTTGGTGTTCATCAAGGTCTCAGGTGGTGGTAACCACTTTGTAGCCTAATCCCTCCCCGTTATTCCTTTCTCTTACTAAGTGTTGAACTATGTGTGAAGAACTAGTCCAACTATGCAGTTTCTGTTTTAATGAATTAACTTCGACTTCTAAAACTGCTTTTTGTTTCTTAGTGTCTTCTAGGGAGTAAGATAGTACCTAATGTCGTTTGCTTGGTTAAAAGCCACTACTTCGGTTTCCCAAAGTTGTTTGGTCAATAGGTCTATCTTTTCTTTATAACACTGCTCATTTTGTTTTAGCACTCTATTTGCCTCAGTACACAGACGTAAATCTTTTACTAAGTTATCATTATGGTCTAATAACCTAGCAAATTTGTCATCTATGCTCTTCCTAAACGTGTCCACAATCAGACAAGCATGGTTATTAAAAAGTCGGTCAGTGGTACTTACCTGAGTTGGTCCAGAAGTATTAGCCATCAGTGCTGCATCAGATGATTCTGGTTCTGTCGACTCTGGCTTTTCAGTCTCTGAGGTGGAGACTTCCTCATTTGGCTTGTAGCTGACCTCGGCTGCAGTTGTTTCTTCACTATGTGACATTGCAATTTCTACTGCTATATCACCTTCACTCGCAGAATCATCGTCACTGTCCTCGACACTGGCAATGTTAGATTCTCCTGGTGAGACAAACCTGAAACTCCAATCCTGTCCTTCATCATCATGAGCAGTTAGTGCTTTAGGGTCCTTGTTTGATGAAGTAGAATTAGAGGGTTGCTTGTCCTGGCGAGTAAATGATGAGAACGGATTCCCATTCCCCGTCTTCTTTGGCTTGACACATTCTCGTTTGAAGTGCCCCTTTCTCCACAATTAAAGCAGGTCACTTTACTCTTGTCGAAGCCAAAGGTGGTGTCCTTAGTAGCAACCAAGTTCTGTCCAGTCTTTTTCACAAACTTTTTCGCCCTTCGAACAACACTTGCTAAGGCCCACATTATATCCATTCTTTCGAGCTCCATCTCATCCACCTGCTCGTAGTCCTCATCTGCCAGATGGCAGTTTCCAATCTTCCCAGCAACAAGTCCATCATATGAATGAACCACTGCTGCTAGGAGATCCATATGCTCTCGTGCTACTTCCACGGTCACATTACCGAAGTTCTCGGTCTTCAGTTTAGTAGTGTTAGCTTCTGATCCAATATGATGGGTACATGGTGACCCAGACGTGTCTGATCCAGAAGTAGAGGCATGTGAAGGACCTGACGAGCTAGACACAAAAGCAGTCTGGAGGGGTGCTCCAGATGCCTTAGCTTGAGGTGTGGCGTTGTATAAAGCTGGATTTTGTGTGTACGAAGACTTCTGAGCTCTATACTTCATCCTTAGTGCTTCTTCTCGCAATTTAAGAATGAAGTCATTTATATCCAGCTTTACAAGGATTCCATTCTGTCTTAGGTTAGACACGAATGTAGCCCACTTATCCGGCAACCCGTCTGCGAAGTTGCTTACTTTTTCTTCCATGGTAGTAACCACTCCATGGGTATGCAATTCGCTCATCAAGTGGTAGAATCTATCTATGACGTCGTCCAAGCTTTCATTACCAATTGAAGAGAAGTTATCAAATTCCTTCTTTAACTCTTTTGCTTTGATTGCCTTCAATGATGCATTACCATCATATCTCTTCTCTAGCACATCCCACAGTTTCTTGGATTGCTTGTTCTCGGAATACTGGTGGAATATGTCTTTGGGGATCGACTGAGTGATCAATGCATATACTCTTTTCTCTGCATTGTACTTTACTTTCTGTGCGTCGGTCATCCCGCTTAATGTTAGTTTAACCCCATCAGCTCCCACCGGTGTACTATACCTGTCTCAATGGCTTCCCACAGATTAGGATCTACTCCATTAAGGTAGATCTCAAAACGTTGTTTCCAGTGGGGAAACTCATCTAAAGTCAAGAGCTTTGGTGGTTTATTGTGATTCCCCACCTCACTCTCAAGCAGCAACAGATTCTGTATCCTTGAGTCTTTCCCAGCAGTAAAGGCTGACATCTGATCTTCCATGATGAATAAACTTATAATCTAATCAAACAAACTTTTACTGATGCGACTGAAGGATGCGACTGAGCTAATCGTGCGTATAAGCTCTGCGATTGGTTCAATCGTGCGAATGAACTGGGCGATTGGTTCAGTCGTGCGAATGAATCTGGTACGTATGAGCTATGCGAACGAATGGTTCAATCGGCCGAATGAAGGTGCGACTAGGTCCAATCGTGCGTATGAGTAGTAAGAATGGTGTCCAGTCGTACGACTGAGTCAGTCGTGCGATTGAAGCCGCTGGTTTGCGAAAATTTCTAGGTTTGACGTTTTCAGCCGTAAAAACTCGAAATTTTACAAGTTCTGATTGCCTGAGTCCATAGAAGCCAAACGTCGATGAGCAGGAACTTCCAAGATCACTTTTGATGCCAAAGATTGCGTTTTTTATTGTACAAACACAACTTATGCAATCTTGATTGAATCAACACGTAATCAAGAGCCAATAGCTCTGATACCACTTGTTAGGACCTGGTATTCGACTGAAATACCTAGAGATCACGTGTATACCGGATCAAATAGTGCGGAATCCTATTTGATTGGCGATCCAATCAGTGAGAACACACGAAGAATCAATCAAGGATAGAAACTAACGTTAGAAATCGATAAGGAATCGATCTAATGTGTTCTATGAACTTGGAGAACGATTTGGAAGGTTTCTGGACGGCTAGGTTCGTATGGATTGAACTTGAACGAATCTCCCTATTTTTCACGAATTGAGTTGTATTTATAGGTTGGCACTCTTCAATCGTGCGACTAAACCATTAGTTTGGTTAAGTCGTGCGATTGAACCATGCGGTTGGTTCATTCGTGCGACTGAGTGTTCAGTCGTGCGATTGAGCCAATCTTATGTTACAGTCGTATGACTGATCCAGTCTCCTGGTTCAGTCGTGCGACTAAGTCAATCGTATGAGGTTCTTCATGCTTATGGTTCATTCGCATGAGCCATTCGCATGGGAACTTCATTAAGTTAAGTTTGAATGTTTTAGTTAATTAATATAATATTATATGTAATCATTCAAGTAATCATACACTCAATCAATTCATTTACGACTCATTAATGAACTATTAAACATTATAACCAACAGACTATCAACATCAGTTCATTAATCATACCAAACAAGATCTATTACATCACATATCACGATCTAGGGACATACATGTATCAACATGCCCTCACATTGCCAAATATACCTTCTTACCCCATCACCATCACATATCAAAGACACCCCAAATGAACCCTTGTTCAATCTTCTCTGATTGAACAAGCTCCTCCTATTCAATCCAAAAGGACTAGTGTGGAACAATGGGCTCCCACTCAGTAAGAAGTCTCACCATCCTTCACAATTGACCTTAATATGGGTTTTGAGTCTCCTCAGTCTCAAACCCATGAGCCCAAAACCCAAGCTGAAAACCCTCAAGGTTAAGTCCCCCAAAACCATTATACTCCTCTAAGCAGCCACAAAAGGACAACCCTACCATAGGCTCAATGCCTATAGACATTGACCAAGGTCCCAGGTCACTAGGTTTCACTTCTATATCTTTTACTAACCTTCTTTTCGGAACCATTTGATTGGTTTCCGGGTTATTCACCATAGGCTTGTGTGGACCATGTACCACTGATGTCCAACACCCTGCGCTGTTAACAGACAGGTGATGGAGCATACGTCTTTGCCATATGTTATACTCATTCCTAACCAGCATTGGTGGCTTGGTTGAGGAACCAGTATTGTGAGGATCATTGGAGGGAGTGGTCATTTTCAGTTCAAAAACAAATTAATTCAACCTTTTAAAAGATTTTACACAGACCACAACAGACTCAATGAAAACCAAGAGAAGATCTCAGGATGAATGACCAGAAATACAGAAAATTCAATCTCTATAACCGTTTCTTGCAAAAACAAAAGCTAATTCAATCAAACTTAGATCTTGAATAGCAGTTTCAATGATTAATTATTAGATATATCAATGATTAAACTGCTCTGATACCATTTGACAGGATCAGTGATCACAAGTTTGATGTATTAGGATTCAAAGCAGCGGAATACGAACAAGAATTAGACAAATTGTAGCAAGCAATCGATACTTGTATGCATTAAGAGCGCATACGGTTATAGGGAGAGAATATTTGTTTCTGATTTCAAGGAATGTTTATAGATATAGAATATTTCTAATCAATCATTCAAAAACATTCATTCATTCATCACTTATTACAATAGGTTGTCACTCCTTATATAGAGTGCAACAATCACTGTTGTTATCACGGAAAGTGACAACTGGCAGATCTAATACAAAAATAACTAACTCTTAACAAACTACTGAAATGTTCACAACTACTGAGAACATATCAGAGTGTTAAGTACAAAATATAAAACTACTGAAACTACAACGACTGAAGAACAAGCTCTTCAGTCGTTTTAACAAACTACTGAAACATAAAAATATAAAACTACTGATATCACAACTACTGAAGAAGTACTCTTCAGTAGTTGTGACAAACTACTGACGCTTCAGTACTTGATCTTCAGACTTTGACCTTCAGATGTTTCATCAGCTGATGACTTCAGTAGATATCATCAGCTGATGTCTTCAGTCTTTGTCTTCAGACTTTGTACATCATTTGTTGATCTTCAGCACTTGTAAACTCTTCAGCTGTTGTACTTCAGTACTTTGGTCTTTCAGCTTCAGCACTTGTGTTCTTCAGCTGTTCAGCTTCAGTACTTGTGTTCTTCAGCTGTTGTACTTCAGCACTTTAGTTCTTCAGCTGTTGGAATCTTCAGCACTTGATCTTCAGCTGTTGAAGTCTTCAGCACTTGTCAAACTGCTGATGAGTCTTTCAGCAGTTGTTGTGATACCATGTGGGACTTAGAGGTTTTCTGATCTTGGCTCATTGGTTCTTTTGGTCCAACAAAGTTCATCAGGTCATGCAGACAATCTTACTGTCTCTAGTGACTGAAGTTATCAAGGTTGTACAAGAAGGGGAAAGAAAGGAGAGAAATAGGTCCTCGGGAGGACAGGAGCAACCAGAGTTGGAAATGGTTCTCTCTGATAATGAGGAAGAGGAAGAAGAAGAGCCTGCGCTGGAGGCGGCATGAGGCTGTAACTATGGGGCGTTTCAACGATGCAAGCCCCCTACTTTTGATGGACTTGGCACTGTTGTTGCTGCTCACCGGTGGGTGAGAGAAATAGAAGTTGTATTGAATATCAGTGAGTGCCATGAGGACCAAAAAGTAAAGTTTGCTACCCACTCTTTTGTGGACTCGGCTCTGCACTGGTGGGACAATATAGTCCAAGCCGAGGGTAGTCGGGCAATCGGGAGGATGAGATGGTCTGAACTGAAGAAGTTGGTTGAAGGGTTTTGTCCTCATCGGGAAATGGACAAGGTCGAAAGGGAGTTCTTGCAACTGGAGGCGGGAACGATGACGCACCAATAGTACACCACCAAATTCAAGGAAATGGCATGTCTGGTGCCGGATCAGGTGACACCTCTGTCTCAAAAGATCAAGAGGTATATTCAGGGTTTGCCGACGGACATTCGCAGGCATATGATCGCTGCCCGACCGAGCACGTTTAGGTCGGCAGTGGATTTGGTGGGGATACTGATGATGAGAGGGTCGTGGTGGTGGTGGCTGAAGGTGGCAGGAAGGTCAGAGGTGATCAAAACTGGCAAAGGAAGAGGTTCGGTCGGGGTAATGTCTCGACGGTTAACAAGAAGGCACGGGTGGATGACCGCCGTGTGGCCACATCGAGTGCGGGGTCAAAAAGGTGTGGCAAGTGTGGAAGGGAGCATGAGGGAGAATGTAGGCTAGGATTGAACGGGTGCTTCAAATGTGGGAAGATGGGGCGTATAGCCAAGGACTGTCGTATGATCCGGTGCTTTAACTGTGGCGAAGAAGGTCACATAAGTAGAGATTGCAAGAAGCCTAGGGTCGAGGGTTTCGGGGGGAAGAAGATGCGAAGTGAAGGACCGAGGGCGAGCGCCAGGGCATTCACTATGACACAGGAGGAGGCTAGGATGGACCCTGACGTTGTGTCCGGTACGTTTCTGGTGAACCAAACTTTAGCTTCTGTGTTATTTGATTTGGGTGCCAGTAAAACTTTTATTTATGCTACTCTCTGTGCTAAGCTGCCTGTTAGTAGTAGACGTGTTGATGCGCCCTTTGATGTAGAAACTGCCATAGGTAAGTCCACCAGGATTTCTAAGATGATAGAGAACTATGATGTGGAACTTGAAGGTCATATGTTTCCCGTGAGACCGTTCGTGATGAACTTAGGTGGTTTCGATTTGGTTCTTAGGATGGATTGGTTGGCGGAATCTGAGGCGAACATTGTGTGTCGCAAGAAGATGATTCGTTTGACAGCGCCTGACGGTGTTTGGTAACTGTTTATGGAGATCGGCTCACGATGACCCCGAAAGTGATCTCAATGGCGGTGGCGGGAAAGTGTATGAGGCGTGGATGTAGCGCCTACTTGGCTTATGTAAAGGATGTGGATACACCCACACCACAACTGTCTGATGTACCAGTTGTGTGTGACTTTCCGGATGTGTTCCAGAAGATTTACCAGGAGTGCCACCTGACAGAGAGATCGAGTTTCAGATTGATCTGATACCGGGTGCCCAACCTGTTGCCAACGCTTCGTATCGGTTGGCTCTGACTGAGATGAGGGAGTTGATGGAGCAGTTGCAAGAGCTACTTGATAAGGGAGTTATTCGATCGAGTATCTCACATTGGGGTGCTCCGATCTTGTTTGTGAAGAAGAAAGACGGTAGTATGAGAATGTGTATTGACTACCGTGAGCTGAACAAGTTGACGGTGAAGAACCGATACCCCTTACCGAGAATAGATGATTTTTCGATCAGCTTCAAGGTGCCCGTTTGTTTTCAAGAATATACCTTCATCTAGTTACCATCAGTTGAAAGTGAAAGAGCAGGATGTTCATAAAACAGCTTTCCACACGCGCTATGGTCACTATGAGTTTCTTGTCATGTCTTTTGGTTTGACTAATGCGCCAGCTGCTTTTATGGATCTGATGAATCGAGTGTGTCAGCCGATGTTGGATAAATCAGTGATTGTGTTTATTGATGATATCTTGATTTATTCGAAGACTGAGATTGAGCATGCCGGTCACATTTGGGAGGTTCTGGAGTCGTTGAGAAAGGAGAAGTTGTACGCCAAGTTCTCCAAGTGTGCATTTTGGTTGCACGAAGTTCAGTTCTTGGGTCATGTGGTAAATCCCGACGGGATTATGGTGGACCTGGAAAAGGTGGAGGCAGTGATGCAATGGAAGTCTCCAAAGATGCCATTCGAGATTCGTAGTTTCTTGGGTTTGGCAGGCTACTATAGAAGATTCATCCAAGACTTCTCTAAGATCGCTTCTCCACTACTAAGTTGACCCAGAAGGATGTGAACTTTGTATTGGGTCAGGATCAAGAGTAGGAATTTGAAGAATTGAAGGCGAGATTGACTCAAGCTCTTGTTCTATCATTACCCGATGGAAGTGAAGATCTGGTGGTTTATTCTGACGCTTCCTACTCAGGGTTGGGGTGTGTGTTAATGCAAAGAGGGAAGGTTATAGCTTATGCATCCCGACAGTTGAAGGTTCATGAGTGTTGGACCAAAAGAACCAATGAGCCAGATCAGAAAAACCTTAAGTCCCACAGACGTCACAACAACTGCTGAAGTCCACAAAGTCTGAAGACACAAGTGCTGAAGACAAAGTCTGAAGACAAGTGCTGAAGACAAAGTCTGAAGACACAAGTGCTGAAGACAAAGTCTGAAGACACAAGTGCTGAAGACAAAGTCTGAAGACACAAGTGCTGAAGACAAAGTCTGAAGACATGTGTTGAAGACAAAGTCTGAAGACACAAGTGCTGAAGACAAAGTCTAAAGACAAGTGCTGAAGACCAAGTATCAAACATTATCACAACAGCTGAAGAGGTCTTCTTCAGTAGTTGTGATGGTTTTCTTTCAGTAGTTTTATGTTTTTCTTTTTAGTAGTGTTGTAAAACGACTGAAGAGCTTGTTCTTCAGTCGTTGTAGTTTCAGTAGTTTCGTATCAGTAGTTTTATGTTTTGTACTTAGCACTCTAATATGTTCTCAGTAGTTGTGAACATTTCAGTAGCTTGTTAAGTTTTAGTTATTTTGTAATAAATCTGCCAGATGTCACTATCCCGTGATATCAGCAGTGATTGACTCTATATAAGGAGTGTCACCTAATTGAATCTGTGAATGATTGAGCAGAAACTTTGATATTATTGAAACATTCCTTTTCACAGAAATATATTCTCTCGTTACAACCGTATTGTTCTTAATGCATACGAATATCAAATTCTTGCTATAATTTGTCTAATTCTTGTTCTTATTCCGCTGCGTTACACTCTAATCCATCAAACTTGAGATCTCTGATCCTGTCAAATGGTATCAGAGCAAGTTAATCATTGATCGATCTAATAATTGATCATTGAAACTGCTATCCAAGATCCAAGTTTGATTGAATTAGCATTTTTGCAAGAAACGGTTATAGAGATTGAATTTTCTGTGTTTGTGGTCATTCATCCTGAGATTTATTCTTGGTTTTCATTGAGTCTGTTGTGGTCTGTGTAAAATCTTTTAAAAGCTTGAATTAAATTGTATTTGGACCTAAAATGACTACTCCTTCCAATGATCCTCACAATACTGTTCCTCAACCAAGCCTCCAATGCTGGTTAGGAGTGAGTATAACATATGGCAACGACGAATGCTCCATCACCTGTCTGTTAACAGCTCAGTTGTTGGACATCAGTGGTACATGTCCACACAAGCCTATGGTGAATAACCCGAAACCAATCAAATGGTTCCGAAGAGGAGGGAGCAATACTCAGATGAGGATAAGAAATTGTTTGATATTGATGCAAAAGCCAATGGAATTCTGGCCATGGCACTGCCCATGAATCTATTCTGGGCTAATGCATTATGAAACTGCCATGACCTCTGGAATGCCTTGAAAGAACAATTTGGAGGAACAGATGAGGTCTTGGCAAATAATAGAGAAATCCTTGCCCAACAATATGAGACATTCTCTCATAGGAAGGGTGAGACACTGACTCAACAGTTTGAGCGGTTCTCTTGTTTGATCTCTAAATTAAAAATGGTCAAACATGAGTACACAAATATCCAGGAATAACAGATTCTCAGATCACTGCCTGAGAGATGGGACACATATACTATTGTCCTACGCTCCAGTGCAAATTTGGACAAACTATCTCTCACCCAACTCCATGGGAAATTGCTCACATTTGAGAGAGAGATAGAACAGAAACAAAAACTGTCATCATCTGGAAAGCTCACTGATGATTTTGTACCAGGAAACACTGCCTTGGTAAGTCATGAGTCAGAGTATGCAGGATCAGAATGCCACTATGATGAGCATATTGATTTCACCTCAAACAATTCTAATCATGCCTTTGGAGTGTTGATTGTCATTCTGGTAATAATAGTGACAATCTATGCTTATCATGGATGATTTGAAGGGCATTGCTGATGATGATTTAGAAGAGATGGATATTTTGAGCAAAATGGCCTTGATCAATATCAGATCTCAGAAATTCTACAAGAGAACTGGCAGGAAATTTCCTGGACTCTCTGACAAAACCAAAGTCGGTTTTGACAAGAGCAAGTTGAAGTGTCACAAATGCCACAAGCTTGGACACTTTGCAAGAGAGTGTAGATCAACTGGATCTAACACTTATGCACCCTTTTTGACTTTTCCAAATAATTCACAATCCAAAGGGCAACATTCTGCTGGTTCTAGTCATTCATCACACCCTCAATCCCTACATATTTGTTCCTCAGGGTCAAATGCCATATCCTTATCCCTGCTATTATATGCCACAGTCAAATCAAGTTCAAGCTCCTATTGTACCACATCTCATGCATTACCAGAACCTCAACCATCTCCATCTCCATCTCAATCACAACCTCATCACACACACTTCTTCACACCTGGAGTCGTTGACTGGAGTAGCTTACCTGATAACTTGTCTGGTCACACTGAGCAATACTATGCTGGTGCTAGTCAACAGGTGGTGAACACTCTTTTGGAAATCTTGCTCTCATGGCCCTGGAGTCTACTGAGGGTTCCTGTTCAAATGCATCATCTTCACAGGTAACTCAGGTATCTTCAAAGGCTAAAGCCAAGTTATGTTCTGAATCATGCATAGCTGCCTTGTCTCTATTAGAGAGGCAAATGTAGCATTAATAATCAAAAACTTGAGTTTGAGAAAACCATTTTCAAAAGAAAGCTGAGTATGAGTCTGCTCTTAACAGTAAAAGTGATGAGATTTATAAGCTTAAATGCCAATTAAATGATGAAAAGGCCAAGCTAGAGGTTATTCTGGAAGACCACAGGAGTCTCAAAAAGTGAAAGAATCTCCAAACCAAATTATCGTGTGAGTCATTCTCCAATGATAATCTAAGATCAGAGAATGAAACCAGTGTTAAGATCTCAACAAATAAATTGACTGATGGTCTAACTACTGAGACTCATATGAATCTGAGTACTTCAGATGTTGTTCCTCAATGTACCCCAAGTACTGAAAGAGACCCAACATCTGAAAAGCATTTCAAATCAGTTGAAATACAAGGACTAACAACTGCTGAGGAATCCATCAAACAGTCTATTAGGACGGATGGAAAACAGTTGAATTACCAGTCTTTAGCTGTTACAAATCCTTTAGTACCTAGTACTGATAGGAGGAAAGTACTGAAGATCACACCTTCAGTAGTTTCCCTTCAACAGTAAAGATGTCCAAGAGAAGAATAAACCATGTGAAATTTGTGGTAAATTCAATCATTTATCTGATGAATGTTGGTACAAAAGGGTTTAAAGCTCCAAAGGGATGAGCTCATTAAACTAGAAATAAATAAAATGAAAACGAGTTTGAGACCAAGTTTGTACCACAATCATCTCAACCTGATAAACCCAAGGCCTTACCCAAATCCACTAAGAAGGATACGGTTTATCAGGATACAGCTGATATTGTTCCTCATGATAAACATAAGACTAAGTCTGTGAAATCTAAGAAGGAGGAAATGGTGGGTCACAGGAACTCATCAAAAACAAGCTCTGGAGTGTCAAATGAACTGAAAGCTCGAGCTTCAAATCAGACACAGCTTGTTATGATGGTTCAGCATCTGTTGGGGAGAGTTAACCAACTTGAAGCCACTGTGACCAAACCACTGGAGAGGAATTCCAGGTCCAAATCTATTTCAGCACCATCTCCATCTTCATCAGCTGTTAATCATGAGAACCAGCTATGGTTAAATCTGTTGATAAAGTCAGTCCCAAAACCAAAAAGGTTTGGGTCTCCAAAGCTAACTAGTTTCTTATGATTATGCAGGGTCTTCAGCATGCCAAAGAAGCATCTGGTATGTGGATAGTGGAGGATCCATGCACATGACTGGGAGCAGCTCTCTTCTTCATGATTACTCTCAGGGAAAGAAGGGATTTGTCTCATTTGGAAATGATGCTAAAGGTTACATCATTGGAAAGGGATTTGTGTCTATGGAGATATTAGATTTGATGATGTCAACCATGTGGAGAATCTCAAATACAATCTGTTGAGTGTCAGTCAGATGTGTGACAAAGGACATGTTGCTATTTTCACAAGCCAGAACTGTAAGATTCTGTCTTCTAAGGTTCTGAGCCTGATTGACAAAATACTGGATGATAATACTCTCCTGAAGGCTAACAGGATAGGAAGAGTATATGCCTTGGATCTATCAAAGAAAATTGAGTTAAGAGGCCATCCATGCTTGTTCTCCAAGGCCTCTCTCCAAGAATCTAAACTGTGGCATAGAAGCTGGGTCATGTTAATCTCAAAAACATGAATTGCTGATCCACAAGAGTTTAGTGAGAGGTCTTCCAATAAGGAGTTCAATTGTGATGAAATCTGCACTGCATGCTTAAAAAGGAAACAACATAAAGTTTCATTCCCAACCACAGAATAATCCAAGTCTAATGCCTGCTTACAACTACTGCACATGATCTTTTTGGTCCTGTGAAGGTAATGAGTATGGCAAAGAAGAATACTGTCTGGTAATTGTGGATGATTACTCTAGATATGTATGGACCTTCTTCTTGCATTCAAAGGATGAGGCTGCTCAGTCCATTATGAACTTTGTGTTACACATTGAGAAGCAGTATTCCCTACCAGTTAAGTGTGTGAGGAGTGACAATGGTACTGAATTCAGAAACCACACTCTTGATGAGTTTTACTTGTCAAAGGGAATCAAGAGGCAGTATAGCATCCCAAGGACTCCAGAGCAAAATGGAGTAGTGGAGAGAAAGAACAGGACCCTCATTGAAGCTGCAAGGTCCATGTTGGCTGATTCTGGTATGCCACTAACCTTTTGGGCTGAAGCTGTCAATACAGCCTGCTATGTACAGAATAGAGCCTTAGTAAATCAGAGGTTGATGAACTCCTTATGAAGTTTTACATCATTTAGCCCCTTTGATTTCATTCTTTAGAGCATTTGGGTGTCCCTGTTACATTCTCAACACAAAGGATCAACTCCAAAAGTTTGATTCTAAGGTGGATGCAGGGTATTTTGTTGGGTATTCATCCACTTGCAAGGCTTATAGAGTATTCAACTGTCGGACAAAGATAGTTGAAGAAACCTTGCATGCGAAGTTCAATGAATCCCCTAAGGATACAATTCCACAAAACCTTGTGGAGTTGTTTGATCTGGACATTCTGCAATATGTTCCTTATCAACCACCTGCTGTTGCGGATCATATGAATCCATCATCTTCTGTAGCTAGTCATCCATCTGGTGTTACTATGATGATGATGATATCAGTAATCACCTTTTCAAGTTTAGTGATCAACTGCCTGATTCAGCTAGACCTGATGTTCCTGTAGCTTCAGTAGCACAATCCACAACAAATGCTGATGAGATTTCTACAACTTCAACTTCCTTTGAATTACCATCTTCTGATTGGTTTCAAGGAAATGCTTCACCATCACCATCTGTTGCTGCTGAGCCTACTACAAACACTTGCACAGATCTTATTGTGTACCAAGATCTGAAGAATCATCCTATGTCTCAAATCATTGGTGATATCAATGCTGCGTTTCAACAAGAAGTCAATTGTCAAATTTCTGCTTCTATGCTCTCTTCATTAGTCAGCAAGAGCCAAAGAACTATCACATTGCTTTAAGGGACAATGGATGGGTTGAAGCCATGCCTTGAGCTTCTTCAGTTCAAAAACAGCAAGTGTGGGAACTGGTTCCTCTACCTCCACGTAAGTGTGCAATAGGCACTAAATGGGTGTTTAGGAACAAAACTGATGAAAATGGGCTTATTGTTAAGAACAAGGCCAGACTGGTTGTATAGGGGTTTTCACAAGAGGAAGGTATTGATTATAATGAAACCTTTGCCCCTGTAGCCAGACTGGAAGCAATTCGATTGTTTTTAGCTTATGCTGCTTATCACAACCTTAAAGTTTTTCAAATGGATGTCAAAAGTGTATTTTGTATGGGAAAATTAAAGAAGAGGTTTATGTATGTCAACCACCAGGTTTTGAGGACAATAAACATCCTAATTGGGTGTATAAGCTTGATAAGGCTCTCTATGGGTTGAAACAAGCTCCTAGAGCCTGGTATGAGACATTATCAAACTTTCTTCTGGAAAATAATTTCACTAGAGGCTCCATAGATAAGACTTTATTCATTAAGAAAGCTGGGCAGCATAATCTACTTGTTCAAATTTATGTAGATGATATTATTTTTGCATCCTCTGATCCACAGTTGTGTGATGCCTTTACAAAGTTGATGCAACAGAAGTTTGAAATGAGTGCCATGGGAGAATTACAGTTCTTTCTGGGTTTGCAAATCAAACAAAAGGCTGATGGAATTTTCATTCATCAGTCCAAATACACAAAAGATCTTTTGGAAAAGTTTGATTTACAAAAGTGTAAGCCCTGTTCTACTCCCATGTGCAACACCACACAACTGGATACAGATCAGAAGGTAAAGTGGTTGATGAAACACTTTACGAGTATGATTGGGTCCTTGATGTACTTAACAGCTTCTAGACAGATATTATGTTTGCTACATGTGTTTGTGCTAGATTTCAGGCTGCACCTAAGGAGTCTCATTTGATTGCAGTCAAGAGGATCTTTAGATATATGCAAGGCACTCCATCTCTAGGTTTATGGTATTCTACTAGACATTCTGGTAAATTAGTTGCTTTTTCTGACAGTGACTATGCATGGTGTAAGTTGACAAGAAAGTCCACTTCTGGAGGATGCCAATTCTTAGGCAACTACTTGATTTCTTGGCAGAGTAAGAAGCAGACCTCAGTTGCTACATCAACTGCTGAAGCAGAGTACATTGCTGCTGCAAGCTGTACATCTCAGGTACTCTGGCTTCAAAACCAATTATTGGATTATGGCATAACAGAGACTAAGACCCCATTGTTAATGGACAGCTCTTCAGCTCTGGTATTGTCAAGAATCCTGTCCAGCACTCTAGGACTAAACATTTGAAATAGACACCATTTTATTAGAGATTGTTTTGAAAATAGTCTGATTGATCCAAAATTTGTTCCTAGTGCTGATGAGCTTGCAGACATTTTCACTAAGCCCTTGGATAGCACAACTTTCCAAAACCTAGTGTTAAGGCTTGGTATGCTGCAGCTATAATAAGTGACAACTACTGATGATCTCAGCTCACAAGTACTGATGATCATTAGTTTATTATTGTCACATATATAAGTACTGAAGTTATTTTCCCTCCGGAAGTTTTCTTTAAACTACTAGAGCTTAACTTCTCAGTACTCAAGTACTTTATTTGTTAAAACAATTGATGTAGTTACAACAGCTGATGTAGCTACAACTACTGTTGTCAGAAATACAAATACGTACTGATGTCCTATGAAACATCTGAAAACAGATGAAAACATCTGATGAGTATGTGTTGAGGACAGTATGAAACAGCTGAAAAGCAATGAATTGACGACAACTACTGATGAGCCTTTTTCTCTTCAGTATTTTCCAACTGCTGTTTCTTTCTAAACAACTGAAGCAAAACCATGTCTTCAGTAGTTTCACAACTACTGATGACTAACACCAAGTCTTCAGCTGTTTACAACAACTGACGGTAAAACCAAAGTCTTCAGTAGTTTCCTAACTACTGATGACTAATACCAAGTCCTCAGTTGTTTCACCACCTGAAGTCAAAACTGTCTTCAGTAGTTTTATAACTACTGATGACTAAATCAGAGACTTCAGTTGTTTCAACGTCTGACGGTTAAAACCAAGTCTTCAGTTGTTTTATAACAACTGCTGATCACACCAATACGGTCAGTCATTCCAAACCTCTGAAAGTTAATACCACGTCATCAGTAGTTTCAACAACTGATGACTAACACCAAAACCTTCAGTCGTTTTCTAACCCTACCCTTTAAATACCTTATCCCACCTTCAGAGTTTTTCCTTTCTTCTCTTCTCAAACCTAACGTTCAAAAACTCTGTAACCTCTCTTCATCAATGGCGACCATGTAACTAAAACCACGACACAACTGTGTCGCACATCTCACAAAATCGCCATACTGGACCAAGTTTCACAACGCCATTGATTTAATGGTTCAGTCACCTTACAAAACGGATTTTCTGTTAAATCCCACCATATATGCCGAATCTCTTAACCAATTCTGGACAAACGTCACTCTTGTCTCTGAGGAGAATGACACAGAGTCTCTTCAATCATTTGTCCATCGTCAAAAAGTGGTCATTACTCCAGACACTCTTCGCCAAACCCTCAATCTGGATGATGCCACTTTCCCAACTGGTTATCCAAAGGGCACAATAGATCAATCATTTTCCCACATGGATACCAGGTAACCTGAGTGCATCTACCATATTGAAGAAACATTTCCAGGATGCCGAACGTCTCATCTTTCACATGGTAAATGTCTGCCTTGCCCCCAAGACTTCATCATGGGATCAAATGTCCACAAGGTGGCAACAGGTAATGTACTCCATCCTTGAGCAACAACCTTTAAATTTTTCTGAAATACTATTTTTAGAGCTCAAGGATATGGCCCAAAAACAACTTGCTAACCGTTGGATATTATATCCTCGGTTCATAATGGCCATAATTGAAAACCAGCTTCAAGCTGAGGGACTTGTTGGCCTGGGAGTCCCTGCTACGGCTGTAGCCTGAAGTATACTCCCGGCACAACTCTGACCAATCACTAAAAATGGCTGCCAAGCTGCGAAAACCCACGCAGCTGGAACCCACGCCACCACCTCCAAATCCAAAGTCCCCACCAAATCCAATAAAAAGAAGACAAAAAAGGCTACTCAGGGAAATGAGTCCCCTGAGGATGCCCCTGCAACACAAACGCAGGCTATATCCTTGGTTATAACCCCCTAGTGGATACAAGGACTTCACAGCACAGCCGCTCAGGATTCCTCTCAAAAGGAGCCTGCAGCAACCAAAGAAGGGGTTCCCACTAATCTGGGATCTTCCTCATTGAGGAGATTGCCATTGAAGAGCACCATTCTCCCCAGGTGCATACTGCTTTTACCCCATCTCCCACTGCAACCGCCCCACAAAGTCCTACTCTCATTATTGCAAACGTGCTGACTCAGCTGCATGCCTCTCCTCCTCCCCAACAAACACCAACAAAGGGGAAAACGACAGCAATTGAGGAAGAGGATCAACATGCTTCTGACAGCCCACAGCACCGGGTTTAACTGTTCTATCTTCTGGTGTATGGATATGCAGATACGAACATCTGGTGAGGCTGCCACCTCTTCTGACTCAGCACATGATCAGACTGAAGCTGGTAACATAGCTAAGACCTCACCAGAGGCAACAGCTGATGAAGGACATAGTCCTGAGGCTGGAAGTCCCCAGTTCCAAGAAAAAGGGGCACATGCTAAAACTGGTCTACACCCAGTGCATGTACATCCTGCTACAAGCAGGAGGTCAGGTGATTCAGCATCTGCTAATGATGACCTGGGCTTCTTTTATGATGTTCTGGCCCAGAACACAATTCTTGAGGAAGAAGTCAGTAGACTACAAAGACTACTTGACCAATTCTCTCAAACAGCAAGTCCATCTGCCACCAACATAAACCCACAAATGGCACCTTCACCTGAAGGTCTCCCACACACTCAGCCACTCAAAACTTCTGAGCCACCAGCTTCTATTTCTGGCACTGCTTCTCGGGGACAGAACCCCTCTGAGCAAACAGCTGCTATCTTTCAGCAATCCCTACCTCTCATCACCCCAACGATCACAGACATTGTGATCAAAACAATGGATGAGAGGCTTCCCTTAATCATACAACCCTGGTGGAGGAGATTGTGAGCACAAGGCTTTCTGCTACTCAAACCCTTGCAACCAATGCAACAAAAAGGGGGAGAGTCAGTCAGTGAAAGCAAAGAGGAAGAGCATAGAGGGGAAGAAAGAAAAGGAGACTGAGAAGGAAGAGGAGTTTGTGAAGGGAGCTGACATTGATCAAGTGGGTGAAAGTCACAAAGACTTTCATGTCACATATAAGAAGAGGAAGGTTGAAGGAAAAGAAAAAGAACTCGAACTCGATGAGATGATCAAAATGGCGGATGCTACACACAGTAAATCAATGGACTCCATTATTGATCAACTGTATAGACAGGGGTTCGATACTGCACAGCTTGACTTAGAGATTAGGAGACTTGAAGTTGAAGAAATTAACTCAAGATGGGCAAGTTATGATGCATTAGAAAGAGAAAGACTAGAGATCATGATCAGATTCATTGCAAAGTACCTTGGAGATCATTGATCGAGATTAAGTCATGGACCAGGGACAGTATCTTGGCAATAACCACCAAGATCTGTTCGTCTGAAGCATACACTAACGGATTGGTGATTGAAGCACTAAATGAGGCAGGTGCTGGGAACAGAAAGGAACTAGCAAAACACTCAAAAGCCTCACTCACTACAAGAATGCTAGAACAACCTGCAAAACCTCCCACTTCAAAATCACCACTACAACCCACTAAACCAATTCCTTTACCCTCAAAACCAACAGCCGATGATGCACCCAAGAAGAAGAAGAGAAGGGTGTTGAGGCTAGAAGAAGAAGAAGAAGAAGAGGATGATGAGGAAGAAGATAGGCTGCCTCTTTCCGCAGTCCTAACTTTGCCTAAAGCCAAACCTATACCCATCATTCCCACCTCACAGATGGAAGCTGTGAGAGTAAAGATAGAAGAAGAATCAGCAAAAGCTTCATGATGATGAGATGCTGAAAAGCATAGACAAAACTTATGCTGCTTCTTCATCAATAATAGTAAAGAAAGAAGCTCTGAGATTGTACACCCTTGCTAACACATTTCAATATCAAAAGGAAAAGGTGAGAATATGGTTGATCCTAGGGTGGCTCACAGAATTGTGAAGAAAGATATTCCTTCGAGATACAAGGGCCAAGTAAAAAGGATCGTAGATGAAGAGATCACAGTGGTCCTTGTAGTATCACCCTGGGAAATTGTAGAAGATTTCAAGAAGGCCTATGAAACTAAACAGCCACCCCAAAAGATGTTAGAGAACAGAGTAATTAAAAAGGGGTTAGTCTACAAGAGGCTTGAGAACTTCAAACAAAATGAGCTCAGTCTGTTACTTGAAGGTACTCACCCAGATGAGTTTGCATACAGACAGATTACAACAGTTGAGCTCAAAAATGGCAAACAGGCTAAGTACATTTCAGAGCTGTATGGGCATGAAGGACTGTTTGATGGTGGAGCTGAAAATCTTACCATGGAAGAACAAATTATGTTTCTCAGAGCATACACCAGAGAATCCTACAGGCTTATACATGGGAAGTAGATTTCATGGATAGGACCACAGCCCTGTGTCCAGTTCCCCAAAGTCAGGGCTCTTATCCTTACTATGCCAACCAAATTTTAGAAATCTATTCCCAGGCCAGTGCTTAATTGGGTCATCTTCTTAGCTGATCAAGAAGGAAAAAGACCAATCTTATCGCCAACAATAAGTGGGACATCAATAAAGTTAAGGTTTTGGCTGCATTGGTTCAGGGGGAGTTTGTTGGACCAAAAGAACCAATGAGCCGGATCAGAAAAACCTTAAGTCCCACAGACGTCACAACAACTGCTGAAGTCCACAAGTCTGAAACACAGTGCTGAAGACAAAGTCTGAAGACAAGTGTGAAGACAAAGTCTGAAGACATGCTGAAGACAAAGTCTGAAGACACAAGTGCTGAAGACAAAGTCTGAAGACACAAGTGCTGAAGACAAAGTCTGAAGACACAAGTGCTGAAGATAGTCTGAAGACACAAGTGTTGAAGACAAGTCTGAAGACGTGCTGAAGACAAAGTCTGAAGACACAAGTGCTGAAGACAAAGTCTGAAGACAAGTGCTGAAGACCAAGTATCAGACGTTGTCACAACAGCTGAAGATCTTCTTCAGTAGTTGTGATGGTTTTCTATCAGTAGTTTTATGTTTTTCTTTTCAGTAGTGTTGTAAAACGACTAAAGAGCTTGTTCTTCAGTCGTTGTAGTTTCAGTAGTTTCGTATCAGTAGTTTTATGTTTTCTACTTAGCACTCTGATATGTTCTCAGTAGTTGTGAACATTTCAGTAGTTTGTTAAATTTTAGTTATTTTTGTAATAAATCTGCCAGATGTCACTATCCTGTGATATCAGCAGTGATTGCACTCTATATAAGGAGTGTCAACCTAATGTAATATCTGAATGATTGAGCAGAAACATTTGATATTATTGAAACATTCCTTTTCACAGAAATATATTCTCTTGTTACACCGTATTTGTTCTTAATGCATACAAATATCAAATTCTTGCTATAATTTGTCTAATTCTTGTTCTTATTCCGCTGCGTTACACTCTAATCCATCAAACTTGAGATCTCTGATCCTGTCAATGAGGTCAATTATCCTACTCATGACTTGGAGCTAGCAGCCGTGGTCTTTGCGCTAAAGATTTGGAGGCACTATCTTTACGGGACAAAGTGCACCATTTTCACTGACCACAAGAGCTTGAAGTACTTCTTTGAGCAGAAAGATCTGAACATGAGGCAGAGACAATGGTTGGAGCTTATAAAGGACTATGATTGCAAGATCCTTACCATCCGAGCAAAGCCAACATGGTGGCTGATGCCCGTAGCTGAAAAGAGAGGCCCGATCCGATTCGGGTGAAAGCATATCAGTTGATCATGACCTCTGACGTGATGAAGCAAGTCAAGGAGTTTCAAGATGAGGCATTGAAAGAAGATCATCTTAACTCTGAGAGAATGAGAGGTCTGGTCGTAGAATTAGGTGAAAACACGCTTGGTGTTAGAACTCGATTCGGGATAATGTGGATCCCTCGTTTTGGGGATCTACGGGTGAAGATTATGGATGAAGCTCACAAGACTCGATACTTTATTCATCCTGGTGCCACAAAGATGTACCAAGACATGAAGAAAGATTATTGGTGGTTGGGCATAAAGCTTGATATGGTGGAGTATGTGAGTAAGTGCCTTACTTGTCTACAAGTGAAAGCCGAGCATCAGAAGCTGTATGGGAAGATCCAACGCTTGGATATACGGAATGGAAGTGGGAGCACATCACCATGTATTTCATTACGAAGCTGCCGCGTACTCCGAAAGGGTACGATGCCATATGGGTGATTGTTGACCGTCTGCGAAGAGTGCTCACTCCTACCGATCCGCGAGACATATTCATCTAAGAGGTTGGCGTATCTATTCATCAAGGAAATTGTAACTCGTCATGGTGTGCCGGTGTCTATTGTATCTGATCGTGACACCCGGTTTACATCCAAATTCTGGAAGAAATTCCATGACGCCATGGGGACGAGGTTACATATTAGCACGGCTTATCATCCCCAAACTGATGGTCGGTCAGAAAGAACCATTCAGACATTGGAAGAAATGCTTCGAGCATGTGTGATTAATTTTGGGGGAAGTTGGGATGACCACCTACCGTTAGCCGAATTCTCATACAACAACAGCTATCATGCCAGCATTGGTATGCCACCATATGAGATGCTATATGGTAGGAGATGCAGAACACCCATTTGTTGGGGTGATATTGGTCAGAAGGAGTTGAGGAGCGTCGAGATGATCGAGGCTATGACTGAGAAGCTTGAGAATATCAAAGCCTTCATGACGGCAGCCAAAGATAGATAGAAGTCGTATGCGATAAATGACTCAGACCGATTGAGTTCCAGGTGGGTGACCGGGTTATGTTGAAGGTCTCACCTTGGAAGGGTATCATTTGTTTCTGAAAGCGGGGAAATTTGAGCCCGAGATACATAGGCCCTTTCTGAATCATCGCCCGAGTAGGAGAGGTGGCCTATAGATTGGAATTACCAGATGAGTTAAGTGGAATTCACCCGACATTCCACGTATCTCATCTAAGGAATTCTTGGCAGACGAAGATATGATTGTTCCATTGGAAGATATGGACGTAGACAAATGGCTCAATTATGTGGAGCAACCAGTGGAAATCATCAATCGAAAAGAGAAAAGGCTAAGAAATAAAATGGTTCTTCTTGTGCGTGTACAGTGGAAGAACAAGAAGGGATACGAGTCAACGTGGGATACTGAGGAAGAAATGAGACAGCATTACCCACGTTTGTTCGAGGAATAACAAGTTTTGGGGATGAAACCTATTTAAGGGGGGTGGACTTGTAACACGCGGTTATTTATTTATTTTGAAACCGACAAATGAAGAAAAAGAAATAAAGTCCAAATTTGAGGGACCAAACTCGCCAACAAGAGAAAGTTGGTATGTGGTGATATTTGAAGGGAGAGGGCAATCATTACGCTCTCCCCACACTCACATTTTCAGCAAACAAAAGAAGAGAAGAGAAAAGGAGAGAAAAAGGTTGGTTCGGGTAGATTCAAGCTCGAAAATCGTCGTGTAGCTAGTCAAATCAAAGCTCTTCTCGTTGTTGTCGTTTTTGTGAGTTGTAGGACCCCTCTTTTACACGTTTTTGAAAGGATTGGGGCTGGAACACATCTGAAATCGGGTTTTTGAGTGTGTGTGTGTGTGTGTGTGTGTGTTTGACCCATTTGTGTATGTGTATGTGTGTGTATGATTTGTTTGGGTCTTGCTTTTAAGCTTGTGTGTGCTTGAATGGTGTTGTGGTATGCATTCCTAAGGTTTGGGATGGTCGATTTAGGCTTAGAATGGTTTAGATGAACTTGAAGGTCGAAAATGACAGATTGGGTTCGGGGGTGAGTTGCATTCTGCACAGCTAGGGCTATGTGACCGAATGGCATGCCAGTCGTGCGACTGGAGCCATACGCATGCCAGTCATGCGATTGAAGGTCAATCGCATGTGAGATGTACGACTGAGGCCCATATGCCTGCCAGTCGTGCGACTGAGAGTCAATCGCATGGGGAAGCATGCAACTAAGGGCCCATTCGCATTAGTGTTCATCCGCATTAGTTCCATTCGCATAGGACTCATCCACATAGAGTCTATTCGCATGAGGTCATTCACATGGGTGTTCATCTGCATTGGTGTTCATCCGCATGAGGTCCATTCACACGATTGGGTGTTCATTCATATAGGTGTTCATCCGCATTGGTACTTCACATGATGTTCAGTCGCATGGAGGCCATGCGACTAAAGGGTGTCCATATGCCCGAATAGGGCTGTTGTACTCGAGGAAAAGCATAGTCTAATGACTGACTTTTGGGGGAAAGTGTAGAATTTTTGACGTGGAAGTTCTTGTAAATTCATGTAAGGTGGCTTTCAAGGCCTTAGAGAGTATGTTAGGCATGATGATGATGATGTTGCATGATTATGCATGTTATGTATGTATGATGTTGCCTTGTATGATGTTGATGTTTGTGTATGTTATGTTCCTTATTATGATGTATGTTTATCTTTCTCGTGACTTTACGTGAATGTAATGAATGAAGTGTAAGTATTATGTAACGTAAAGTGAAAGATAAAGAAAAGAGGAATATGAAGTAAGAATGCATGCATAATGATTGATGAATGCAAAGAAAGTCTTGCAAGCATTGTATGTCGGGACAGGCCATTAAAAGGTGTTAGCCCAACGATGTGCGGGTTCGCTACCCCGGGAGGATGCACATCGGGGTCTTCTTTGTGATTGACCATTTGTATAGCCCTATTGCTGCATACCCTAGGTACTGCGACTAAAGGTGCGATGCATCGTTATAGCTGGTCTATGATAGGCCTCGGTCCAGTATCAGAAATAGCTGGGTATTACACATAGCAGTGGTACACCGAAACTCTACCCTAGGTACTATGACCAGAGGTGCGATGCACCGTTATAGCTGGTCTATGATAGACCTAGGTCCAGTACCAGGAATAGCTGGGTAACGTTTATGGTTGAAGGAAAGGAAAGAGGTAAGGATGAAAGTATGCGAAGTTAATGAACGAAAGAATGAAAGCATGAAAGATTAATGAAGATAATAATGATATTATCTATGTGTGTGTATGATGTATGATCGCATGAAAGAAAAGAACGGTTTTAACGAAAGAAAAGTATGTTTTATTTTATAAAACTAGAACTCACTCAACAACGCTGACTTTGATGTGTTTCCAGTTGGCAGGTAATGATTGTTGAGGATGGCACGAGGTGGCTACTCAGCTCTTTTGGGATGGCATCCATTTATTTAATGCTTTTGTGATGTAATGCAACAATGTATTTTGTAACTGATTAACGATGTATTATTTTGCAAAAGTTTTTATAATGAAATGAGATGTCATTTTTAAATGTTTCCGCTGCAATATTTATGTAAGAGAAATGAAAATTTATGTTTTATGTGCAATGATTTACCAGTTGTAAGCGTCCCGGAAACGGGGCCTTACAGCTTACCAGTTGATCATGACCTCGGATGTGGTGAAGCAAGTTGAGTTTCAGGATGAGGCATTAAAAGAAGATCATCTTAACTTTGAAAGAATAAGAGGTCTGGTTGCGGAATTGGATGAAAACAGACTCGTTGTTATGACCCGATTCGGGGAGATGTGGATTCCACGTTTTGGGGATCTACGTGTGAAGATTATGGATGAAGCTCATAAGACTCGGTACTCCATTCATCCCGGTGCTACGAAGATGTACCAAGACATGAAGAAAGATTATTGGTGGTCGGGTATGAAGCGTGATGTTGTGGTGTATGTGAGTAAGTGCCTTACTTTTTATAGAGGTAAATTGAATCAGCAACACCATTCATCTATGGAGTGTAAGCAGAGATAAATTGATGTACAATTCCTTTCTCTCTACAATATGCCTCCATCCACTGATTCTTGAATTTTGTGTCATTGTCTGATCGAATTTGCCTTACTTTCAGCTTATAAGTGATTCCAACGTAGTTACTAGATGTTTGAATGATTTAAAAGTTTCCGATTAAACACTCCGAAAAGCCTATAAATAGAAGCCTAAGTTCACCATTTTTGGTAAGCTTTGGTAGGAGAGTTACTCTGCAGAACTCTCTCGGGAATCAAGACTTCAAGGTCATTTGGAGGCTCGAGAGGTGCATACAACACTTGGAAGAAGCTCGGGATCGTCTAAACGCCATCCATTGTGGATTATCGGTTTGATTGTTCCATTTTACCGATGATTACATATTTATCTTCTTTGTTATATGTTGTTATGTTCAAGCTCATTATGAGCTATACTCTTCTTATCATCCTAATCGGATGAAACTTATGTAATTTGTGATGAATAAATGGTGTGATAAATATTATGTTAATGTTATGGTGGTCTTGGGAAAACTATTGATAGGTAGCATCTACATTTGAACGGGAAGTTATAAATTTATGGTTTGTGATTGTGATCGACATACGAAGTTGAAAAACCGTATGATTAACTTTCATTCGCGAAACCGGTCTTCATAATAAATCTATGGCTAATGAACTAGAAATGGTTATTAGAAATCATATCACTTTAACTTTCTGATCATTTGCGGGTCCCTTTTATTAGTTTGGAAACTTCAATAATTGTTACGGTTTTCTAAAATTAATGGCATGTTAGGAAAGAAACCTGATCAACTCTCTTTTTGACATTAAGTTATGTTTTCAAAAATCGTATGTCAAATAGGTCACAAAAGATTTACCTGCATTACTAGGGCTTTGATCTGAGCAGTAAAACTCAGCCTGACATGATCAATTCACTATGGCAGCAGGATAGACGAGAAATCGCGCCAGCTCATCTCTATAAACATTAACATAATTACATTAATCCATATCTTTAAATCACACCATCAATTCATCACGGTTACATAAGTGGAATCTAATTAGGATGATAACTTTTATTCCCTGGTTTTAAATCCAAACGCTTCAAATCTTAGTTTACTTCCTTTCTATTATTGATTATTTTTAAATCCTAAAAATCTTTCCAATGCAAATTATCATTTCTTTAACAAAAACCAAATCTGATAGTCAAACATCAAGTTTGTTAAGTAGGCTAGGTGTGTCCACGGATTGATACTCGGTTCTTACCAACACTATATTACCACACGACAGGTACACTGCCTTTTGTGTGTGTGATTAGTATTAGTAATAACCAATTAAAACTGATTCTGTGCAATAAATCTTTATCAAAATATATATACTATCCGCACCCATCAAGTTTTTGGCGCCGTTGCCGGGGACACACGGCAGTTTGAAAGACAAACTAAATTTTTGACTATCTTGTATATAACTTGTTAATATATTTTTGTTTAAACTTCATTTATATTTTTAGGTAGTTTGCCTAGTTAGTTTAGTTACTTTTGTCTGATTCATTTTAAGCCTTAGTTTATGCTTCTTTAAGTTAGTGTATGTCCGACTCGTCTAGTTCTGAACTTATTCCGCCTCTTCCGGAACCCGAACGACTTTTCCGTCAAAGATTGCGCGAAAGATCACAACAAACTACACCAGTCATTGAAGAAGACATTTTGGAAGATACACCATCCTAAGAAGACATGGCTAACCAAGACGAGGAAATGAAGATGACATACTATGCCACACCGTCAATAGATGGTTATGAGTCTAGTGTTGTCCAACCAGTAATAGCGGCCAACAATTTTGAGATTAAGTCTAGTATTATCCAACTCGTAGAAAACTCTATTCAGTTCCATGGGTTACAAGACGAAGATCCTAATGCTCACATATCACAATTCCTTCGTATCTGTGCTACCTTCAAAATCAATAACTGTTCAGACGACGCCATTCAACTAAGACTTTTTCCATTTTCAACTTCAAGGCCGAGACATCAATTGGCTTGATTCACTTCCGCTTAGTTCCATCACCACATCGGCGGAAATCGCTAAACAATTCCTTTTGAATTACTTTCCACCCGATCGAACTGCCAAACTAAGAAGTAGCATCACAAGTTTTCGCCAGGACGATGATGAATCATTACAGGCAGCATGGGAGAGATATAAAAGTCTCATTCGAAGATGCCCATATCACGGACTTGATCTGTGGCTGCAATGTCAAAGCTTTTACGATGCAATCAGCGGAGCCCACAAGCAAGCGGTAGACCAAAGTGCGGGAGGAGATTTCGGAAGTGTTACGCCAACAAAAGCATACCAAGCCTTAGAAAGAGCAACTAAGAAGAGCTTTGCTACAATCCCTTAAGAACAAACCTAGTTCTAAAGGTATTCATCAAGTAGACTCTAAAACCTTAATTGCAGCCAATTAGAAGCTCTAACCAGAAAATTCGAACAACTGCAAAGCGAGCTAAGGAAAACTCCAACACGATGCAACACATATGGAAATTCACACAAGACCAACGAATGCCCACAAGCCATTATGATGGTTGAAGATGTTGACTACGTAGGAGGTCCAAACAACTCATACAACAACTTAAATTGGAGAAGCAACTCCGATTACAGAGATGTTGGTAATAACCAACAATCATCTGGATTCAACCGAAGGCCACCTTACCAACAACAGAAACCACCATACCAAGGTCCAAGCAGTAGTAACCAAAACCATGGAGCATCATCAATGGAAGACTTATTGCAGCAGTTGTTGTTAACCACACAAGCCACATATGAGTACATCCGGAAACTGATCGAAGAAATGAGGAAAGGTTCCAAAGAAACGAAGCTGACATCAAAAGCAACAAAGCATCATTGCAAACCATAGAGCACCAAGTAGGTCAAATAGCACAACAGTTATCTGAAAGACCTCAAGGAGCTTTGCCCAGCAACACTGTAACAAACCCTAATGCTCAAGTCAAAGCCATCACCACCAGGAGTGGCAAAACCACTCAAGGTGATGCACCCGCATTACAACCCATCCTTGAAGAGGTAGAAACTGAAACTCCAAGTAATAGGAGTGATAAGCAAAAGCAACCTATTGTATTGAAGAACCAGCCAAGAAATACGTTCCACCACCACCTTATGTTCCACCACCTCCATATCCAGGACGTTTGAGACAACAAAGAATGGAGGCACAATATGGCAAATTCCTTGGGTTGTTCAAGCAACTCCACATCAATCTGCCCTTGGTGGGGCTTAGCATAAATGCCAAACTACGCTAAGTTTCTAAAAGGTGTCTTGTCAAACAAAAAGAAACTGGAAGAGTTATCCCACATAGTTTTGAATGAGGAATGCTCTGTAGTTCTTCAAAACAAACTACCTCAAAAGATGACTGATCCAGGAAGAGTTTCACCATACCTTGCCTAATAGGAAATTTTCTGTCAGTAATGCGTTAGCTGATTTAGGTGCAAGCATTAAACTTATGCCTTATGCGGTTTTCGAAAAATTAACCTAGGTGAACCTAGACCTACCCGTATGAGCATCCAGTTAGCTGACCGTTCTGTCAAATATCCGAGGGGCATCACTGAAAATCTCTTGGTTAAATTTGACAAATTTGTATTTCCCGTTGATTTTGTGATCCTTGACATGGATGAAGACAAAAAGGTTCCACTTATCCTAGGTCGACCTTTTTTAGCGACTGCTCGAGCTCTCATTGATGTTTGTACAGGCAAACTCACGCTTAGAGTAGACGAGGAGGAAGTAACTTTTGATATAGGCCAATCCATGAAACACCCTCAACATCATGATGACTCACTCTATTACGTTGATGCTTGCGATTCGATCATAAGTTGTCATTTGGAGAAAACTCTTCAAAATGAAGCTTGCAACACTCAATTAATAGAAGTCCAAATCACCGAACCGTTTGTGAGAACCAAATCATTCAAGAACTTAAAGTTGATGAAACATCATTTCATCAAGAAGCATTTGAGATCATTGAGCAAGACCTAGAACCAAAAGCCAAACTTCTATAGAAGACCCTCCAGTTTTAGAGCTCAAAGAACTTCCTTCTCATCTCGAATACGCTTTTCTTGAAAACACAACTCAACTTCCTATCATAATCTCATCCTCCTTATCAATTGATGAGAAGAACAAGTTGCTCAATGTGCTTAAGCACACAAACGAGCAATTGCATGGAAAATCATGGACATCAAGGGAATCAATCCATCCTTTTGCACTCATAAAATATTGATGGAGGAGAACTTCAAATCCGTCATTCAACCTCAAAGACGTTTAAACCGAGCATGCAAGAGGTGGTGAAGAAAGAAGTAATCCAACTGCTAGATGCCGGTTTGATTTACCCTATTTCTGATTCACCTTGGGTCAGTCCCATCCAAGTTGTTCCAAAGAAAGGAGGAATGACTGTTGTAACTAACGAGAAGAATGAGCTTATCCCACTCGTACGGTTACCGGATGAAGAGTTTGCATAGACTATCGCAAACTCAATGATGCCACAAGGAAAGATCATTTCTCTCTTCCTTTCATTGACCAAATGCTTGAGCGATTATCTGGAAAAATGTTCTATTATTTCCTAGATGGTTTCTCAGGTTATTTTCAAATCCCTATTGCTCCTGAAGATCAAGAGAAGACGACATTCACCTGTCCATATGGCATATTTGCTTATCGGCGAATGCCCTTTGGATTGTGTAATGCTCCTGCTACATTTCAAAGATGCATCGTAGCAATTTTTCATGACATGATTGAACACTCAATGGAAGTTTTCATGGATGATTTCTCCATCTTTGGAAACTCATTTGAGCAATGTCTTGAAAATCTAGAAAAGATGTTGGTTAGATGTGAAGATTCTAACCTTGTTTTAAACTGGAAAAAGTGCCATTTCATGGTTACAGAAGGAATAGTGTTAGGACACAAAATCTCTCGAGCAGGGCTTAAAGTCGATCAAGCCAAAGTCAACACTATTTCTAAACTTCCATATCCCACAACCGTGAAAGATATCAGAAGTTTCCTAGGTCATGTAGGATTCTACCGTCGTTTCATCAAAGATTTCTCAAAAATCGCTCGACCAATGACTCAACTTTTCAAGAAAGACGCTCAATTCGTATTTTCTAACGAATGCATTAGTGCATTTAAATTGCTTAAAGAGAGGCTGGTAACCGCTCCAATCATAGTTTCTCCAGATTGGACGCTACCGTTTGAACTCATGTGCGATGCAAGCGATTTCGCGGTAGGAGCCATATTAGGACAAAGGAAAGACAAGCAATTTCACCCAATTCATTATGCGAGCAAAACCCTAAACGATGCACAAGAAAACTACACCACCACCGAAAAAGAACTTATTGCGGTAGTTTTCGCATTTGACAAATTCCGCTCGTATCACATCCTTTCAAAAACAATTTTTTACACCGATCATGCAGCCCTTCGTTATTTGTTCAACAAACAAGATGCAAAGCCGAGATTGATTCATTGGATCCTTCTACTTCAAGAATTTGACATCGAAATTCATGATAAGAAAGGAGCAGAAAATCTAGCGGCTGATCATCTCTCGCGTCTCGAGGATTCAAGTCCTTCACAAACTAAGGAAGCCATAATAAACGACAACTTTCCTCATGAATTCCTTATGCACATTCAATCCTCAATCGATGAACATCCTTGGTTTGCCGATTTTGCAAATTACTTAGCAAGAGGAATCCTTCTCAAAGGAATGACTTATCAGCAAAAGAAGAAGTTCTTAATTGATATCAAACATTACTATTGGGAAGACCCGTATCTATTCAGAATCGGTGCAGACCAACTCATTCGAAGATGCGTATACGGAAGAGAAGCAGAACAAATTCTAAGGCACTATCATGAAGGACCCACCGGAGGACACCATGGAGCAACCTTAACAGCTAAGAAAGTATTTGACTTTGGATTTTACTGGCCCACAATCTTCAAAGATGCTCACAACATGATACGCACCTGTGATGCATGTCAAAGAGCAACCAATATCTCAACACAGGATGAGATGCCTCAGAAACCAGTTCAAGTATGCGAGCTATTTGATATATGGGGTATTGATTTCATGGGGCCATTCCCGGTGTCATTTGGCAATATCTTGGTAGTGATTGATTACGTTTCAAAATAGGCTGAAGCTCAAGCCCTGCCTACTAATGATGCCAGAAACATTGTCAAATTCCTTAAAAACTATTTTCTCATTTTGGTGCCCCCCCAAGCTCTAATTAGTGACCGAGGAACTCATTTCTGTAACAATCAGCTCGAACGAGCAATGGTGCGTTATGGAGTTCACCATCGTTTTACAACTGCTTACCTCCACAAGCGAATGGCAAGTTGAAGTCACTAACCGAGGCATCAAACGAATCCTTGAGAAAACTATATGTCAAAACCACAAGGACTGGTCTATCAAGTTAGATGATGCATTATGGGCTTTTTCGAACAGCCTATAAGACTCCCATTGGCACAACATCGTTTAAACGAGTTTATGGGAAGTCGTGTCATCTACCTATGGAACTAGAGCACAAGGCTTTTTGGGCACTTAAGCAACAAACTGGACCAAGACCTTGCAGGAAAGAATCGATTCCTACAAATTCACGAATTGGAGGAATTGAGAGAACAAGCGTACGAAAATGCTAGGGTTTATAAAGAAAAGACAAGGAAATTCCATGACGCTCGATTAAAGAACACAAAACGATTTCATGTAGGAGAACGTGTCTTATTGTATAACTCTCGTTTACGTTTGTTTCCCGGAAAACTAAAATCATGTTGGTCTGGACCTTATACGATCAAAACGTGTTTTTGAATGGTGCCATTGAAATTTATAACCACGAAGTTTTAAGTTTCAAAGTAAATGGTCATCGTTTGAAACCGTATAATGATGGACCAACCAAAATTCCTCGGAGGAATTACCCTCCATCCTGACAAAACCTAAGTGTGGGGAAGGGTCATGCCGAAGACTTGAAACTTAAACGCGGCAACCTGTACATAAAATTTTCTTACTTTTAACAATTTTAGGATCCCAAAGCATAAGCCGGGGCCATGCCTCATCAAGCATGCCCCCGTGCTCTGAAAAATTTCTTTTCATGATCTCTGTTGTTGACTCTGGAACGTTGCAGGTCCAATTTAAGACGAGTTCTAACAAGCACGGGGCCGTGCCTAGCCAAGCACGCCCCTGTGTCCACTTTCCACGACCTGTATATAAATACCACACTTGTTTCATTCTTTCATCACACTCACTTCTGTTTATAAACATCTGAAAATGAAAGAATCAAGTCACGGAAGTTCCAACTGGAATCCTGCGAAGAAACCACGTTCTGAAACATGAGACTAACGACTCAAGAATATTTCTTCAAGTTGCATGAACTAATCAAACAACTGACTGAAATGAACCTCGCTGCATCCCAACGCTTAGCTGAACTTATCCAAAAAGTTCAACAGATGAGCAAGGAACTCATTTCCATTAACCGGCAGCTTGCAGAATTAAGCAACCGCACTTCTCACTATCCCATCCCGAACCTTCCACACGAAATGTGTGGAGGTTTCTTTTAGAAGCATTTCATGATGTGCTAAGTGCGTTGTTGCGCGTTAAAGAGTCTGGTTTTGCTGTATCAGATTCTCGGCTTTTAATGTATCATGTAACCATAGGACCTTAGGAAATGTAATTTTCATTTTTGCTTGTGTTATTTAACTCTAGGATTATTTTCGTATCTTTTCTGATGATTTGGAAGTGGTAAAACTTAACCGGGAAAATTACATTATCCGAGAAGGACCAATCTTGCCCTTCATCACCCTGAGCAATCAGTGCCTTTGTTTCTTTACTTAAGGAAGCAGTTCCAATCAAGTCTTTGTCTTGACTGTTGAAGGTGGGAAATGGGTTTCCATTACTAGTTTTCTTAGGCTTTACACATTCACGTTTAAAATACCCCTTTTCACCACAGTTGAAGCAGGTGACTTTGGTTTTGTCAAAACCAAAAGTCGTATCTTTAGTGGCTACTAGATTTTGCCCCGTCTTCTTGACAAACTTCTTAGCTCTTTGATTGTGCTCGCCAGTGCCCACATGATGTCCATTCTTTCTAGCTCATTCTCATCAACTTGCTCGTAATCTTCATCTTCAAGATGACAATTTCCAATCTTCCCGGAAACTAAACCATCAAAGGATTGAACAACAGCTGCTAGAAGATTCATGTGCTCCTTTGCCACTTCCACTGTGATATTACCGAGATTCTCGGTCTTCAACTTTGTAGTATTGGCCACCGGAACTATGCATTGAATGCCAGATGACCCTAACGTTTCGGTTCCTGATGCAGTGGTTTGGGATGGAGCCGTAGAGCTAGACACGAATGTTGTTTGTAATGGTGCTCTTGAAATAGCTGGAGTGGGAACTGAGTTGTAAAGTGAAGGATTCTAAACATAGGATCCTTTCTTCGACTTGTACTTCATTTGCAATTCTTCCTCTCTTAACTTCAAGATGAAGTTATTTATGTCTAACGTTGAAAGAATGTCAATCTGTCTCAGATTAGA
Organism: Flaveria trinervia; assembly: GCA_025506515.1. Taxonomy (NCBI): domain Eukaryota; kingdom Viridiplantae; phylum Streptophyta; class Magnoliopsida; order Asterales; family Asteraceae; genus Flaveria; species Flaveria trinervia. The sequence continues at coordinate 31,412,795 of CM046443.1, read as the reverse complement.
CACAAATGGATCCCGTTTCTCAAGCAAACCATCAGCAAAACTTGAAACTTTATCTTCCATGAATGTGGTTAAGCCATGAGTGTGCAGCTCACTCATCAGATGATAGAATTTGTCAATAATATCATCTAAGCTCCCATTCCCTATCGAAGAGAAATTATCAAATTCCTTCTTGAGAGCCTTAGCGTTCAGTACCTTCAACGTCGTGTTTCCATCGTACCTCTTCTCCAATGCCTCCCATAGCTTTTTAGCCTGCTTGTTCTCAGAAAACTGATAAAAGATGTCCTTCGGTATAGAATGAGTCAAAATGGCATAAACTTTCTTTTCAGCATTAAAAAGAATCTTCCGGGCTTCACTCATTCCTCCCAATGTCAACTTGACTCCATTTGAACTAACTAGTACCATGTAACCAGCCTCAATGGATGTCCAAATATTGGGATCAACTCCATTTAAATAAATCTCAAATCGATGTTTCCACTGTGGGTATTCATCTAACGTTAACAGCTTTGGCAGTTTGTTATGGTTTCCTATCTCATTCTCTAGAAGTAGTAGGTTCTGGATGCGTGAGTCCTTTTCGACAGTAAACGCAGCAAATTGATCTTCCATTTCTATAAACTTGGAACTTTGAGATCAGGACAGTTTCACTCGTGCGAATGGGCTGGTTCACTCGTGCGAACAAAGGGTGCGAATGAATTCAATCGTGCGATTGGATTCAGTCGTGCGTATGAACAAGCCGAATGGAGTCAAACGACTAGAGATGTTCAGTCGTGTGAATGAGCAATACGACTGAGTTCGGTCGTACGAATGGAGTATACGAATGAGTTCAATCGTACAAATGGACTAATCGTGCGACTAAAGGCTGTTCTTTTTCCAAAATCAAAAATTTTGACACTTTGACACAAAATACGATTTTCTTAGGAACCCTAATCTACCGTATAATGAAAAATTGAAACTTTAATGCTAGAAAATGTCAAAAACACCTTTTGAAGCAACGTGGTGACACTTTTGATTAAAACGTAGGTTTTTTGACACCAAACCAAATTGAATCAAACGCAAAATCAAGAGCCAAAGCTCTGATACCACTTGTTAGGGACCGTGTACGTACGGAGTACAATGATTATACGTTTTACCAGATCAAATAGTGTGGAATCCTATTTGATTGTGATCCAATCAGTGAGAACGATTACCTGATCGATATAAGAATGAACTAAACGTTAAGAACGAGTAGGAATCAATCGACAACGAGCTATGAACTTGGACAGGCTATCTGGGACGCTTTAGACGGCTAGGTATATGTGTATTCGAAGTATCTCTCACAGTGTTATGTTTTTTCACCAATTTAGGTGGTATTTATAGGTTAGTGGTATTCATTCGTATGACTGAACCATTAGCATGGTTCAGTCGTGCGACTGAATCATGCGATTGAGTCATACGCACGACTGAAGGTTCAGTCGTGCGACTGAGTCAATCTTATATCTCAATCATACGAGTAATCCAGTCTCCTGGTTCAGTCGTGCGACTGGCCCATAAGCATGATGTATTCATACGTATGGTCCATAAGTATGGTCCGTTAGCATGAATAATCATCCGACTAGATTGAACACATTACTTAATCATTATTGACTAAGAACTATGTACAACAACCTCAAACCTATATAGGAAGTTCATACATATGAATTAAAATTAACTAAACATCAAAGCATATATCATATTTCATTACTTCGGCACATTACATATATGTAAGACATGAAAGACTTTTACATTTAAGCATATAAACTAGGGACATCATGTATCTACACTTTGGTGTAGAGGGATGTGTGGAGGCTTGTGGGGTTCCCGGATTTGACGTGGGAGCCTGCATTCCTTGCAAAATGACAAGTTGGTTACAGTTGTAACATTGGCCTTAGTTTTTCAAACCCAAATTTGTTGTTGGTTGGGTTCTGGGGAAATTGCCTTCTAGTTCTCTTGAAGAACTTCTTTGCTCTGTAGGTTAGGAGAGTTATTTGTTGGACTATGTCCACATACTCTACATCATCTGGATTGAAGCACTCTAGATCATCAAAGCAATACTGATAGTCACTAGTGTGTCCACTTCCTGAGAAAAAGGCACAGTTGTCTTGAAAGGAACTATGCATCGCCTTTTGAGACCTTAGAGTCTCAGGAAATGTAATGTATGGTCCAGAAGAATAGGTTGGCTGCTGGGTGTATGTCAGGTATTGTTGAGGTTGGGAGAGTCCTGAGCCTTTAGCAACCATTAGAGCATTGCTAGCAGGAAGACTCAAGGATCCGCTTGTCTGATGGCCTTTCTTGTTTTCCATTTCCAAATGGTATCCATCAAGGATGCCATAGAGTTCAGTCATGGTGAGGGTGTTCAGGTTTTCTGTTCTCTTGATAGAGACATAGTAGAACGTCCACTCATTAGGGAGTGCACTCATGAACTTTCTTGTGAGGTGTCTAAGTTCAAGAGTAATTCCCACAGACTGAAGGGAAGAAATAAGGTCCATGTACCTGAATTACTGCTGGCTGAGAGTCTCTCCAGTAATGTAGGTGAAGTTCTCAAACTATTGTTTCGGTGAGCCCTTCTTGGAGTCATTTGAGGTGGAGTACATATTAGCAAGTGCATCAAATAGTTCTTTAGCTGACTTGCAATGCTCAAACCCCACCATGATGGAGTTAGGAATTGCAGTCATGAGAATAGCATTGCATTGCTGTCAATGTCCAGCTTCTTCCGGTCCTCATTAGAGTAGTCTTCAATAGCTTTCTCTATCATGGCACCGTTTTCACCGGGTGCTACCACCTTGGGCTTATACGGGCCATTGACAATAGATTGCCACATGTTGCTGTCTTGATACCTGATGAAGCCTTCCATGCGTCTGCTCCATGACCTGAAGTTTTCAGGGGTGATGATGGGTGCTTTAGTCATCGTCCCCATTTCTACTTCAGACTTGTTGAGGGCTATTTTGAGTGTGGTGTAAGGAGGAGTGAAAAACAGGTTGATTAGGATGGTAATATTATAGTAAGTAGCAAAGAAGCTTTGAAACCAATTGCAGGTTCGGTTTTTATCACTTAACACTTGGATTTCTCTCAAACTCACTTATACTACGCTCGGATCAGATGAAGCAGAGTCTATTCTAAGAGTTGGTAATATTATAGTAAGTAGCAAAGAACACAAAGAAATAATTTCAAGGTACTTGCATATATTACTTCTCAACTCAAAGTATTACAAGACTCTTACAAGCATGTTACATGAGTTACAATGAGAAACTATATATACTACTACCTATAGCCGGATATACTTTGATACCAGCTGGAAACCTATGACTAAAGCATATACTACAATGCTAAAGTTAAGGTATCTTAGATAAAGTATTATCTAAGATAAAACGCCATGTAGCATCTCAGAGGTTTGCAGTGGAGTGTCAGAGAGACCATACTTATGTCCGCTGGTTCATAGTAGTGTCTTCCAAAGGTTAGTTGGCTTCGGAAGAACAAGTTCTTCCGAAGCAACTTATACTTCGGAAGAGGCTACTTCTTTCGAGGCTTAAGGACTTCTTCTATTCTTCATACATTGGAAGTCAACTTCTGATCTTTTCTTCTAAGTCTTGATCTTTGGAAGTGAACACTTTGTCTTCGGAAGTAGAGTTTATCTTTGGAAGTTGATCTTGCACTCTGTCTTCGGAAGAACTCTTTTTCTTTCGAAAGTTTCATACTTAGCTTCGGAAGTCATTTATTATTTGTTCAAAAATAGTCTGAGTGATTTGTTTTTTGTTGCACTGTGAACCTTGCCATCTTAAAGAGTTTACTTTTGTACCAAATCATTCAAAATGTAAACCAAGAAGAGAAAAACATGATGGACTAGAAATGAAACAACAAAAATCGCAGGGCATCATTTCATAAATTGTTTCTTCATCAAAGGGTTACCGATCCTCCAAGCTACTACACTTTCATAAATCCTCTTCCTAAAGAACTCCAATTAACAATTTTGCGATCTGCAACCCCTTATTTCTCCTTTCAAACTCATCGATTCATTTGCTTTCGAAATCAATCGCTTCTTAGATGTCGGTAAGCTCTCTTCTCTACCTACCAATTACTTGTTTATTTGTTCGAAATCGTTCGATTTCACAACACTTCTTACGATTTCAGATAGATTGACGTATATCGTTATTGAGGTTCGATGATGCGTTTGCTAGTGCCTTGTTCTTTTTAACTGATGAATAAAATAGCAAATAGTCGATTGAGAATTTTTTATTTTGTATCATTCTTGTATGTAACATCGCTTTGAATGTGTTGAATTTGAATTGGTGTTTTCGCCATACAATCCTTAGTATTAGGGCAGTTTTACTTGTGAAATGGTTTCAAGTGCTCGTTGTTCAAGTTGCCCCTTTGGCTGTATGATCGTGTGCCTTTTAGGGTGCTTCAGGAACAAAATCTCAGTGCTAAAATTGTAACGTAAAGAATGCTAAATGTGATTTCTGTGAACAGATATTCGATTACAATGGAAGTGCCTTGGTGGCGATGGTAGGAAAGAATTGCTTTGCTATTGCTAGTGACAGGAGGCTTGGTGTTCAGCTTCAAACCATAGCTACAGATTTCCAACGTATTTTCAAGATTCATGATAAGCTTTTCTTGGGCCTCTCTGGTCTTGGCTCAGACGCTCAGACACTGTAAGTGTTTACTGAATTTGGGTTTCACAGTAACAAAATTATTGTATGTAATTATTGGCTTGTTTTTTAACTTTATTTTGTGTTATTGTAGCCATCAGCGGCTTGTGTTTCGTCACAAACTGTATCAGCTACGGGAAGAGAGAGATATGAAGCCTGAAACTTTTGCTAGTCTTGTGTCTGCTATGCTGTATGAGAAAAGGTTAGAGTAAAACTTAGTTTTTGTATCTGTGTGTGTGGTTTAGAGTTGTATCATTATCCTTTTGTTTTGAACTTATACCATTGTTTTTAGTTTTTGGAACTATTAGCTACCTTGTCTGTTGAAAAGCATTCAAATTTTCAGGAGAACTTCAGGAGCCTCTTGTTCGTGCTAACTGAAGTTCCCTTTTAAAAGGAAAAATCTTATTCATACCTGAATTATGCATATGCAAAGAGTTCTCAGTTAACTTCTTCTAAATGGATTGATTCCTATTTTCTAATACTGGTTATGTGCTTAAAAAAGCCACAGCAAGTATGTTTAGTTTCATAACAAACACAAGCAATGGCAATAAATAGAGGGGTGGAATTTGTGACAATGTTTTTTTATCATTATGAACTTGAAAAGCAATGAATTTGACCTGAGTGGTAAACTGGCAGTTACTGATGGCATGGATTTGGCTATGGAAATCATAGTTTTCCAACTTAGAACATTGATTGTATAAAATGTTAATGTACATTATTGTTTCTTTTTTTATGCACTGTATTAGCATTAGTAACCATATATTTGTGAATGTCATGTCACTGCATTACAATCCATGATCCATATTAAGGGTGTGCTGGTGTGCAAGTGTACAGTCAATATACATGGATTACTGGCTTTATATCTCTTATAGAACTTCTAATAATGAAAAAATCAATAAATAATTGTCACAGCCTCCTGTCATAATTTTTTTAATTATAATGGGAGATAACTACATTGCAATCCATGTTAAGACTGTGTATTGTAGTCTTGTTAGTAACTTTTTTTCCTCATCTTTTGTGATAGACAAAGTTCATATATATCATTAATATGGATTAATAGAATCTACTATTATTTTGTAGGTTTGGTCCTTATTTCGTCCAACCTGTGATCGCTGGATTGGGAGAGGATGACAAGCCATTATTTGCACAATGGACTCAATTGGAGCAAAGTATATCTATCTTTCTATTTTTTTATTATTAATGTACTTTTTATTAGAAGCACATATATTGTAGGACCAAATGCTGAAGACACCTGTATGTGCTTTTGGAAAAAAATATATTTCTAGAATCACTTGTAGATGAGTATATTAAAAAAAAAATTGGGCAGAATTTGTGTGCAGATTGAAGTTTATCATCATGTTTAATTCAAATGATAACTGAAATGTGATGTGTTAGATATATGATAATAAGATATTCTCTGAAATTAATTTTGCAACCATGAATATTATGCACTTGGGATTTAAAGAACTACTTATTAAATATCTGGTAATTTATTTATGATGAAACTGAAAAATCTATGATAGCTGGCATTAACTTTTAATCTTTTTTTATGAAAATAAAACAAATAATCATAGAGAGCTTGCAAAAGATTTTGTGGTGGCTGGGACTGCATCAGAGTCTCTTTATGGTGCTTGCGAGTCGATGTTCAAGCCTGACATGGTAAGTTTCTCTAGTTTAGTTCTTTTAGTTTTTCATTTTTTCAAGGCTGTAAGATAACTTGCAACTAGCCTTGGTAATTAGCAATATATCTGTGAGCCATTAGATATTTAGTATTGAAGATTCAGGAATAAAATTCACCTTTAATTCTAGAGATAGGAGTTTCAACTCATTTCATAATATGGGTCACCAATATGTGTTGTCCTTTTTTATTACACATCAAATTGTTAAATAGTAGGAAAAAAAACTATGAAGGAAATTGGTCAAATGGGTCAACAAACCCCCAAACTGTAAATTTAAGATGCTTATACCCTGCAAAATCAATCTATTTATTGAACGGTTAGATTATTATTTTGATAACTTATTTTTTGTAATCATGCTTCCTAATACATTTTTTAATGAATGGATTATAAAAAATGTACTACCAGGTCAACCCAATCTTGAAAGTGATCTGTTACCACTTATCCAATCCACCTGTTTTGCCATTATGAAACAAGTCAATAACTAGAAGTTAGAACCCATTTGATCCATATGTAACCCAACAGTTTGCCACTACTCTTCATCAACTATGTCATATATCTCTACTTATTATGTATCCAGGATCATGAGGAGCTCTTTGAGACCATCTCACAGGCACTTATATCATCAGTTGACCGTGATTGTTTGAGTGGTTGGGGAGGACATGTCTACATTGTGTAAGTTTCTATACAAGTACACTACAGGAGTGTTTCGATTTTTGTTTTGATTTTATCTCAAGTTGCAATTACTGATTTTTAATTTGGGATAAGCATATTGTGCTTCTGTTTACTTTATCTAATTGTTTAGGGGTTGAATAATGCATTTCATACCTACTGCAACAAAGCTAAACTTTTATCTAAAATACCTATCTACCCATTCATCTTAACTTAATTTTAGAAACTTTTACTCCCTATCTCACAAATCTTCTCTTTTTTCTCATTCGGGCATTATATGAATGGGATAATTAATCAAGCAAAATTAATTAGACACCCAAACAACTGATTATCCGATTAGTGGCACGTTTATTCCAATTGCTCAAAATCACCATATAATCACTTTTATAACGCTTATCCAAACACCATCTGCATCTTTTTTGAATTGTATTTGATTTTTAGTGGTCAAACGGTCAACAACATAAGGGAATGATTTATATAATTGAAGATACTCTTCTGATATTATATGTGCTTTTGCTGCAGGACCCCTACTGAAGTGACTGAAAGAATTTTGAAAGGGAGAATGGATTGATTAAAATTGTTTACACAAAGTTGTTTAGCCTTAATCTTGTATGGCTTTGGATCTGAAGCTTCGGCATCAAATTAATGTTCGTGTAGTTTGGTGTCCAATAGCTTATTATCTCAGAAGTTATTTTGTGCTTTTGACTTGAAAACCTTAGACCAAATTTCAGACCTCTTATGGTATTGCTCTGTAACAGTCGATCGTGAATGAATGTTCTATTTTAAGCTTGTCTATCTTGGGTCCTTGAGCATGATTACTCGTGGCTAGAGTTTACACCTCCAATCGGCATTGGATTTGAGTTGGTGTTTTATTTCTAAAATGGGGATTTTGTTGCTATAGATGATTGTGAATTCGATGAGATGATTTCTTATAAATTCTAACCAATCATCTTATATTGATGATAAACTTTTTTAATAAGAAATGTTCCGAGTAAAATTAATATGTTATATATCGGGTCCATATCTGTACTCCTCCGGACAGTGTCTTCAGTGAGATTGTTTGGGATCTTATTGCTAAAATCAAATTTGGTCTTCTGGCTCATCATTAGTATTACCATTTATCTAATCTTGGACCCGCAAGTGTTTATGTCACCAAGCTTGTTACTAGTTGAATTGCCTATCAAATGAAAACATTGAAACATACATCTCGTATAGTTTTTGCAGCCTGCGAAGTATGAAAATAAATACACAAAAAATCGAACTCGTAACTATAAGGGTAGACCTTGCTCTTATTTCATTCTCATCTTTATAATTAACTAGTTTCTTATCATCGCGCTTCGCAGCGGAAGTCAGACCCCCACACACAACGTTACTTTATATCGTTATTTGTTCAGCTCATTAGAAACCATAAAAGCGAACTCTGGTGGCGAAACTAAAAAATACTTAACTTTAATGGTCAAACCCAAAAAAAATAAAACTTCACTACAAACAGACAAATAGTTTAGCGACCAAACTCTACGATCCTAAACTTTAAGAGGCCAAGTCACGTGCTAGCGGTCGGAGTCCGGTCATTTTCCCCGCATACAACTATATGTTACTTTGGTCGTTATGTGCTGGCTCGTCGGAAATCATAAAATCAAAGTTTGGCGGAGAAACTCAAAAATACTAAACTGATAGGTCAAACTCGAAAAAAATAAAATTTCACTATATATAGTTTAGTGGTTAAACTTTAATATTCTAAACTTTAGTGACCAGAGTCAAAAAAACGTACGGGTAGCCAAATATATAATACTAATCTAGTGGGTAAATGCGATAAAAAAATTCACTATAAATAGTTTGGTGGCCGAACTCAAAATCTTAAACTTTAATGATCAAAATCAAATAAACAAAACTTTGGGTAAAAATATAAATACTTCAAACTAATGTGATTCAAGTCAAAAATTCAAAGAGAAACTATTCATTTCCATGTGTAATTATAATATAGTAATTAAATTTCACATTCTTTTTAAATGAGAATTTCATAAATGGTCCTTGTGTTTTGATCAAATTGTATATTTAATCCTCAGACTTTAAAAATTGCAAAGCTAGTCCAAACTTTTATATAATATTTGCAAGTTTGATCCTTCGAGTTAAATTACACGGATAGTCTCTGGGGTATGCGCGTATTACAACTTTAGTTCTACTTTTAATAAATTACATGAAGTCCGAAACTATGCATGATATGCACATCGGCAGTCCCCAACGCTAACTGGGGTTAAGTTTCTCTGTTAGTATTTTAAAAAAGACAATAATACCCTTTCTTTTTATTTTCTTCTCCACATTCAACACTACCATCACCACCACTACCATCTCTTCCTTCAACCCACTACCGCCGCCACGGCTCTACCCTCAACCCATTACCGCCGCCATAGACTCTACCCTCAACCCACCACCACAGCACCGCCTGCACTCACCCCCCACCACAGCACCGCCTGCACCCTCAACCCACCACCACAGCACCGCCTGCACCCTCAACCCACCACCGACGCCGGCGCCTGCAATCTCATCCCACCTCCACAACCTACCACCATCGTCACCGCATCACCCCCAACCCACCACAACCGTCGCCAACCCACCACCATCGTCGCCAACCCACCACCATCGTCGCCAACTCACCACAAGCGTTAACCCACACCATCGTCATCGCATCACCCCCAACCCACAACAATCGTCGCCAACCCACCACCACCATCGCCAACCCACCACCACCACCGTTAACCCCCCCACCACTGTCACCGCATCACCTCCAATCCACCACCACCGTCGCTACATCACCTCCAACCCACCCAACCGTCGCCAACCCACCACCATCGTCGCCAACCCCCACCACCGTTAACAACCCACCACCAAAGAGAGGGAGAGTTTTAAAAGAGAGAGAAAAAAGGGGAGAGGGGGGGAGAGAGAGAAGATGAAGATGAAGATGGAAAAGATGAAGATGGAAAAGATGAAGATGGAAAAGATGAAGATGGAAAAGATGAAGATGAAGATGAAGATGAAAAAGATGAAGAAGATGATGAAGAAGATGAAGATGGAAGAAGATGGAGGGAGGAGGTGAGGTGTGATGGGTGGGTTTGACTAGGGTAAGTGGGTTTTATTATAAATTATTATTTTTTTTTAAATTTAGGGGTATATTGGTATTTTAGACTTAATAGAGAAAGTTAACCTCAGTTAGCGTCAGGGACTGCCGATATGCATATCATGCATAGTTCAGGTCCTTACTGTAATTTATTGAAAGTAGGGACTAAAAGTTGCAATACGCGCATACCCCAGAGACTATCCGTGTAATTTACTCTAATTGTAAAGTTAGTCCAAACTGTTACGTGGGTGTTACATTTTTGGCCTTTAAAATTAAATTTAAAAGTTAGTTTAAATTTTATAAAATACATAAAAATTTGATTGAAGTTAATGTCATAGACAAAATGTACAATGAATACATAAAAGTTTGAACTAACTTTGTAATTATTAAAGATTGAGGACCAAACTTGCAATTTAATTAAACCGCATGGATCATCTACACAATCTCTCTTTTTTTAATTCAAATTTAGATGCAAAATCTTTTTAACAATAAAGATGATAATCAAGACTTTATGTGATACTCTTATCTATGCGAGATAAAAATGTTGCTTTTTTAAATTACCTTCGACATGAAAACCTGCTTTTGTTTTGATATGCTTTGGAAAACAAGTTTGTTAAATACCGTTTTTGAAATGATCGTAAATACAAGCTCTGTGTAAAGTTAAAATTTTTGGGATATTCACCCAATATGATAAATTGATAACATAACATTATATGAAAAGGAGTGTCTAGTTTGGGATGTGATGGGTTGTAAAACTATAATATTGTCATATCCGGATCTAATAAGACAAAACATATGTGCTATTTAAATTAATCTATTTGATCTTTGCGGGTCGAATTAATTTTGGTTAAAACTTCATACTCTTGTAATATATGTTCAATTCTATAAAATAGTAAATCCATATCAAATTATAAGGTATTCACCTGTAAAACTTTAATTAAATGGGTTTCATCTAAAGCCGTGGAGCTCAAAACATGGGGGATTAGGCCAATATGTGGCCTTTGAGTAGAGTGTAGAAAAATATTTGAATCCGAAGTCAAATCTCGATTATCAGAAATTCCAAACCAGAAGTTTCTGAAAATTTAGATATTCAAAGCATTCATATTAGAATACATTTTTTTTTGAAATATCAGACATTTTGGATATCTGTATTATCCAAAATATTTTTTTTAAAAGCTATTAAACTATAAATATTAATTAGAAGTTTTAGATTTATTTGGATTTCTTGGTATTTAAAAAAAATTGGATATCCAAAAGAATTTTCAATAAAATTTATCAAATTTTAATACATATTTTTAAAATTCGGATACCTTAATCCAAAAATTCAATTTCAGATATATGAAATTTCGGATTTAGAATGAAATATTGAAATTTACTGATCGGAATTTTCTGCTATCCAAACTAAGTAGGGGTGTTTATCAGATCGGATAACGGATTATTCGGATTTGAAAATTTCAGGACCCTATCTGAAATATGACTCGAATAAGGATTTTTCTATCCGATCCGAATCTATCCGAAATCAATTCAGATCGGATTTGGATATATCCGAATAATCTTAATTTATCCAAATAATCCAAATTACATTTTTTTCTATTTTTGTTTTTTTTTTCTAATTTTTATTCTTAACATATTATAGTTAGAAATCACAATAAAAGATATAAAACTAAAAAATAAAATTTGACTTGTACGCAATTCAAAATTAAAACATAATAGGTAATTGTATAGAACTCGAAGATTAGAATATCTAATTTAGAACGACGTTTGATTATTGCTTAATTATTTAGGATTATGACTAGAATGTGTAAATATTCTTGTGTATTGAGTTGAAAACATAATCGATAGTTGAGTAATATGTATTTGGCTAGAAACATAGTGAAGTCTTATTCGGATTAATAGGATATTCGAATAATTCGGATTAATAGGATATTCGAATAATTCGAATAACCCGAATAAAAAAATTATGATATCCGAAATCCGAGTAAGGAATTCGGATTCGGATGAGATCCGATCCGAATAAGGATTCAGACCGACTTATTTGAATTCGGATACGGATCGAATTTCGGATATTTTTGGATATTAAATTTTTTAAACACCCCTAAAATTAGGTACTTTGATATGCAAATCGGTAAGTCAATGGAATATTGAAGTTGAGATGAATTGTATATTTCCCGTACAAACTTCATCAATTACATATATACCCAACATAAATATTATATATGTATCCATTTGATTATTTTTATTAAAAATAATTATGTAATTAGTATGTACTCTTATTTTTACCAAACTATAAAATTATGTTTTTCTTTTTTACTAGCTTTTCGAGTTTTGACTACTAACTATTATTTCTATACTAACGTTTTTTTATGTTATTTTTGTTTTTTACTTTTGATGCTAATTTTTTCTAGGTCCTGTACGAAACATTTCCAGGCTCGTTATGCAACATAATCCGAGCACATAATTTTATATTGCATATGAGACTAGAAGTATGGTACGGATACCAGAAAAAATAAGCATAAGGTAAAATGACAAAAAGAAGATAAAAAATGTTAGTATCAAAATATTAAGAATAATCAGGACTAGAAAAGCAAGTAAAGAAGGAAAAATATAATTTTTAGTTTAATAAAAATAAGAGTAAAATAGTAATTATATAAGTTATTTTTAATAAAAGTATAAAATGGGTAAATACGTAATATTTATGTTTAGTAAAGCGGATATATGTAAACTTTTAGTTTGAGTATATATGTAATTAACTAAGTTTTAGATGGGGATATATGTAATTAATCTTTTAACTTGAGTATATATGTAATTAACTAAGTTTACAAGTTGATATATGTAATTAAAAATTTAAATTGGGTATATATATAATTAATGAAGTATATATATATTACTCTATTTCGCTTCTTATTGGTAAGATGACATTAATGTGGTCCTTGAATGTCACAGTTCCACCACTTGTATAGCTTTTAGTTAAGAACATACAAATATAATATACCCGTTAACTTTTAAGTGGAGGTCTGTGAAACCTAAACATATACATTTTCTCATAGTGTTTCTAATGGCTCTTAATCACTCCTTAGTCTATCTAACCTTTCTAGTGAAGGTGATTACCTTTCATCTCCTCAATTACAAATGATTTTTGTTTAGTTTAATTCAACTTCTAAGTTAGCATTTAAGTTCTCTTTACATTTGCAAACCACTTTAATAAACCAAAGGATGTTTACTTTTAAAACAAATAGGAATTCGAAAGCGTTTCTCTTGGATCCAATACCGCTTGCCTTGTCTAGCATAAGGTAACTAGGTTTCTTTTATTTGAAATTTAACATCGATCAGCCAATAGGTGCGTTGGCTGATGGAGGAGACGGTCGAGAGATAAAATGAGTCGTGATGTGAGACTTTGGATGTGTGGAGTACTTTTTGGAAATGAGTTTATGAATGAGGAAGACGTATAACTGAATAGGTCATGGGTGAGTTGATGTGGGATTCATTCTTACAAACACGTGACGGATCAAATGTGACTTAGTTTCGACCAAACCTTCAGGTAAATATTTCCTTTTCAGTTTATTTATTTTCGTTTTCCTTTTCATAACATTCAACCAAACCTTCAGGTAAATATATTTATTTAACATTTTAAGCTTTATATTAAACGTATATTATTATTATTATTATCATTATTATGTTAATAATCCGTGTGTTGCGTATATCATACTCGTAATTATTTTATTACATTTCAATATCTTGATACGAGTCTTGGAAACTTTATACGCTTTTCTTTACGTATATAACATACCAATTTCATCGCCGCAACGCGCGAGGGTGTCACCACCTAGTTACATACAAGAATCAAGTACCAGGTGCAGGTTTGGTACTTAACATTGGTTTGGTACTTAACATTGATTTTATAGCTGGACCATTCGATCATACTAGTTGGACCGCAAACAAGTCACAAAACCAATTTGGCAAGCCTGATTGGGTTATTTTCAATTGAAAGGTGCTCGAACCTAATTTCAATTCTTTTCTTTATTTCTTTCCATTGGAGATCTATCTTTTTGTTAATTTGATATTTTAGAATCCATATTGGGTTGTTTCTGGTGATCAAACCATTTCAATTCTTTTATTTTCCTATACAAGATCCGTTTGGAATGAGACCTCATAATAGACTTATTATGTATTTATGTGCGCTAGGTAATGATGCTAACAAGTGTTATTAGAGCTACACAAACTCACTTTGACACAAGCTCAATTTTTTGGGTAGTTTAGTTGGAGCACATGCATGCTTTAGAACGTGTAGTCTGTTGCATAATCAAATTCCCATCTTAAAGAGGAGGGCAAATGTAGTCTTGGGTTTAAAATAGATTTTACACTTTACTAGTTTCAATTTCAGTTTAAGCATACCAAAATGTATTTATATTAAATTTCAAAAAATTGTGTATATGGGTGCATAATATTCTGTATCGATCAGCAATAAAATTCTATGGAAGTCAACAAAAAAAAAGGTAGGAAAAGAATATTGACCAGAAATTGAGTATTTAAACTTTGAAACAGCCGACTGTTTCCACAAGGGAGGGCTGGCAAAAACAAAAACCACTAGCAAAAGGTGGGCTATTCAAGTAACCCAACATCCTACTATAAACTTTGATTTAAACTCAGCGCTTAGAGCACAAAATGCCAAAACCAAAGCACAACCATCAAGATAAATTGACATAACATTGTTGCTAAGGATTTAGTCACTGCGCTCAAGTTAAACCACGTTAACTGAGCTACTCACTTTTGGTTGACCACCATCAGGGCCGGAAGTAGCCGCTGGCTGAGTTGCAGCCTTCACAAGACTACCAATCATTTGCTGCTTCCCTTGTGCTACGTTTGACTTCTCGGGTGGTCGGATTTGACCATCATGCGGTTCTGCATCAGGCTTCTTTTTTGCAATTTTCTTCACTACTTCTGAAACCGTTGTGGTACTCTGATTGTTAACATTACCTTTTAGTTTCTCTTGTTTTGGCTTGTCGGTGGTAGAGGCAGTCGGCCGTGCAGAGGCGGCATTCCCAGCCGACATTGTGCTGGATATCGACCTCATGGGTGCGCTTGAATCTAGTTTATCAGGTGTGTGTTGCACCTGACCCATTGATCCAGTATCAACAGTAATGGTCTCTGTTTTGGGGGAAGATAATTTTTTCCTCTTCACGCTCTCTTGGTCCTTTCAACATAAAATTAGGGGGAAAAAATTATAAGTTCCATCATCACTAAATGCTAGAGGTGGTTGTTTTGACCCCATATATTTATGCATGACTCAGTTCGAGTTATGTTTGACCTCAAACATATCAGACACGCTAACAAAAAGTTAACTATAAGTAGAAGGGCTAAACAGGTCAAAAAGGTCAAGACTTGCCCAGAGTACAATTTCAATGCATAAAGGCTTCAAAATCATTTTACTCAAAGAATTAGGTTACTAGTGAAATCCTATAACTTATGTTATCATATTGACACGCTTATTACTATTTAGAAAGATAATTTTGTTGGACACAAAGAGTTCTTAGTCAAGCCAACCCAAACCAAAATCTCACCAATTTTGACCTGTTACCAACCGGCCCAACCCGTCCACTTCTCCACAATTCCACCTTAGGACAGTTCACTCTAGATGAGACTGCATGCAAGTCACAAACATAATGAAAAGGATAAAAAGTAGCATTTTCCCTTATATATATTAGATACCTTGCGCCTGTGTAATGCTTTTCTCCTATCTTTTGCCCTACAAATTGCTCTTTTGATCCCATGGTTGTCCATACAGCCTTTGGCCACAGTTCAGCAAGCTGCAACATGGACACAAGATTTGTAAATTGTGATTTAATTTAAGTAGCAATATGATTGTTTAAAGACTAGAGCACAAGGGGAAGAAAAATTATAACGTAGTCTCAGAAATCTATGATAGTTTGTTAAAGTGGGCACTCCTTTTCTCGTATACATACAATTTGGATGATTTGTGCCACGCGTAATGGATCAAATGGTTTAAACTAAAAGATTTATTAAAAAAGAAAAGAGCAAAAATGGGTTGAAACTTGAAATCCTCTAGAAGTGGCATCAAAAGCATAAACCTAATGCATTTTAAAAAAGTTAAATTACAAGAAAATTGCATAAATGGTCCTATGGTTTGACCACATTAAAAGTTTGATCCTTAGCTTTTAAAATTTGCAAACTTAGTCCAAACTTTTGTTAGATGGTTGCAAATTTAGTCCCCACTCTCCACCATTAGTGTCCGTTAGTTTATCCCCCCCCATCGGAAGAAAAAGACGGACACTAACCGTAGAGACTAAATTTACAATCATCTAATAGATATTTGGACTAAGTTTGTGATTTTTAAAACCTGGGTACCAAAGTTGCAATATGGTCAAATCATGGGGACCATTTAGGCAATTTTCTCTTAAATTATTAATGTGATACCTAACAAGTCAATTTTTACAAACTAAAAATGGATTTGAAAATTGAAAGCGTTGCTCCAACCCAACCCACTATGACCATAAACAGGTTATCCAACCCACCCACTTTGCCACCTCTAGCAGTTTGCAAAGTTTCATCACAGTAAAACCAAGAATTAACTGGCAAATACAATAGATTCAAGAAACGTAGAATAAAAAAGACAATAAAATAGCATCAACAATTCCTGGGAATTGGGATAAGCTTACCTCTGCATAAAGCTTCCTAACTTGGGGGCCTGCATCTTCATCGAGCCCCTAATGGAAAATTAAAAATACAAAATAAGATGATCTGTGAAGAAAGATTTACAGGAAAGAGATTTTTTGAGCCTCAAGTCAGAGTACAGTACATCAACAAAAAGGTCATAAAGGTCACAAATTTTGTCCTCTAGAGCATCATCTGTAAGAAATACGCGTTTAACGGCTTTTTCTTTAGTACTAGGTTCTTGAAAATCATCAGATGACCCAGCCTGATGCTCAAATGCCTGTATTAAACACAAACCATATTAAATGTCAGTTTAAAATCACACCAAAAGAAGAGAGATTCAACATGTTTGTCTAGTATATGCAGCATTTTTATTTTATTCTAGAGGTAGCAAGATAAGCCGGTTAGGTTCAGGTTCTAAATAGGCCATTTTAAGTGTGGTCAGTTTGGTTGGATTGGCCCGCTGACACTTCTATGTCCAATTCTTTTATAAATAATAAACAAAACAAACAAACAATTTAGCAGGTGGTATGATGTATAAAATAAAGGTAGACTTCGGGGAATTTTTAACCAATTCCTTGTTCCCCTTATAGCTAATTTTTTTCATTTGGCCTGTATGGAATAAAAAACAGCCCGAAACAGCCACTTATAAGTACACACGTAGAAATAGTCATATATACTTTATACGATATCTTTTTTCCAACTAAATCCAGATGCATGACATTAGTACGTGATTATGCAGTCTAGGAAAAAGAATACCTCGGCTTCATCATGGGAGCCCGTATCTTAACCATCTCATCTACTTCTTTCTTTAACTGCTGCAACTTTCCATCTTTCTCTTCTTTGGCAGACAATCCCATAACAACCATGTTTTGAAGGTTTCTCTGTTACAAGATATCTAACAGTCAGAAAAGACTTTAAAAGGTATATTGCAATTCCAAGGAACGTATCAAGGACAAGGATTGTCAAATTTATATATTGAAGATCATGACATGTCCACCAAACTAGTCAACCCATTTGACCATTTCAGTTTTAGCTACATTTTTTACCTACTCGTTTGGCCTGTTAAACATAAATATATAGCCCAGATTTATCAATCTCATAAGTAAATGGGTCAAAATTTCCATACATAAGTGAAGACACCCCACCTCAAATTCACTATGGAACGGCCATATACAAAACAAAACACATATAGCAACAACCATGAATTTTCAGTAGATAAATTAGTGATGGCAAGTTAAAGGCAAAACCTTTAATGATCTGATCTGTATCAGATGTCCAAGAATGCTCATCAAACGGTTAAGAAGCTCCTTTGACAGTTTTCCATGTATAGAATGCTACAAAGGCCACATATGCAACGTGTCATCTATGTACTTCACTATTATGTTACACATAAGAAAAGCTAGTATAAATGAACTTGAAAAATAAAAAAGAAAACATGGTGGCCCTTACCGCAAGTCTAGCAACTTTAGCCAGTTTTTGCTTTATTTCAGGAGGCATCCTCCTTTTGACAGCCTGAGATGATTTTCAGCTTCTTGAACCTCCATACTCGGTGGCCTTACTGTTATAATGTCAAAAAATGAGAAATTAATCAAGCATGGAAGTAATTTCCTCTAAAGGAGATGGTGAATTGGACGGGCCAGGCTGGTCGTCTAATGAATCACTACAAATTTCAATCAAAAGATCTATTTTTGCTTAAATTAAGAAATGAGTCGAGTTGAGTTCACCCAAAACACTTTTTGGAACTTCTAAACAAAACTTAATTAAATATTATTACCATAATTATATTATATAGATAGTTTATCTGACTTTTGAAATAAAATGATTGGAGATGCTATATGCATTAGAAATACACCTTGGGTGATGTTTGATCTGTTTGACTCATTTAACAAAATAACCTTTGAAAATAATTTCTTTTTATTTTACCCTTTAGTAATAAAACATAAGTCGCATTGACACATTTGCAACAAAATGGTTGATATTGCCAAATAGTTGTAATCAATAGTGACAGAGAGCAACTTACTTTCTGCAACTGTCTTCTCCAAATCTCTGATAGCTTTTTCAAGCATAACATTTGTATTTTTAGGTTTTGTGCTAGAACTTTCCTTTCTCATCAAGTGTGTATTCTGTTAAAAAATAATATTCAAATTAATGACATATACATATATGCCATAATATTTCTTTCGTAACGTGACAATTATGACCATCATTACCATGTTGGGGATATTGAACAAGTTTTCCTACTAAAGAAAATTAAAAGGTAAATGATATTTAGCATATATGATACCATATTAAAAGTTATAAAGATAGCACATTGGTGTAGGGTATATGGCAGCCATACATACAAAGATAACATATTGAAGTGACTAAATATAACATGAGTACAAGTAATAAAGAAAGGACAAACAGGATGAGCTCTATAACAATATGTGGTATCAGTTTTTACACGATAATCATTAATAATCTCAAACACAGCGCGTGCTAGCATTAATGATGTGTGAAACTAGTAGTAATGATATATAGTAGTAATAAAATATCAAATACAACTTTATTTTTTTGGTGTAATAGCTAGAACAAATATTTTATTCTTTTGGGTAGAAGAAAATGCTCCTTTGAAAAAAATATGGCATGGTTTCACACAAATGCAAAGTACAAAAGGGGTTAAATATTTTTCATGCAATGCAGATAATAGAAACGTAATAATATCTATATTTTGTAAATGCCACACATTTTTATCCATCGTCACTTGTATCATACCGTATATGTGTGACGTGTCTTGTACATGTCGACACTTTTATATCGACCAATCGATATTATAATGTATAGCATCAAACGTACAAACAAATTAACGCAAGCAAAAACACAAAATAATAAAAATAATGATGAGGGGTAGGAAGAAACTTTGAAGGGTGTGTTTGGATAGGGGATTTAGGAATGAGGCAAATGAAAATAAAAATCATATAGGGTGTTTGCTTAAAAGGTATGGGTTTTAAAACCAAAATAAAGCCCTAGAAGATGGCCATCCCCCAAACTTTAGGGGGTTAGATATGGTCTCTACTAATCATCGGTAGTCCCCTAAACTATCAATCCCATACCCATACTAATTCATATCTATCAACATACCCATATGTGTACATTTAGGATATTACTCAATCTAACTACCTTTATTTTCATTGACAGTAACTTCCCTTGTTTTGTTTCGTTCTTTGCTTAGTGTTAAGACACTTTATTACAACTAACTTATAATACTCAAGATCAAATTATTGAATAAACTAATATGACATTAAGTTTTCATCTACAATATTTTCTAATCTAATCCCTTTTAGGGTCAATTGAGCAATTCTTCAAAAGACCCAATGCTTATGAGAATATTTCAAATAATTTATTGATTCAGCTACATTTAATGTAAATTCATGTAATAGCAATCACCTACCTATGAGGATGAATAATCAAGTAATCTTTATTCTCATTTAGAGTATACTTGTTATCTTTCCGCTTCTTCTTTTTCAAGTAGTATTGAGTCAAATGTGGTCATAAACAAAATGTTATACAATATGTTATTATTAGAGCAACAAATAGAATGTTTAGTATTTGTGATAACTCCAATAAATCCATTTCATGTTGTATAAAGAAACTTAGTTATGTAACTGTTATCCCCAAGTTTCCCCATATAGTATCACTATTTTATTTGACTTCTATAAGTTACAAAATCCTATAGAAACTAAAAGTTTGTAACAAACTAAGTAATGGTGAACATATTAAAATTGTTAGTACAAAACTTATTTGTAAGTGAAGACTAAAGATGGTAAAAAAACCAATTAAGTGAAGACTCTATCATACAAGAATTTAAT
Organism: Flaveria trinervia; assembly: GCA_025506515.1. Taxonomy (NCBI): domain Eukaryota; kingdom Viridiplantae; phylum Streptophyta; class Magnoliopsida; order Asterales; family Asteraceae; genus Flaveria; species Flaveria trinervia. The sequence goes on along the minus strand of CM046443.1, from coordinate 31,392,154 downwards.
TAATACTATGTATATATAACTATTAACTCTATGCATAACCTTGGTGCCTTATGGCAATGTCTAGGAAAGCATCTTCATTCCATGTCTTAATATTCCTTCAATTCCTCCAAGACCACCTTGCCTCTTAGTGATTTGAAAACTAAAAAGGCAACAATGTCAATGCATGATGCACAAATCACAATATTAATATATTTTGCCGACAAGGCAACATGCATGTTAGTGAGATAACATGTATGACCTTCAGTCCCTAGGTATTATCATAATATCACACTACAAAGTACAAACTCAAGCCTCAAGGCATGTATGACAAGAAAACCATAAAAAAACTCACAAGTTGCACACAAACAAATATAAAGGTTGTAAGAACTGTTAGGTGCTTATGACTATGTGTCTTTGTGATACTCACATCACATATATGAGTACACATCAAAATGTCAAATGCACTATATTAAAATCAAGTAAAGCAAACATACAACTACATTAATGAAGCATCCAAATGAGAAGAGATATTCACCGGTTGCTGTGCAATCTCAGAAGTCTTGGAATCTGCTTGTGGATGAACTACATTTTTCTCCCTAGGCAAAGTTGACTGATTCAGCACTTCTGAGTTCTGAAGCAATTGTCCTTGAGATTTTAAAACATCAGCACCCTTGTCATTGGTCCTCTGACTTGGAGGAACAGGGGTTTGACTTGCATCTTTCATTTTGGAACCATGTTTTTGGGTTGAAGAACTCCAGTTTTCTGCTTGTCAATGTTCTTTGCTGTCACTTTAGCTTCACCATTTAAAATCTTAGCTGGAGATGGATTGGTTATATTTTTTGAATCAGAAGGTTTCTTCACAACAGTTCCAAGAGCAATTACAGTATTTTGGTATTTCACTTCTTCATTGTTTACAGTTGATACGGTCATACTACGAGATGAAGTGGTTGGATTCTTGTCTGCTGATGTCATCATTTTCTTCTTTTCATGCTTATTAACTTTCATCTGCTTATTTGGCACATCACCATCTTTGCTTCCATTATCCCCTTTTGTTGAATCCTTCCTTCTTCTCTTTTTTGGTTGCTCACTTGGCAAAGCAGTCGGCTCATTGCTATGAAGATAAACAGATTGAAGTCAGAAAAAAATTAAATGTAAAAATACTAATAATCTTACATACATCTATAAAGGCTATTTGGCATGAAAAACACTAAATGCAATTTTCTTTACAAATGTGATTCCCCATTCATTACGTTCATGCTTTTGTTGTACTTTTAATAGCTTGGAAAATAATATCTAAATGTACAAGGAATACAATGATTGTACATATTTTCGATAAAATATTGATTACTCTTCTCAAACATACATAAGAAACAACATTGTTTGTCCAAAGATTGACAAAAACTTATATCCAAACAAAAGAAAAAAATACATTTGTAAGAATATTCAAAGTCACTACATTTGTTGAACAGATGGATCTTATGGGGATGCTAATTTAGATTGCAGCACCTTCATCTATTTGATTAGAAGATGCAATATGTCTAATTTTATGACCAAACTAATGAAATGCTAGAAGGCTGAAAGCTAATACTATCTGATATAAGAGGAGAAAAAAAGTGATCATTCTGCTATAACTAGATAAGCAGATCAGATTGCACAACGCATACGGGATTTTGGACATTGATTTCAGCCATGTAGCACTCTTTGTCAAGTAACCGATAATGACTGAAATTCTAGTACTATCACTCTCAGAGCCATAAACTAGTCTAATGACCAATTAACTTCTTTTCACTGTGCTTCGTATATTCTTGATGAATGACATGTACATTTAAACAAATGGTAAAAACACTCAATACACGTCCAAAGGAATAGATAAAGACTAGACATTAACAAGATCTGCACCTAATACTCAGAGTCTTAGACTAATTGTTCCCTACTTCGCTACATGCATCGCATATTATGGAAGTAGAATATATATATGAAGAACAATAATCTTAAAAAGAAAAGAAACCAGTAACAGCTTTAATTGAAAAAAGATGGTGAGTGAAAAGTAAAAGAATCTTAAACAAAGACCAACATGCGCTCTAACTTCCCACGGTTGACAAAGAATCCATCATGCTTTATTGCTGAATTATCTACCTGGAAATAATCATCCTGAATAGCAGAAAAAAGAAAAACTAATGTTACTTCCTATGCAAATGAAGACAGAGATGGACTCGTGGAAAGTTAAGTGCAATGTGATGTGATCAAACAGTAATGCAATATCAAAACAAAAATGCAGTTTCGCTAACCAGCTCAGCATCATCAATGAAGGAATCTTCAGTATCATACTCATCATCATCAGGAACATCATTAAGATCCTCCTCATCACTGCTATTTTTACCCTGTATGTATAGAATATAGCATCATAAAGAAAATGGCATAAAAGATTCAAGATCATATCTTCTATGTAGTCAGATGTAATTTGCCTTTCGCAGTACACACTTTGACAAAAGAAAACAGAGGATCATTCAGAAATAAGAAACATCAGTCCTAGTATACGTCCAGATAATAAAACTAAAAAAGAAAAAATAACATTCACACCATGTATAACCGTTCAATCTTCTCAATGACTGCGCTAAAACGACTACCAGGGGGTGCATCCTTTGCTTCATTTTCAGCATTTTCTCCCTGCAAAAATCAAAACATATCAGTTTCAAGACAAGAAACCTATTTCCTCTTGTCAAAAAAATTAAAAAAGTGTTTTTGGCATGCATTTTGTATCCGGTAAAACTACAAGAACTATATATTCACAAAAAATTTATTCTCAACAGAATTAATATCAGTCACCAAAACAACTCTAACCAACAGAACTAAAAGACCAATAATCATATCAGAAAGCATTGTCAGGTAATTAAAATAAAAAGTAACCTACTGCAAGATCCATTCAGCAAAATTAAGCATTTAGCATTCCCTCAGAAACCCCTAACTTATGTAACAATTAAATCGCACAAACTTGCAATTCCAATTTACTTCCAACAGAAACCCTACTTTTTTACCCAAATTCAAACCACACACAACAATTCAATCCAAAATTCCACAAAATTACGAAATCATTACAGAAGGGGGCGCAATGCGAGAATCGAGTGCGGGATTAGCAGCAACAGGAGGAGGAGCAGACGACACACGAACCCCTTCACCATCGTTATTATTCTTAGCCGCCTTATTAGCGTCCTTGATAAGCTTCTTCCACGACACAATCGTCGTCTCTCCGGGCTTCAGTTCCACCTCAAACCTCAGCCTCCCACCGCCACTCAATAATGTCGACGACGATGAAGACGATCCAGCACCACCACCACCGCCACCGCCACTGGGCTCCTCCATCGATGATGATCCTGCAGGCAGATTGATTAAAGCTTCACGGAGACTTGAAATTCGCGCATTTGCAGTGAGCTTATGCGTGAAATTGGATTGATGTAAACCCTAGTGGAGAGAAATTTGTGAATTTTTGTGGTTGGATTCCGCAGGCGCTAAGAAATTAAATCGAAGTTTTTGGAAAAAATTTGAAGTTACCGAAAAGAAAATAGATTTGTACGGGAGAGGTGAATTTGTGTCTCTTTCCTAGGAATAGCTTATTCTTTCCCGGGGCCCACAACACAGCCCAAGCCCAGATTTCAATGCCCTCGCAAATGGTTTTCGTAAATAGATTTATTTTAACCGGAAAGTATCGCGGCGGAAGCGTCCTTGAGTTTTTTCTACGCAACGTCATAGGAGTTTGGTCGTCATCGGCTTGGCTCGTTAAAATCATTTAAGTGAACATAAAGACCTATTTTGGTAGTATCAAAATACAAGTAGTAGTTGGGTTCGTCACAGTACCAAAACAGTTTATCACTCGTTATAGCCTACGACATCAAAAATAGAATTTTAATACAACTTTGTTTTCAGAATATATATATATATATATATATATATATATAATATATATATATATATATATATATAGTATAATGCTTAAAATAAACTAAAAACATGCTTCCTTTAGTTTCTTCATAAACATGGGTATATATACAATATACACTTAAGAATTGTTGTTTTGTTATGTTTTCATATGTGTTGTTTTCTCGATTTGATTAAAACTAAATGTAATAATATCTTAACGCCTAAACTTGAATGTATAACATTTAAACATAAAACTTAAAACTTAGAAAAATCAAATGGCTAAATTTTAAGAAGAAAAAGTATAGTACAGCAAAATATAGTGCTTTTTAATATGCATATGATTTCTTTTTTGGACCGGATGTTAAAACCTTATTATCTTTTACATCATCGTAGTATTTGGTATGTAAAAATCATAGATTGGATGAAGCTAACAATTATGAGAGAACAAAAAGTAGAATGAAAATTACTAATTACTCTAAACACCTCAAAATCATACTCCTCTCCCGCTTTTTTTTTCTTTCATTTTGTTCTTTCTTTCGCCATTTGTTCCCACCACGACCAACAACAACAACCACCACCGCCAACCATCACCCACCACTCAGCACCACACCATCGATAACTAGAGTTGTACAAGTGGCTTATTTGTTTCTTTCTAAATACTTATAAGAATCATCCAACTTTAGTTTTAAACGGCCAGGATCCTGTCATGAGATGTAACATCCTTGATTTTCATGCTTAACCTACTTGTTTAACTCTTTGATGATTCTAAGACTTCTATATATAATTATTGATTGAATTCAAGAACATTTTTACAAAAACTATCACATTTCTATACATTGTGATTTATTGTGAAGCTATTGCATATATGATTATTGATTGAATTCAATAACATATTTACAAAAACTATCACGTTTCTATACATTGTAATTCTATGATAATACGTGTGTAAATACTAAATTATTGCTCTAAAAAGTAACTTAAAAATACCATACATTAATGAACGTCTAAGACAAAGCTAAATTTTAACATAATTGTAACACATATAATTATAAGGGTGATGTAACACCCGAATATTTATTATTTTGAAGCCGGTAAAGAAAGAAAAGAAAATAAAGTCCAAAAGTCGAGGGACCAAACTCGCCAACGAAGAAAAGTTGGGAAATGTAGTGATATTAGTAGGGAGAGGGCAGCCCACTCTCCCCACACACCCCACATTTCAGCTTCATAAAGAGAAGAAAAGAGAAAGAAGAGAAAAAGAGGAAAAGTTGGTTCGAGTTGGTTCGGGTCGCCAAAATCGTCGTGAAGCAAGCCAAATCGAAGCTCTTGTCGTTGTGCTCGTTTGTGTGAGTTCTAGAACCCCACTTTTACTTGTTTTCAAACGATTTTGGGGCTGGAAAGCATAAAAACCCGTTTTTGTATGTGTATGTGTTTGACCCATTTGGGTGTGATGTGTGTGATGCGTTTCGTGTATGTTTCCGGGCTTGTGTGTGCTTGAATGGTGTCGTGATACGCATCCCTAAGGTTTAGAATGGTCGATTGGGCTTAAAATGGGTTTGGATGAGTTTGGAGGCCGAAAACCCTCGGCTGCAGTCGGGATGAACTGCATTCTGCATCAGTTAGGGCTAGGTGATCGACTGGAGGCCGAATGGAGGCCATACGGCCGATTAGGGTGCGATTGGGGTCCATTCGCACGATTGAATGTCCATTCGCACGATTGAATGTCCATTCGCACGATTGAAGGTCCATTCGCACGATTGAAAGGCCAGTCGCATGGAGGTCATGCGACTGAAGGTCCAGTCGCATAAGTGCTCATTCGCATTAATCCCATTCGCATGAGGTCCATCCGCATTGTCCATTCGCACGACTGGATGTTCATTCGCATAAGTGTTCATCCGCATGAGTCCATTCGCATAGTGTTCAGTCGCATGGAGGCCACGCGACTGAAGGGTGTCCATACGCCCGAATAGGGCTGTTGTACCCGAGGAAAGTGTAGTTTGACTTCTGACTTTCGGGGAAAAGTGCAGATGTAAGTTTTGACGTAAAGGTCCCCATAAGAGCATGTAAGATGACGATTGGGGCCTTAGAGAGCATGTTGGACATGATGGTGATGATGTTGCATGTTAGGGCTTGTTATGTATGCGTGATGTTGCCCTGTATGATGATGATGAATGTGTATGATATGTTCCTTATATGATGTATGTTATCTTTCTTGTGGCCTTATGTGTCATGTTAATGAACGAATGAAGTATTATGTAACGTAAAGTGAAAGATAATGAAAGGGGAACATAAAGTAAGAATGCATGCATTATTGAATGACGAATGAGTGAAGGAAAGGCTTGCAAGCATACAATGAGGTGAGCAACGTGTGGTTGCAAAAGACTCGGATCATAAGCATCATTAAGATGGCCAGAGAAAGGAGGTGAGCAACTCAGTTGTTGCAACAGACTCGGACAACGCGTTATTGTGAAGTTGCCATGAGGTGAGCAACCCTATGGTTGCAAGAGACTCGGAAAGCATGCTATCGTTAAAACTGGCAATTGGGGTGAGCAACTTTATGGTTGCAACAGACTCGGTTAGCGCGAAGTCGTTGGGATTGTTAATGAGGTGAGCGACCCTGTTGTCGCAACAGACTCGAAGGAACGAACGTATGAAGGAACAAAAGAATACATATGAAAGAACGAAGTATGAATGAACGAATGAATGAACGAATGAATGAATGAAGAAGATAATAATGATATTATCTATGTGTATGTACGATGTGTGATCATGTAAAAGTAACGAATGGTTTTATATGAAAGTAAAGTATGTTTTGTAATAAAACTAGAACTCACTCAGCAACGCTGACTTTTTATATGTTTTCCAGTTGGTAGGTAATGTTTGTTGAGGATGGCACACCGTGAAGCTACTCAGCTCTTTTGGGATGGCATTCTTTTGATTAATTTTTTTGCATTGTAATGCGAACAAGCTATTTTGTAATGAATGTTGTATTAACTTGCAAAAGCATTTACGTGGAAATGAAGATAGTTTTAGTTTTCCGCTGCGATTTTATGAAATACAAATGTAATTATACGTTTTATGTGCGATGAGAACCCAACTGTAAGCGTCTCGGGAACGGGGCCTTACAGGTGAAAGTTTACATATGTGTAACTTATGGTTACATATGTAACTTTTATTTAAATGATAAATATTTAATTAATTAAATTAAGTCTTATAATTATCTAAACATAATGTGTACACACATATACATATATACACACACATATACATATATACACACACACATATTACATATATATACACACACATATATATACATATATATACACACACACATATATACACACACACATATACATGGATAATTACAAAATTATATACATAATATTGTATTATTTTATTTATTTAAGTGATATATATCTAATAATCTAATAAATAATTAACTAGTAATTATCATAAATAAACAACTAACAACTAAACTAATCCTAATCCTAAATACCATTGAAATTTCATTCTCATCATATGAACATCCTAATACATATGAATTTTGTTAATAAATTACTAAAAAATCAACCTTAATTGAAACCTAAAACCTAAATTTTTCACATATGTAAACTTTTACTATAACAACACCATAACTATCTACAAACACACTAAACTAACTAAATTAACTTACTTACGTAATCCTCACTGTAAGTTACTACAAGTTGTAAGATCAACCCGCCTACTTTACACTATTAATTCATAACCCCTTTTTTATATTGTATTTTGGGGTAGAAACAAGCTCTTCATATCAAACTGGTAATCCGAATTCTAAAGTCAAAACTAGTATTTTGCAAAATTAATGACAAACTTTCTACTATTGGTAAAACTAAAATGATTATACATGTTTTGATGGTAATCAAATTCCTTTCATATGAATCTTCAAAGAGTGTTTATGATTTGAAGCCCTCAATCAATTTAGAGTTACAATGCCTCGAGGACTGTTGTCGACTAAGTTGCAGGTCCGAAATGAAGATGATGATCGATGGTGATTGAAATCAATTTAGGTGTGCATTATATGAGTAATTGGTGAATCATATAGGTTAAAAGGATCGATTAAAACATTTCCCCTCATTCAAATAAATGTAATTTGAATAATTTAAGATCAATGAGTTACTAATTTGAATTGATGGTTTCGGTTTTGATTTCATGTGTTAATGGTCGAATAATCGCAATTAAACAAGAGTTTAAGTTTGAAACTCATGCACAATTGTTAAGACTCGGTTTAATTGCATTTTAATTATGCGTTTGGTGTTTTTGAGGATCGCCGTAGATTGTGGCCGGAAGTAGTGGCCGGAACAGGGGGTATGACGGGGAGGGGTTGGGTTTTAAACAAATTTTACATATTGGTCCCTGTAGTTTTAAGAGGTTATTATTTTATGTAAAAGCTTTTAGATTAAGTTTTATAAATTACAAAATAAATCTTAAACTTATAAAACTAATTTGAATAATATATCAAATCAATTATTTATTAATCTTTATAACTTTTGTAAACCTTGTAAACTTTATAATTTGATTAATTACTTTCACTTAGTATTTAAAATTCATGATTACTAATAAAGCCTTATAAGTTTATTAAAATTCATTTTATAACTTTATAAATTTTAATAAGACTTTTTCATTTAGTTATTTATTGTAAAATATTAATAAGACCTTATAACTTTATGAAGAAGAGTTTATTTAGAAACCATAAATTATTACAAGTTGTTTAATAAATCAATAATTCCGAATATAAATTGTACATTTAATGCATTTGATCCACTAAAACTATTAAAATAATTTAATAACGGAAGTTCAAAATGGGTTCGGGAGGTTTTAACTTGGAAAATGGCTAATGTTACATAGTTGTGCCCGATGACCAGCGAACTTGTTTTAGGAGAAGAGGAAAAGGTGAATGTTATCAAAATGTGTTAGGAATATGTGATTTTGATATGATATTCACCTTTGTATAGGTTGGATGAGAAGACGTAGCACATGATTCATAGGTTTTAAGAGAAGTTACATTTAATCCCACCACTAGATCTCGATTCCCTCCACCAGGTTTATAATATAATTATAACTTTTGTTATCTAATATATTATTTGTATTCTTTATATAATATATGTCACAATCACATTTACAGATAAATATAACCTTTGCAACGTTGCAAATACCAATACTCGTGGATTTATGATTCCATACCGCAATACTAGGTATTGGCTAGTCGATTTTTGTGGCGAATGGCGTTAACTAAGGAAGAAATATTCAATCATGCTCATGTGTGCCTCAGAAATGTTATTGAGCATGCTTATGGTGTATTGAAGGCTAGATTCCAGATCCTAAAACAAATGGCTCCTTATCTTTTTCTGGTGCAAAGAGACGTAGTCGCTGCTTGTTTTGCAGTCCATAATTTTATAAATAGATACAATATTCAAGATGAATTATTTACAGACTGTGAAGAGAAACTTATGGTTACCCCTGATAGCGAAGGTGGAGGAAGTGAGGGCCAAAACACAAAAGGCATAAAGTGAGGTTCAAAAGACATTGAAATATGGCTAATTTACGGGACCAAATTGCTAATCAACTACTTTCAAATACTTCAAGTTAGATTTGTATGCAAACTCTTATAACGTGTTTATTTGGATTATGTATGATTTATTTTTAACTTGTATTTTGTATGACATTTCGAATATTAAGCTATTATGTTCTTTTTAAAATTTGGTTATGTTTATTGATTACACAACACTAGTTAAAATACAAGGGCAATATGGTTAATTTTATGATTCAACAGAGTGAATCAGATAGTGAATCAAACAACCAAGTTTTAGTCAGATGCAGACTTAGCCATAATTTCTAACTGGGTCAGCTTTTGACTTAGTCATATCTTACTGAGTTAACGGTAATCTAATAGCCCCTAACTTAGCAGTTAGTTTGTTGATGTTGGAAAATGAGTTTTCTTTTACTAACTTCACTTCCTTAATCACTTTCTTCTTTGTTTTGTCTTGATGTAACACCCGACTATTTTTTTGATTTATAAAGGAAGAATAAAGTGAAAGAAAAGAAAGAAAATAAATAAAGCCCAAGTAGAGGGACCAAATGTGTTAAAAGGACAAAATCTTTAAAATTTGGTGATAAAGGTGGCTTGGCCGCCCATCACCCTCTCTTCCCACATATCTTCGGATATTTTTAGAGAGAGAAAGAGAAGAGCTGAAAACTCTCGGGTTTTTGAAAAACAAGTGCAGGAGGTCGAATTCAAGGTAAGAATTCTTGGTTTTGTGATTTTCTTAACTGGTTTTATCCTCGGGTGTATACTTATATGTATTATGTGTTCGGTTGGGTGCGTTTTTGGTGGGTTTCTAGGTGGTCGAACTCAATTGCAAACAGGTTTTGAAGGAGTCATGCGTAAGAGGCTGTAAAGGTGAGTTCTAAAACCCCTTTTTACTTGTTTTTAACTGCTTTGTGACTGTAAATGCATGTATGAACTTTTTATAAAAGTTGGTTTTATACCCGTATGTGTGTATGCGTATGTTTGTAGGTGGGGCTTGATTTTGGGCTGTGTATATGTTTGGTGATGTTATGTTTGTGTTTCTAAGGCTTAGAATGTATGATTTAAGCTTAGAACAAGCCATATGATGATTGGGGACTGAATTAGAATGTTTAAGAGTGATATAGACTGCCCATGCGCCTAAACAGTGGCCCATGCGCCCACAGAAATAACTGCCTGAGTGTCCCATGCGCCCAAAATATCATGCGCCCGAATAGTACCCATGCGCCTAGAAATAGGCTAAATTGACTAAGTGTTCATGCGCCCAGATAGCTCATGCGCCTGCATAGTGCCCATGCGCCTAGAATTGCCCAGAATAGATTAAGTGTTGCTCATGCGCCCCAATAGTGCCAATGCGCCTGAAAGTTGCCCATGCGCCTAAGTGTTCCCCATGCTCCCAAAAGGCCATGCACCTGCATAGTGCCCATGCGCCTAAAGACTTAGAATATTTTCTGATATTTGGGGGGAAAAGTGATATGTAGGCTTTGACTTGGGATGTTTCTGGGGGTAAAGTAAGTTGACTTTTTGATGTCATAGAGATGTGATAGGCGATGTATTAATGATGTATGATTGATGCTTATGCATGATGGTATGTATGATGGTGCCTTGTACGGCGAGGTTTGTATGTTCATGTGATGTTCCTCATTATGTATGTTTATCTTTCCTGTGGCTTTACGTGTTATAGTTGTGAAGAAATGATAAAGTATTATGTAACGTAATGAAAAGAGAAACATAATGATAGAATGCATGCATTAATGAAAGAGAAAGTAATGAAAGGCTTGCAAGCAAAATGTACGGAGGTGCACGGCTCTAAAATGTTGTAAGCTCAACTGTGTGTGGTTTAGCTAACCCTTAAGGATACACGTAGGGGTCTAGTCTTTGTGACTGACTAGTGATATAGTACATGGTTTATAATGATTACTCACCCCGGTGCTGGTGCTAGGCTATGTGCGTTATGGAAGTCATTTATGATCTTCGGCCCAATACCCGTTTTGTGCATACGTTTGGGGTGTAGTATACAGTTGGGATCTTTATCTCTTGCCCCGGTGCTGGTGCCAGGCTATGTGCGTTGTGGAAGTCATTTTTGATCTTCGGCCCAATACCTGCTTTGTGCATACGTTTGGGGTATAGCTGATGACACTGATCAGGAAAGAGATTAAGAAAGAAAGTGAAGAACAGTAGATGAAGATATTAATGTTATTATCTATGTGTACGTACGATGTGTGATCATGTACGAAAGTATAGTATGATTTGAATGAAAGTAAAGAATGGTTTTCAACGAAAGTAAAATATGTTTTATTTTAAAACTAGAACTCACTCAGCAACGCTGACTTTTATGTGTTTCCAGTTAGCAGGTAATAGTTGCTGAGGATGGCATGGGGCGGCTACTTGGCTCGTTTTTTATGGTATCCATTTTTATAATGTTTTTGTGATGTAATGCAACAAGTATTTTGTAATTTGATAACGATATATTCTTTTGCAAAAGCTATTATAATGAAATGAAATGGATGTTTAAATGTTTTCGCTGCATGTGTTTAGTAAGTTAATACAAATATATGTTTTATGTGCGATGATTGACCAGCTGTGAGTGTCCCGGGAATGGGGCCTTACAAGTTGCTATCAGAGCCAAAGTTTAAGTGAAACAGGTAAATTTTCAAAAGAAACCTAACTGAAAATGGGACGGAAAGGGAAGAATTGCCAATCCGAGTAGCTGCATGCCATAAGGTATTTTCTTAATGTTAACCGGCATTATGTGCGCATGTTATTTGGTTTATGTGCTTTTTGTAGATTTAGATACTCATGTAGTCTGGATAGGTAATGCTTGGGGTATGAAGAGTAAAGTAAGTAGCTGATCACAATTGGCCATTGTAATTAGGGACTTACTATACTTGACATAAACCGAGCTATTCCCTTAAATGATCATGTTGGTGTTTGAATCTTATAATGTGTTTAGAGGATGGCCGGCGGTAGATCATCAAAGGCTTCACGTAGTGGAGGTCATGGTGGACGTGGTGTTGAACCACGGGTCATAAGAGGAAGACCTAGAATCAAAAAGGTGGTTCATGAAGAACCAGAGACCCCTCATCCAGAGGGCGGAGACAAGAGTGCTAACTTAAGAGCCTTAGTGAAGGAGGCTGTTGTAAAGAAGGTGCATCAGGTCATGCATGCGATCTTACCATTTGTGGTGACTGAAGTAATTAAGGCTGTAAGAGAAGGAGAAAGAAGGGAGAGGAATAGGTCCTTAGGAGGATGGGAGCGACCAGAGACTAAGATGGTTCTCTCCTATGATGAGGAGGAGGAGGAAAAGCCTGTGTAGGAGGCAGCACGAGGCTGCAACTACGAGGCATTTCAAAGATGCAAGCCCCTACTTTTGATGGTAATGGGACTGCTACTGCTGCTCACCGGTGGGTGAGAGAGATGGAAGTCATTCTTGATGTCAGCGAGTGTCGAGAGGACCAGAAGGTGAAGTTTGTTGGCCACTCGTTTGTGGACTCGGCTTTGTGCTGGTGGGACAATATTGTTCAAGCTGAGGGTAGTCGGGCTATAGGAAGAATGAGGTGGTCGGAGCTAAAGAAGTTGGTGATTGAGGAATTCTGTCCTCATAGGGAAATGGATAAGGTGGAAAGGGAGTTTCTACGGCTGGAGGCGGGAACAATGTGTAACACCCGAATATTTATTATTTTGAAGCCGGTGAAGAAAAAAAGAAAATAAAGTCAAAAGTCAAGGGACCAAACTCGCCAACGAAAGAAAGTCGGCTGAGGGGGGAGTATATAAGGGAGAGGGCAGCCCTTACCCTCTTCCCCCGCACTCACAAATCAACCAAAGAAAGGGGAGAAGAGAGAAAGAAGAGAAAAAGAGTGGTTCGGGTGATTCGGGTGGCCAACTCGTTGTGTAGCAAGCCAATCGAAGCCCTTAACGTTGTGCTCGTTTGTGTGAGTTCTAGAACCCCACTTTTACTTGTTTTCAAACGATTTTGGGGCTGGAAAACATTTGAAATCGGGTTTTTTTGAGTATGTGTATGTTGACCCGTTTGTGTATGTGTATGTGTATGTATGATGCGTTTGTGGCTTGATTGTGAGCTTGTGTGTGCTTGAATGGTGTCGTGGTATGCATCCCTAAGGTTTAGGATGGTCGATTTGGGCTTAAAATGGGTTTAGAGGAGTTTGGAGGCCGAAACCCTCGGCTGCAGTCGGGATGAACTGCATTCTGCATCAGTTAGGGCTAGGCGACCGACTGGAGGCCGAATGGAGGCCATACGGCCGATTAGGGTGCGATTGGGGTCCATTCGCACGATTGAATGCCCATTTGCACGATTGAAGGGCCAGTCGCATGGGGGTCATGCGACTGAAGGTCCAGTCGCATAAGTGCTCATCCGCATTAATCCCATTCGCATGAGGTCCATCCGTATTGTCCATTCGCACGACTGGATGTTCATTCCCATAGGTGTTCATCCGTATTAGTTCATTCGCATGATGTTCAGTCGCATGGAGGCCATGCGACTGAAGGGTGTCCATACGCCGAGTAGGGCTGTCACACCCGAGGAAAGTGTAGTTTGACTTCTGACTTTCGGGGAAAAGTGCAGATGTAAGTTTTGAAGTAAAGGTTCCTGTAAGAGCATGTAAGATGACGATTGGGGCCTTAGAGAGCATGTTGGGCATGACGATGATGATGTTGCATGTTAGGGTTGTTATGTATGCATGATGTTGCCTTGTATGATGATGATGAATGTGTATGATATGTTCCTTAATATGATGTATGTTATCTTTCTTGTGGCCTTATGTGTCATGTTAATGAATGATGAAAGTATTACGTAACGTAAAGTGAAAGATAATGAAAGGGGAACATAAAGTAAGAATGCATGCATTATTGAATGACGAACGAATGAAGGAAAGGCTTGCAAGCACATATATGAGGTGAGCAACTCGATGGTTGCAAGAGACCGGATAGCGTGCCATCGATGAGAATGACAATGAGGTGAGTAACACTGTTGTTGCAACAGACTCGGATGGTATGCAATCCTTGAGATTGCTATGAGGTGAGCACCCTATGGTTGCAACAGACTCGGATAGGCGTTATCGTGAAGTTGTCATGAGGTGAGCCACCCTATGGTTGCAAGAGACTCGCATAACATGCTATCGTTAAAACTGGCAATTGGGGTGAGCAACTTTATGGTTGCAACAGACTCGAATGACGCGAAGTTGGGGATTGTTAATGAGGTGAGCGACCTGTTGTCGCAACGGACTCGAAGGAACGAAAGTATAAATGAACGAAATTTTGTATGAAAGAACGAAGTATGAATGAACGTGTATGAATATCGGAATAATGTACAGAGCAGGATCCTTGTCATTCGACCTCAACAATCGTGGCCAGGTGCCATGAAGAGGGTAAAGTCTGCCGGATCTAGATAGAGAAGTGAATGATAATGTAACACGTGAATGAGCAAAGTTAATGAACGGAATGATGAGGATAATATGATATTATCTATATGTACGTATGATGTATGATCGTGAACGAATGTAAAGTAAAGTATGTTTTATTTATAAAACTAGAACTCACTCAGCAACGCTGACTTTGATGTGTTTCCAGTTGGCAGGTAATGATTGCTGAGGATGGCACGGGCGACTACTCAGCTCTTTTGGGATGACATTCTTTGATTAATGTTTTGCATTGTAATGCGAACAAGCTATTTTGTAATGAATGTTGTATTAATTGCAAAAGCATTTACATGGAAATGAAAGATTGTTTAGTTTTCCGCTGCGATTTTATGAAAACAAATGTAATTATAGGTTTATGTGCAATGAGAACCCAACTGTAAGCGTCCGGGAACGGGGCCTTACAAGTTGGTATCGAGCCAAAGTTTAAGTGAAATGGGTAAATTTCAAAATAAACCTAATCTTAAACTGAGAATGGATGGAAAGGGAATGGGATGCCAATCTGAGTAGCTACGTGCCATCAGGTATTTTCGTAAAGTAAACCGGTTTTATGTGCGCATGGTATGTGTTATGTGTTGTATGTGGATTAAACACTGATGTAGTCAGGACAGGTAATGCTTGGGGTGTGAAGAGTAAAGTAAGTGGCTAATCACAACTGGCCACTGTAATTAGGGACTTACTATACTTAACATAAACTAAGTTGTTCCCTTGAATGACTGTGTTGGTGTTGAATCTTTCAATGTGCAGTGATGGCGGAGGTAGATCTTCGAAAGCTTCCGAGGTGGAGGTCACGACTGAACCACGACCCAAAAGAGGGAGACCAGATTGAGAGGGTGTCTGAAGAACCAGAGCCCCTCATCGGGAGGGTGCGACGAAAGCGCCAATCTGAGAGCCTCAGTAAAGGAGGTGTTGTAGAAGAAGTCATCAGGTCATGCAGACAATTACCGTCTATGGTGGATGAAGTTATTAAGGCTGTACGAGAAGGGGAAGAAAAGAAAGAAAAACAGATCTTTGGAGAAGGAAAACCAGAGCCGGAAAACGGTTCATCTGATGCGAAGAGGAAGAAGAAGAGCTGCGCCGGAGATGGCACGATGATTAATTATGGGGATTTTATTGTTGGACCAAAAGAACCAATGAGCCGGATCAGAAACCTTTAAGTCCCACAGACATCACAACAACTACTGAAGACCACAACAGCTAAAGATAACAGTGATTACAAAGTCTGAAACACAAGTACTGAAGACGAAGTCTGACACAAGTGCTGAAGACAAAGTCTGAAGACACAAGTGCTGAAGAAAGTCTGAAGACACAAGTGCTGAAGACAAAGTCTGAAGACACAAGTGCTGAAGACAAAGTCTGAAGACACAAGTGCTGAAGACAAAGTCTGAAGACACAAGTGCTGAAGACAAAGTCTGAAGACGCAAGTGCTGAAGACAAAGTCTGAAGACACAAGTGCTGAAGACAAAGTCTGAAGACACAAGTGCTGAAGACCAAAGTATCAGTCGTTGTCACAACAGCTGAAGAGGTCTTCTTCAGTAGTTGTGATGTTTACCTTTCAGTAGTTTCTTGTTTCAGTATTTGTAAAACAACTGAAGAGTATGTTCTTCAGTTGTTATTGTTTCAGTAGTTTTCTTTCAGTAGTTATAATAATAGTTAACACTTAGTTTTTTGTAAGAAGATGTCATGTTTGACATCTTCAGTAGTTGTGTTAACTATCAGTAGTTGTGATAAATTCTGTTAGATGTCACTATCAAGTGACATCAGCAGACGTCACATCTCTTATATAAGAGGTGTCGACCTAATTGTAATTGTGACATTCCGTTACCATGAAAGCGAATATTGAATGAAATTTATCTACAGAAATTCTCTCTATCTATAACCGTTTTGTTCTTACATTGAATATCGTTTTGTTCTTGTGAATTGGCTAATTCATTGTTAGAATTCCGCTGCTATACTCTCTAATCAATCAAACGTAGATCACTGATCCTAACAAGTGGTATCAGAGCAGGTTAATCATTGATTGATCTAACAATTGATCATTGAAACTGCTAATTGATATCTATGTTTGATTGAATTAGCATTTTGCAAGAACTGGTTATAGATTATTGAATTTCTGACGCTTTCGTTCATTTATTCTGAGATCTCTCTTGGTTCAATTGGTTGTTGTGTTTTGTTCTAAATCTGTTATAGCTTAATTGAATTTGATTGAATCTGAGATGACTACTCCTTCTAATGATCCTCACAATACTGGTTCCTCAACCAAGCCCCGATGCTGGTTAGGACCGAGTATAACATATGGCAGCGAAGAATGCTTCATCACCTGTCTGTTAACAGTTCAGGTTGTTGGACATCTGTGGTACATGGACCACATAAGCCTATGGTGAACAATCCGGAAACCAATCAAATGGTTCCGAAGAAGAAGGAACAATACTCTGATGAAGATCGGAAACTGTTTGAGATTGATGCTAAAGCCCATGGAATTCTGGCCATGGCACTGCCTAATGAAATCTATTCAGGGCTTATGCATCATGAAACTGCTCATGATCTCTGGAATGCCCTGAAGGAACAATTCGGTGGCACAGATGAGGTCTTAGCAAACAACAGAGAAATCCTTGCCCAACAATATGAGACATTCTCTCATAGAAAGGGTGAGACACTGACTCAACAGTTTGAGCGTTTTTCCTGCTTGATCTCTGAGCTGAAAATGGTGAAACAGGAATACACCAATAGCCAGATGAATAACAGGTTCCTCAGATCACTGCCTGAGAGATGGGACACATACACTATTGTCCTACGCTCCAGTGCAAATCTGGATAGCCTATCTCTCACCCAACTTCATGGGAAACTGCTTACATTCGAAAGAGAGATAGAGCAGAAGAGGAAACTGTCCTCATCAGGAAAGCTCACTGATGACTTTGTACCAGGGAATACTGCCTTGGTTGGTCATGAGTCAGAATATGCTGCATCTGAAAGCAATTATGATGAGCATATTGATTTCTCTTCAAATAGTTCTGATCATGCATTTGTTGGTATTGAGAGTCATTCTGGCAGTAATAGTGACAATCTATGCTTCATCATGGATGATTTGAAAGGAATAGCTGATGATGATCTAGAAGAGATGGATATTCTGAGCAAATGGCATTGATTAATATCAGATCTCAGAAGTTCTATAAGAGAACTGGCAGGAAATTTCCTGGACTCTCTGGCAAAACCAAAGTTGGTTTTGACAAGAGTAAGTTGAGGTGTCACAAATGCCAAAGGCTGGGACACTTTGCAAGAGAGTGTAGATCAACTGGATCTAACTCTTCTGCACCTTTGTGACTTTTCCTAGTACTAGTCCACAAACAGAGGGCAACATCCTGCTGGTTCTGGTCATCATTCACATCCTAGGTCTCCTGCATACTTTGTTCCCAGGGTCAAATGTCATATCCTTATCCCTGCTATTATATGCCTCAACCAAATCCTGTTCAAGCTCCAATTGCACAACAACCACAAGCATTGCCTGAACCACAACCTTCCCAATCTCATCAACAAACTCAACCTCAACAACACAGCTTCTTCACCCCAGGAGTTGTTGACTGGAGCAGTTTACCAGATGATTTGTCTGGTCATGAACAACTGTTCACTGGTGCTGGTCAACATGGTGGTGACAGTCCCTTTGGAAATCTAGCTCTTATGGCTTTGGATTCTGCTGATACTTCATCACTAATGCCTCTACACCAAAGGTATCACAGGTATCCTCTGAGGCAAAAGCCAAATTATGTTCTGAAACATGCATAGCAGCATTTGCATCTATTAGAGAAGCAAATGTAGCTTTGATTAACAAGAACATTGAGCTAGAACAATCAATTTCCACAAGAAAAGCTGAATTTGAGTCTGTGCTTAATGAAAAGAATGATGAGATTTACAAACTTAAATGCCAAATCACAGATTATAAGGCTAGGGAAGAGGTACTTCTAGAGAAGTACAAAGATCTCAAAGAAACCCTTGCAGTCACCCAAGTAGAGTGTGATCGATGGGTACAATCATGCAAAGGTTTTGAAATGCTTCTTAGTAAGCAATCTGCTTTCAATGTGAAGTTTGGCATTGGTTACAATCACACTGCTCCACCTACAGATTTTACTCCCAGAGCAGAGGTAGAATCTGATGGTGAGAGTAATAACCAATCCATTCATCATGTGATCTACTTTCTGATTCAGCACTATCAGAAGTAGAAGTCAGCACTAAGCCCTCTCAGAACCTATCAGCTGATGTTGATGGTTCCACTGCTGACACTCACATGATCAATGAGTTGATCAACTCAGGAGTTAATTCTGGAAGTCCTGAAAGGACTAGAGAGCAAGATTTAACACCTGAAGTTCAAACTCCAACTACTGTCAGTACTGAAAAGAAGAAAACTGTCAGTAGAAAGAGTTTGAAGACTACTAAAGAGGAAGTCAAGAAAGCAAACAATGCTTCCAAGCACTGAAGAGCAAGTCTTCAGTTGCTTCATCCTCTTTAGTTGATGATCAACATAAGATGAAGAAGAAACCATGTGAAGTATGTGGTTTGTTCAATCATCTTACAGATGATTGCTGGTACAAAAGAGGATCCAAACTCAAACATAAAGAGGAAATTAAAGAGAAATGGTTAAAATGAAAACTGAGTTTGAGACCACATTTGTATCAGCAACATCAAATCCTGTAACCCTTAAGTCCATAAAGAAATCCAAAAAGGAAGGGGTTAAACAGGTAACAGCTGAGATTGCTCAAAAGAAGAAGGTGCAACATAGGAACTTATCAAACTCCAATGGCAATGTGTCTGATGAGCTGAAAGCTTTATCACAAAATCAGACACAGCTGGTTATGATGGTTCAACATCTATTGGGAAGAGTTAACCAATTAGATGCTCCTATGTTGAAACCACAGAAAAGGAGGTCCAAGCCAAAGGATTCCTCTTCTTCACCATCTTCTTCCTCTCAGGCTGTTGTTTCCAACAAACCTGTTAGTTTACCATCTGTTGATGAGACAGGCCAAAACCAAAAAGTTTGGGTCTCCAAAACTAACTGATTGTTTATAATTGCAGGGTTCTTCAACATGCCAAAGTAGCATCTGGTATGTAGACAGTGGGGGATCTATGCACATGACTGGGAACAGCTCTCTTCTTCATGACTACTCTCAAGGAAAGAAGGGTTTGTTTCTTTTGGCAATGATGCTAGGGGTTACATCATTGGAAATGGCTTTGTCTCCAATGGAGAAATAAAGTTTGATGATGTTAATCATGTGGAAAATCTCAAGTACAATCTCTTGAGTGTCAGTCAAATGTGTGATAAAGGCCATGTTGCTCTTTTCACCAGTCAGAACTGTAGGATTCTGTCATCCAAAGTTCTGCATTTGATTGATAAGGTGTTGGATGATCACACTCTCCTGAGAGCCAACAGGACAGGAAGAGTGTATGCCTTAGATCTTTCCAAGAAAATAGATCTCAGAGGCAATCCTTGCCTATTTTCCAAAGCCTCTTCTCAAGAATCTAAACTGTGGCACAGAAGGCTGGGTCATGTTAATTTCAAAAACATGAATCAGCTAATCCACAATATTTAGTCAGAGGCTTACCAATAAAGGAGTTCCACTGTGATGATGAAACTGCACTGCTTGTTTAAAAGGAAAACAGCACAAAGTCTCATTCCCTCCTATTGAAGAGCCTAAGTCCACTGCCTGCTTGCAATTACTGCATATGGATCTATTTGGTCCTGTGAGAGTGATGAGCATGGCAAAGAAGAAATACTGTCTGGTAATTGTGGATGATTACTCCAGATTTGTATGGACTTTCTTTCTACATTCAAAGATGAGGTTGCTCAGAAGATTATTCACTTTGTGTTGTATGTTGAGAAGCAGTATTCCCTTCCAGTCAAGTGTATTAGGAGTGACAATGGAACTGAATTCAGAAACCATACACTTGATGACTTCTATCTTTCAAAGGGAATCAAAAGGCAGTTTAGCATACCAAGGACTCCAGAACAAAATGGAGTAGTGGAGAGAAAGAACAGGACCCTAATTGAAGCTGCAAGGTCCATGTTGGCTGACTCTGGTTGCCACTGACCTTTTGGGCTGAAGCTGTTAACACAGCTTGCTATGTGCAGAATAGAGTCTTAGTAAATCAGAGGTTGATGAAGACTCCATATGAAGTTCTCCATCACTTGGCTCCTCTAATTTCATTTTTCAAAGCATTGGGGTGTCCTGTTTTATTCTCAACACAAAGGATCAACTCCAAAAATTTGATCCTAAGGTGGATGCAGGGTATTTTGTTGGTTATTCATCTACTTGCAAGGCATACAAGTCTTCAACTGCAGAACAAAGATAGGAAGAGACTTTGCATGTGAAGGTTAATGAATCTCCTATGGACAAGATTCTACAAAACCCTGTGGAGTTGTTTGATTTGGACATACTGCAATATGTTCCTTATCAACCTCCAGCTGTTGCAGATCCTGTGGATAAATCATCTTCTGCAGCATGTCTTCCACCTGGTGGTATTGATGATGATGATGATAATATCAATACTCACCTATTCAAGTTTAGTGACCAACTGCCTGTGTCTGCTAAATTTGATGTTCCTGTAGCTTCAGCAGTTCCATCCACAACAAATGCTGATGAGATCTCTGATTCCTCTACATCTTTTGAGTTACCATCTAATTCTTGGTTTTAAGAGTCTGCATCAACATCTGCTGCTGCTGAAGGTCCTACAAACACTTGCACAGATCTCATTATTATCAAGAACTGAAGAATCACCCAATGTCTCAGATTATTGGTGATATCAATGCTGGTGTTTCAACAAGAAGTCAATTGTCTAACTTCTGCTTCTATGCTCTCTTCATCAGTCAGCTAGAGCCAAAGAACTACCATGTTGCTTTGAGAGACAATGGATGGGTTGAAGCCATGCAGCTTGAGCTACTTCAGTTCAAGAAACAACAAGTGTGGGAACTGGTTCTCTTCCCCCAGGTAAGTGTGCAATAGGCACTAAATGGGTGTTTAGGAATAAAACTGATGAAAATGGGCTTATTGTTAAGAACAAGGCTAGACTGGTTGTACAGGGGTTTTCACAAGAAGAAGGTATTGACTATGATGAAACCTTTGCCCCTGTAGCCAGACTAGAGGCAATCAGATTGTTTTTAGCCTATGCATTCCACAATCTTAAAGTTTTTCAAATGGATGTCAAAAGTGCCTTTTATATGGTAAAATAAAGGAAGAAGTTTATGTGTGTCAACCACCAGGTTTTGAGGATAATAAACATCCTGAATGGGTGTATAAACTTGATAAGGCTCTTTATGGGTTGAAACAAGCTCCTAGAGCCTGGTATGAGACACTTTCCACTCTTCTTAAGAATAATTTCACTAGAGGCTCCATTGATAAAACTTTGTTTATTAAGAAGGTGGATCAGCATAAGCTACTTGTTCAGTATGTTGATGATATCATTTTGCATCCTCTGATCCCCAGTTGTGTGATGATTTTACAACATTAATGAAAAAGAGGTTTGAAATGAGTGCAATGGGGGAATTACAGTTCTTTCTAGGCTTGCAAATTAAACAAAGGCTGATGGAACCTTTATTCATCAATCAAAATATACAAAAGATCTTTTGAATAAGTTTGATTTACAAAACTGTAAGCCCTGTTCTACTCCTATGTGCAACACCACACAACTGGATGCTGATCAGAAAGGTAAAGCTGTTGATGAAACACTTTACAGATGTATGATTGGGTCCTTGATGTATTTAACAGCTTCTAGACCAGATATTATGTTTGCTACATGTGTTTGTGCTAGATTTCAGGCTGCTCCTAAAGAGTCTCATTTGATTGCAGTCAAGAGAATCTTTAGATATTTGCAAGGTACACAATCTCTGGGTTTATGGTATTCCACTGGACACTCTTGCAAATTAGTTGCTTTTTCAAATAGTGACTATGCAGGGTGCAAGTTAACTAGAAAGTCAACTTCTGGTGGTTGTCAATTCCTAGGCAACTGTTTGATTCTTGGCAGAGTAAGAAACAAACATCTGTTGCTACATCAACTGCTGAAGCCGAGTACATTGCTGCTGCAAGTTGCACTTCTCAGGTACTCTGGCTTCGAACCAACTTCTGGATTATGGCATTACAGAGACTAAGACTCCATTATTAATGGATAGTGCTTCAGCTCTGTGTATTGTCAAAAATCCAGTCCAGCACTCTAGGACCAAACATATAGAGATCAGACATCACTTTATTCGGGATTGTTTTGAAAAAGGTCTGATTGATCCTAAGTTTGTGCCTAGTGCTGATGAGCTTGCAGATATTTTTACTAAGCCTTTGGATAGTTCTACTTTCCAAAACCTTGTGTTAAGGCTTGGTATGCTGCAGCTAGAATAAGTGACAACTACTGATGATTTCAGTAAAAAGTACTGGTGATCATTAGTAACCATGTCACATATAAGTACTGATGAGTTCTTTCACCTTCAGTAGTTTTTATAACTACTGACGGCTAAATGACTCACAAGTACTGCAGTACTTTATCTGTTTAAAATACTGATGTAGTTACAACTACTGAAATCAGTACAAACAGATAAGTACTGACGTCCTATGAAACACCTGAAAAGCAGATACAAAGTGATGAGTAAGTGTTGAGGACAGTATGAAACAGCTGAAAGGCTATGAATTGACGAAAACTACTGAAGAGACTTTCTCTTCAGTTGTTTCTACAACTGCTGTTTCATTCTAAACAACTGAAGCAAAACCATGTCTTCAGTAGTTTTTATAACACTGATGACTAACACCAAGTCTTCAGCTGTTTACAACAACTGATGACAAAACCACTGTCTTCAGTAGTTTCACAACTACTGATGAAAACACCAAGTCCTCATTGTTTCATCATCTGAAGTCAAAACCATGGTCTTCAGTAGTTTTATAACTGCTGATGCCTAAAACCACGACTTCAGCTGTTTCAACGTCTGAAAGGGTAATACCATGTCAACAGTCGGTTAAAACTACTGATGACTAACACTAAACCCTTCAGTCATTTTCTAACCCCTACCCTATAAATACCTGTCCTCTTCTCGAACGTTTCATTAGCCGTTATTTTCTAAGCTTCTCTCTCTCAAACATGGCGACCATGAGTCTGAAACCACGACATAACTGCGTTGCTTACCTTACAAAGTCGGCTTTCTGGAACAAATATGATAATGCCATTGACTTAATGGTGGATTCCCATATCGCACAGCCTTTCTCTTGAATCCAACCATCTACCCTGATTCCCTCAGTTAATTCTGGTCAAATGCTTTTGTTCATACGATGAGTCTACCGGCAAAATCTCTGTTCGGTCCCTTGTCAACCAGAAACCAGTGGTCGTTACAGCCGACATCATTCGTCAGGCATTACACTTACACGACTCCACCGCTGTGACTGATACCCAAAGGGCACAACGATATGTCCTTTATCAATCATGGGTATGAAGGTGATCTTCGGGCTACAACCATTTTGAAAAAACATTTCCATGATGCTGAGAAATTTATTTTTCACATGGTAAATGTCTGCTTAGCCTCCAAGACATCTTCTTGGGATCAAATGTCATCCTAATGGCAACAGGTATTGTATTCTATTCTAGAACACCAACCGCTAAATTTTTCTGAAATTGTGTTTCTAGAAATAAAGAACTTGGCTCAGAAACCTGCGGCAAACCGATGGCCATTATATCCCAGGTTTCTGATGGCCATTATTTTGGATGAATTAAAATCCGATGGCCTTGTTGGCCTTGGAGTCCCTGCACCAGCTGTTTTGGCTGAGGTATACTCCAGGCACAACTCAGACCTTACTCTCAAAGAAGCTGCCCGAATGCTAAAGCCCAAGCACAGGGAACCCACAGCTTCCACCACCAGAACCAAAGTCCCCACTAAACCAAAACCAAAACACCCCAAAACAGCTATTCAGGGAGATGAGTCCCCTGAAGATGCTCCTGTATTTCCCAGGCAGGATATACATGCTGGTTTAAACCCCCCAGCAGTATCAGAGACTCTACCAGCCACAGCCGTTCAGGATTCCTCTCAAAGGAGCCTGCAGCCACCACCGAAGGGGTACCACACATCTGGGATCTTCCTCACTTGAGGAGATTGCCATTGAAGAGCACCATCCTCCCCAGGTGCACACTGCTTCTACCCTATCTCCCCATGCAACCGCCCCCCAAAGTCCAACCATAATCATTGCAAACGTGCTGACTCAGTTGCACGCCTCTCCTCCTCCCCAACAACCACCATCAAAGGGGAGAACCACAGATATTGAGGAAGAGGATCATCATGCTTCTGACAATCCACAGCACCGGGGTTTACAAATTCTATCTCCTGGTGTAGATAGGGAGATTAGAATATCTAGTGAGGCTGCCACCTCTTCTGTATCAGCACATGATCAGAATGAGGCTGGTAACATAGCTAAGACCTCACTAGAGGCAACAGCTGATGAAGGACACAATCCTGAGGCTGGAAGTCCCCAGTTCCAAGACAAAGGGGCACATGCTAAAACTGGTCTACACCCAGTGCATGTACATCCTGCTACAAGCAGGAGGTCAGGTGATTCAGCATCTGCTAATGATGACCTGGGCTTTTTCTATGACGTTCTAGCCCACAACACCATCCTGGAGGCTGAGGTAAGCATACTACAAGAACTGCTTGCCAAGAAGTCTCAGGATGTAAGTCCATCTGCCCCCACCAACCCACAGATGGCACCTTCCTTTGAAGGTCCCCCAAACACTTTACCCTCTCACTTCACTAAGCCTCCGGCCTCTGCTTTTGGCACTATCTCTCCGGGATAGAACCCCCCTGAGCAGATGGTTGCTGTATTCCAACAATCCCTACCTCTCATCAATCCCATCATCAATGACATTGTTTATAAAGCCATTGATGAGAGGCTCTCCTCAAGTCTACAACCACTCATTGATGATGCTGTGCACAAGAAACTTTCTGCGGCACAAACCCCTGCCACCAATGCATCCAAAAAGGGGGAGAGTGCAGCAGTGAAAGAAAAGAAAAGAAAAAGAACTGAGGATGAGAAGGCACCAGAGAAAACCAAGGAGTTGGAAAAGGAAAAGGAACAACTGATCACTTACAAAAGAAAGAAAGGTGCTGGTGATCAAACGAATGCTGAAGAAAAATCCTTGGAAGAGCTGGTAAAAGATGCAGATGAAACACACAGCCGATCCATGGACAAAATCATTGAGCAACTCTTCAAGCAAGGCTTTGATACAACCACACTAGACAGTGAGATCAGGAGGTTGGAAGTAGAGGAAATTCAAAACAGATGGGCTGGGACAATGTGCTGGAGAAAGAGAGATTGGAGATCATGATTCGATTTATAGCCAAATACTTAGGAAGATCACTGATGGAGATTTGTTCATGGACCAGAGACAACATTCTGGCTATAGCCACCAGAATCTGTTTGTCTGAGCAATTTCATAAGGGGATAATCATTGAAGCACTTGATGAGGCTGGGGCTGGAAAAAGGTTTGAAATGGCAAGACTCACAAAAGCCAAACTCACAACCAAAATGCTTGAACAACCTTCCCAATCACCCACTCAAAAACAGCCTACCCCTCAAATCTCCAAACCAATCTCAAAACCCAAATCCAAACATCCTCAACCTTCAAAACCAATTCCTTTACCACAAAAACCAACCCAACCATCATCCAGTGATGCACCTAGAAGGAGGAGAAGGGTGCTGAGGATAGAAGAAGATGAAAAAGAAGAGGATGAAGATGATAGTCTGCCACTCTCTGCTGTTCTAAGGCTACCAGAACCCAGGAGTCAACTCATGATCACACCTGACTCACAAAGGGAACGGTTAGAGTCAAAATAGAAGATGAAGAACAACAGAAGCAGCACGATGAGCAACTACTGAAGATGGTTGACAAGAAATTCCTCAGTCATCATCTATACAAGCCATGAAAGGGCATGCTCAGAGGCTGTACACTCTCAGACACACATTTCAGTATCAAAAGGAGAGAGTGAGAGTATGGCCAGACCCCAAGGTGAGTTCTAGAATCCACAAAAGATCCATTCCACATAGATACAATGGCCAGGTTAGAAAAACAATAGACTCTACAATCATGTTGGCCATTGTAGTCTCACCTGGGAAATAATCGATGAATTCAAGAAGGCTCATCAATCAAAAATGACCCCTCAAGCCTTACTGGAAAACAAGATGATCAAAAAGGGGATTATATAAGAAGCTTGAAGTCATTAAGAAGAATGAACTCCAGTTACTTCTTGAGGGCACTCATCCTGATGAGTTGTCTATAGGGAGATAACTACTGTGGAGTTGAAGAATGGCAGGACTGTAAAGTACTTATCTGAGTACTATGGTCCAGAGTTCTTCTTTGAAGGAGGAGTAGAAGAACTCTCCAAGGAGGAACAGGTTGTTCTCCTTGAGGCCTATGTTCGAGAGTCGTACAGACTCATCATGGGGAAGTAGATCTCATGAATGGGGTAACAACTCTGTGTCCAGTTCCCCAAAACAGAGTTCCCATTCATACCTTGCCAAACAGATCTCTGAGATTTCTTCCCAGGCCAGTGCTTATATGGGTCATCTTCTCAACTGATCAAGAAGGAAAAAGACCAACCATTCTGCCAACAATAAGTGGGACCTCAATAAAGTAAAGGTTTTGGCTGCATTGGTTCAGGGGGAGTTTGTTGGACCAAAAGAACCAATGAGCCGGATCAGAAAAACCTTTAAGTCCCACAGACATCACAACAACTACTGAAGACCACAACAGCTGAAGATAACAGCTGATTACAAAGTCTGAACACAAGTACTGAAGACGAAGTCTGAACACAAGTGCTAAAGACAAAGTCTGAAGACACAAGTGCTAAAGACAAAGTCTGAAGACACAAGTGCTGAAGACAAAGTTTGAAGACACAAGTGCTGAAGACAAAGTCTGAAGACACAAGTGCTGAAGACAAAGTCTGAAGACGCAAGTGCTGAAGACAAAGTCTGAAGACGCAAGTGCTGAAGACAAAGTCTGAAGACACAAGTGCTGAAGACAAAGTCTGAAGACACAAGTGCTGAAGACCAAAGTATCAGTCGTTGTCACAACAGCTGAAGAGGTCTTCTTCAGTAGTTGTGATGGTTTACCTTTCAGTAGTTTCTTGTGTCAGTATTTGTAAAACAACTGAAGAGTATGTTCTTCAGTTGTTATTGTTTCAGTAGTTTTTTTTTCAGTTGTTGTAATAATAGTTAACACTTAGTATTTTTGTAAGAAGATGTCAGCTGTTGACATCTTCAGTAGTTGTGTTAACTATCAGTAGTTTGTGATAAATCTATAGATGTCACTATCAAGTGACATCAGCAGACGTCACATCTCTTATATAAGAGGTGTCGACCTAATTGTAATTGTGACATTCCGTTACCACGAAAGCGAATATTGAATGAAATTTATCTGCAGAATTCTCTCTATCTATAACCGTTTTTGTTCTTACATTGAATATCATTTTGTTCTTGTGAATTGGCTAATTCATTTTTAGAATTCCGCTGCTATACTCTCTAATCAATCAAACGTAGATCAGTGATCCTAACATTATGAGATGCAAGCCCCCTACTTTTGATGGAAACGGCACAGCTGCAGTTGCCACGGTGGGTGAGGGAAAATGGAAGCTGTTCTCGACATCAGCGAGTGCCGAGAGGACAAAAAGGTGAAGTTTGCTACCAACTCTTTTATGGATTCAGCTCTGTGCTGGTGGGACAACATTGTCCAAGCTGAGGGTAGTAGGGCTATTGGGAAAATGAAATGGCCTGAGCTGAGAAGGTTGGTGATTGAGGAATTTGTCCTCATCGGGAAATGGACAAGGTCAAAAGGGAGTTCTTGCAACTGGAGGCGGGAACTATGACGCACGAGCAGTACACCATAAATTCAATGAGATGGCACGTTGGGCTGGATCAGGTGACACCTTGTCACGAAAGATTAAAAGATATATTCAGGGTTTGCCAGCGGATATTCGCAGGCACATGATAGCTGCCCGGCCGAGTACGTTTAGGTCGGCGGTGGATTTGGCAGGGAGATTGTACGATGAGAGAACAATGGCGGTGATGAGGGTGGCAAGAAGAGCGGTGGTGATTGAAACTGGCGGGGGAAGAGGTTTGGTCGGGGTGATGCCTCGACGGGTAATAAGAAGGCACGAGCGGATGATCGCCGTGTGGTCACATCAAGTGCGGGGTCGAAAAGGTGTGGCAAGTGTAGAAGGGACACGGTGGGGAATGTAGGGTTGGGTCAAACTTATGCTTCAAATGTGGGAAGGCGGGGCACCAAGGGACTGTCGTATAGTCTGGTGCTATAACTGTGGTGAAGAGGGTCACGTAAGTAAGGATTGTAAGAAGTCGAGGGCTGAGAGTTCCGGGATGAAGAGAACTGGAGGTGAAGGACCGAGGGCGCGGCGCCAGGGCATTTACCATGACACAGGAGGAAGCTAGGACAGACCCTGATGTCGTGTCGGTACGTTTCTGGTGAACCGAACTTTAGCTTCTGTGCTATTTGATTCTGGTGCTAGTAGGAGTTTTATTTCTGCTGCTTTCTGTGCTAAGCTGCTGTTAGTAGTAGACGTGTTGATACGCCATTTGATGTAGAAACTGCCATAGGTAAGTCTACCGGGATTTTGGAGATGATAGAAAACTGTGAGGTGGAATTAGAAGGTCACAAGTTCCTGTTAGACCATTCGTGATGACCTTGGGTGGTTTCGATTTGGTTCTTGGGATGGATTGGTTGGCGGACTTCGAGGCGAACATTGTGTGTCGCAAGAAGATGATTCGGTTGACAGCGCCTGATGGAAGTTTGGTAACGGTTTACGGTGATCGGGTTACTACGATCCCGAAGGTGATCTCAATGGCTGTAGCTGGAAAGTGTATGAGGCGTGGATGTAGCGCCTACTTGGCTTATGTAAAGGATGTAGATGCACCAACACCACAACTGCCTGATGTACCGGTTGTGTGTGACTTTCCAGACATGTTCCCAGAAGATTACCAGGGGTACCACCTGACAGAGAAATTGAATTTCAGATTGATCTGATACCGGGTGCCCAACCTGTTGCCAAGGCACCATATCGGTTAGCTCCGACGGAGATGAAAGAGTTGATGAAACAGTTGCAAGAGTTACTTGATAAGGGGTTCATTAGACCGAGTATCTCTCCTTGGGGTGCTCCGGTCCTGTTTGTAAATAAGAAGGACGGTTGTATGAGGATGTGCATCGACTACCGCGAGCTGAACAAGTTGACAGTGAAGAACCGATACCCCTTACCGAGAATAGATGATTTGTTCAATCAGCTTCAGGGTGCCAGTTGGTTTTCAAGAATAGATCTTCGGTCTGGCTATCATCAGTTGAAGGTGAAAGAACAAGATATCCCTAAAACAGCTTTCCGCACGCGCTATGGTCATTACGAGTTTCTTGTCATGTCCTTTGGTTTGACCAACGCGCCAGCTGCTTTTATGGATTTGATGAACCGTGTGTGTCGATCGATGCTGGATAAATCAGTGATTGTGTTTATTGATGATATCCTGATTTACTCAAGGAGCGAAGTAGAGCATGCCGGTCATATTCGAGAGGTTCTGGAGACGTTGAGAAGGGAGAAATTGTATGCTAAATTCTCCAAGTGCGCATTTTGGTTGCGCGAAGTTTAGTTTTTGGGTCATGTGGTGAATCTGACGGGATTATGGTGGACCTGGCGAAGGTGGAGGCGGTTATGCAATGGAGGTCACCAAAGACGCCATCCGAGATCCGTAGTTTCTTGGGCTTGGCGGGCTACTATAGAAGATTCATCCAAGACTTCTCTAAGATTGCTTCTCCACTAACTAAGTTGACCCGAAAGGATGTGAAGTTTGTATGGGGTCAAGCTCAAGAGAAGGCGTTCGAAGAGCTGAAGGCAAGACTGACTCAAGCTCCAGTCCTGTCCCTACCCGATGGAAGTGAAGATCTAGTGGTTTATTCTGATGCTTCCTACTCGGGGTTGGGGTGTGTGTTAATGCAGAGAGGGAAGGTTATAGCCTACGCATCCCGGCAGTTGAAAGTTCATGAGGTTAATTATCCCACTCATGACTTGGAGCTAGCAGTCGTGGTCTTTGCGTTAA
Organism: Flaveria trinervia; assembly: GCA_025506515.1. Lineage (NCBI taxonomy): Eukaryota > Viridiplantae > Streptophyta > Magnoliopsida > Asterales > Asteraceae > Flaveria > Flaveria trinervia. Next base: position 31,361,171 of record CM046443.1, on the reverse strand, counting down.
AGATTTGGAGGCACTATCTCTACGGGACGAAGTGCACCATATTCACTGACCACAAGAGTCTGAAGTACTTCTTCAAGCAAAAAGACCTGAACATGAGGCAGAGGCGATGGTTGGAGCTTATAAAGGATTATGATTGCGAGATCCATTACCATCCAGGCAAAGCTAATGTGGTGGCGGATGCCCTTAGCCGAAAGGAAAGGCCCGAACCGATTCGGGTGAAAGCTTATCAATTAATCATGACCTCTGATGTGATGAAGCAAGTTAAGGAGTTTCAAGATGAGGCATTGAAAGAAGATCATCTTAACTCGGAAAGAATGAGAGGTCTGCTTGGGGAATTGGGTGAAAACACACTCGGTGTTAGAACTTGATTCGGTCGTGTGTGGATTCCTCGTTTTGGGATCTACGGGTGAAGATAATGGATGAAGCCCACAAGACTCGATACTCCATTCATCCTGGTGCCACAAAAATGTACCATGACATGAAGAAAGATTATTGGTGGCCGGGTATGAAGCGTGACGTCGTGGAGTATGTGAGTAAGTGCCTTACTTTCTTACAAGTGAAGGCAGAGCATCAAAAGCCGTATGGGAAGATCCAACCTTTGGATATATCGGAATGGAAGTGGGAGCACATCACCATGGACTTCATTACAAAGCTGCTGCGTACCCCGAAGGGGTATGATGCCATATGGGTGATAGTTGATCGTCTGACGAAGAGCGCTCATTTTCTACCGATCCGCGAGACGTATTTGTCTGAGAGGTTGGCTGATCTGTTCATCAAGGAAATTGTAGCTCGTCAAGGTGTGCCGGTGTCTATTGTGTCTGATCGCGACACTCGGTTTACATCTAAATTTTGGAAGAAATTCCACGACGCTATGGGGACGAGGTTACATATTAGCACGGCTTATCATCCCCAAACCGATGGTCAGTCAGAAAGGACCATTCAGACATTGGAAGACATGCTTCGAGCATGTGTGATTGATTTTTGTGGAAGTTGGGATGACCACCTACCGTTAGCTGAATTCTCCTACAACAATAACTATCATGCCAGCATTGGTATGCCGCCATATGAGATGCTATACGGTAGGAGATGCAGAACACCCGTTTGTTGGGGTGATATTGGTCAGAAGGAATTGGGGAGCGTCGAGGTAATCGAGGCTACGACTGAGAAGCTTGAAAAGACAAAGCCTTTATGAAGGCAGCCAAAGATAGACAGAATTCGTATGCCGATAAGCGACGTAGGCCAATTGAGTTCCAGGTGGTGACCGGGTTATGTTGAAGGTCTCACCTTGGAAGGGTATTATCCGATTCAGAAAGCGGGGCAAGTTGAGCCCAAGGTATATAGGCCCTTTCCGAATCATTGCTCGAGTAGGAGAGGTGGCCTATAGACTGGAGTTACCGGATGAGTTAAATGGAATTCACCCGACATTCCACGTATCTCATCTAAGGAAGTGTATAGCTGATGATACATGATTGTTCCACTGGAGGCATTGATAGATGAAAGGCTCATTATGTGGAGCAACCAGTGGCAATCATCGATCGTAAAGAAAAGAGTTGCGAATAAAGTGGTTCCTCTTGTGCGTGTACAGTGAAGCACAGGAAGGGATCCGAGTCAACGTGGGAGACTGAGGAAGAAATGAGACAGCATTATCCACGTTTGTTCGACAATAATAGGTTTTGGGGACGAAACCTATTTAAGGGGGGTGGACTTGTAACACCCGAATATTTATTATTTTGAAGCCGGTGAAGAAAGAAAATAAAATAAAGTCCAAAAGTCAGGGACCAAACTCGCCAACGAAGAAAGTCGGGTGAGGGGGAGTATATAAGGGAGAGGGGGCCCCTTACCCTCTTCCCCCACACTCACAAATCAACCGAAGAAGGGGAGAAGAGAGAAAAAGAGAAAAAGTTGTTCGGGTTGATTCGGGTGGCCAAACTCGTTGCGTAGCAAGCCAAATCGAAGCCCTTAACGTTGTGCTCGTTTGTGTGAGTTCTAGAACCCCACTTTTACTTGTTTTCAAACGATTTTGGAGCTGGAAAACATCTGAAATCGGGTTTTTTGAGTATGTGTATGTTGACCGTTTGTGTATGTGTATGTATGATGCGTTTGTGGCTTGATTGTGAGCTTGTGTGTGCTTGAATGGTGTCTGTGGTATGCATACCTAAGGTTTAAGATGGTCGCTTTGGGCTTAAAATGGGTTTAGAGGAGTTTGGAGGCCGAAACCCTCGGCTGCAGTCGGGATGAACTACATTCTGCATCAGTTAGGGCTAGGCGACCGACTGGAGGCCGAATGGAGGCCATACGGCCGATTAGGGTGCGATTGGGGTCCATTCACATGATTGAATGCCCATTTGCACGATTGAAGGGCCAGTCGCATGGGGGTCATGCGACTGAAGGTCCAGTCGCATAAGTGCTCATCCGCATTAATCCCATTCGCATGAGGTCCATCCGTATTGTCCATTCGCACGACTGGATGTTCATTCCCATAGGTGTTCATCCGTATTAGTTCATTCGCATGATGTCCAGTCGCATGGAGGCCATGCGACTGAAGGGTGTCCATACGCCCGAGTAGGGCTGTCACACCCGAGGAAAGTGTAGTTTGACTTCTGACTTTCGGGGAAAAGTGCAGATGTAAGTTTTGAAGTAAAGGTTCCTGTAAGAGCATGTAAGATGACGATTGGGGCCTTAGAAGCATGTTGGGCATGACGATGATGATGTTGCATGTTAGGGCTTGTTATGTATGCATGATGTTGCCTTTATGATGATGATGAATGTGTATGATATGTTCCTTAATATGATGTATGTTATCTTTCTTGTGCCTTATGTGTCATGTTAATGAATGAATGAAGTATTACGCAACGTAAAGTGAAAGATAATGAAAGGGGAACTAAAGTAAATGCATGCATTATTGAATGACGAACGAACGAAGGAAGGCTTGCAAGCACATATATGAGGTGAGCAACTCGATGGTTGCAAGAGACTCGGATAGCGTGCCATCGATGAGAATGGCAATGAGGTGAGTAACCTTGTTGTTGCAACAGACTCGGATGGTATGCAATCCTTGAGATTGCTATGAGGTGAGCACCCCTATGGTTGCAACAGACTCGGATAGCGCGTTATCGTGAAGTTGTCATGAGTGAGCCACCCTATGGTTGCAAGAGACTCGCATAGCATGCTATCGTTAAAACTGGCAATTGGGGTGAGCAACTTTATGGTTGCAACAGACTCGAATGACGCGAAGTCGTTGGGATTGTTAATGAGGTGAGCGACCCTGTTGTCGCAACGGACTCGAAGGAACGAAAGTATAAATGAACGAAAAATTTTGTATGAAAGAACGAAGTATGAATGAACGTGTATGAATTATCGGAATAATGTACAGAGCAGGATCCTTGTCATTCGACCTCAACAATCGTGGCCAGGTGCCACGAAGAGGGTAAAGTCTGCCCGGATCTAGATAGAGAAGTGAATGATAATGTAACACGTGAATGAGCAAAGTTAATGAACGGAATGATGAGGATAATATTGATATTATCTATATGTACGTATGATGTATGATCGTGAACGAATGTAAAGTAAAGTATGTTTTATTTATAAAACTAGAACTCACTCAGCAACGCTGACTTTGATGTGTTTCCAGTTGGCAGGTAATGATTGTTGAGGATGGCACGGGCGACTACTCAGCTCTTTTGGGATGACATTCTTTTGATTAATGTTTTTGCATTGTAATGCGAACAAGCTATTTTGTAATGAATGTTGTATTAATTTGCAAAAGCATTTACATGGAAATGAAAGATTGTTTAGTTTTCCGCTGCGATTTTATGAAACACAAATGTAATTATAGGTTTTATGTGCAATGAGAACCCAACTGTAAGCGTCCCGGGAACGGGGCCTTACACAATGACACATCAGCAGTACACCACAAAGTTTAATGAGATGGCATGACTAGTACCAGATCAGGTGACACCTCTATCCCAAAAGATTAAGAGGTACATCCAGGGCTTGCCGGCGGATATCCATAGGCACATGATCTTTGCCCGACCGAGAACATTTAGGTCGGTGGTTGACTTAGCAAGGAGGTTGTATGATGAAAGAACTGTGGTGGTGGCTGAAGCCAGCAAGAAGAGTAGTGGTGACCAGAATTGGAATGGGAAGCAATTTGGACGTGACGGAATCGCTCCAAGGAACAAAGGTGCACGAGTGGATAACTGACGTGTGTTCACATCCGGTGCGGGGTCGAGGAGGTGTGTTAAGTATGGACGAGAGCACACCGAGGATGTGGAGTGGGATCCAATGTTTGTTTCCAATGTGGGAGGACTGGATATGTGGTAAAGAACTGCGGGGTAAGGAGGTGTTATACTTATGGCGAGGAGGGCCACATAAGCAGGGACTGCAAGAAGCCGAGGGTTGAAAGTTCCGGTGCAAGGAAGAAGACGACCGGGACTGAAGGGCAGAGGGCGAGTGCTAGAGCGTTCACGATGACATACGAGGAGGCTAGGACGGACCCTGATGTTATGCCAGTTATGTTTCTAGTAACCAAATTTTAGCCTCTGTGTTATTTGATTATGGTGCTAGTAAAAGTTTTATTTCTGTTGCTATGCTAAATTACCTATTAGTAGTAAGAATATAAATACGGCATTCGATGTTGAAACTATCATAGGTAAGTCTATCAGGATTTCCAAGATGATAGAAGGTTGTGACGTGGACTAGAAGGTCACAAGTTTACTGTTAGACCCTTTGTGATGACCTTAGGCAGGTTTGATGTAATCCTAGGAATGGTTTGGTTGGCAGACTACGAGGCGAACATTGTGTGTTGCAAGAAGATGATTCGATTGACAGCGCCAGGCGGGAATTCGGTGACGGTTTATGGTGATCGAGTCACGACGATCCCGAAAGTTATTTCGATAGCGGTGGCGGGAAAGTGCATGAGGCGTGGATGTTGTGCCTACTTGGCCTACGTAAAGGATGTGGACACGCCAACACCACAACTGACCGACGTATCGGTGGTGTGTGACTTTCCAGACGTGTTTCCCGAAGACTTACCAGGAGTGCCACCTGACCGCGAGATCAAGTTCCAGATTGACTTGATACCGGGTGCCCAACCTGTTGGTAAAGCGCCATATCGGTTGGCTCCGACTGAGATGAAAAAGTTGATGGAACAACTACTGGAGTTGCTTGACAGGGGTTCATTAGACCGGTATCTTGCCTTGTAGTGCTCCAGTCTTATTTGTGAAGAAGAAGGGCGATAGCATTAGAATGTGTATAGACTATCGTGAACTGAATAAGCTGACAGTGAAGAATCGGTACCCCTTACCGAGAATTGATGATCTGTTTGAGCAGCTCCAGGGTGTCGGTTGGTTCTCGAGGATAGACCTTCGATCTGGCTACCATCAGTTGAAAATGAAGGAGTAGGATATCCCTAAAACAGCTTTTCGCACGCGTTATGGACACTACGAGTTTCTCGTTGTGTCTTTTGGTTTGACCAACACGCCAGTTGCTTTTATGGACTTGATGAATCGAGTGTGTTGGCCGATGTTGGATAAAGCAGTGATTGTGTTTATTGATGATATCCTGATTTATTCAAAGAGCGAGAAGGAGCATGCCGATCACATTCGAGAAGTGTTGGAGACCTTGAGAAGGGAGAAGTTGTATGCTAAATTCTCCAAGTGCACGTTTTGGTTGCGTGAGGTTTAGTTTTTTGGGTCATGTAGTGAATCCTGAGGGGATTATGGTGGATCTGGCAAAGGTGGAGGCGGTGATGCAATGGAAGTTTCCAAAGAAGACATCCGAGATTCGTATTTCTTGGGTTTGGCGGGCTATTACAAAAGATTCATTCAAGACTTCTCTAAGATAGCTTCTCCATTGACCAAGTTGACCCGAAAGGATGTAATGTTCGTATGGGGACAAGCTCAAGAGAAGGCGTTTGAGGAGTTAAAGGCAAGGTTGACTCAAGCTCCTATCATGTCGTTACACGATGGAAGCGAGGATTGGTGGTTTATTCAGATGCTTCCTACTCGGGGTTGGGATGTGTGTTGATGCAAAGAGGAAAGGTTATAGCCTATTCATCTTGACAATTGAAAGTCATGAGGTTAAGTATCCTACTCATGGCTTGGAGCTAGCAACCGTGGTCTTCGCGTTAAAGATTTGGGAGAACTACCTGTATGGGACGAAGTGCACCATATTCACTGACCACAAGAGCTTGAAGTATTTCTTCGAGCAGAAGGACTTGAACATGAGGCAAAGTAGATGGTTGGAGCTCATAAAGGATTATGATTGTGTGATCATTACCATCCGGGCAAAGCCAACGTGGTGGCGGATGCCCTTATCCGAAAGGAGAGACCGAGCAGATTCGGGTGAAGGCTTACCAGTTGATCATGACCTCTGATGTAATAAAGCAATTCAAGGAGTTTCAAGATGAGGCATTGAAAGAAGATCATCTTAACTCTGAAAGAATGAGAGGCCTGGTTGCGAAATTGGGTGAAAACACACTCGGTGTTAGGACCCGATTCGGACGGATGTGGATTCCTCGTTTTGGGGATCTACGTGGAAGATTATGGATGAAGCTCATAAGACTCGATACTCTATTCATCCCGATGCTACAAAGATGTATCAAAATATGAAGAAAGATTATTGGTGGCCAGGTATGAAACGCAACGTGGCGGAGTATGTGAGTAAGTGCCTTACTTGTTTACAAGTGAAGGCCAAATACCAGAAGCCGTATGGAAAGATCCAACCTTTGGATATAACGGAGTGGAAGTGGGAGCATATCACCATGGACTTTATAACGAAGCTACCGCGTACCACGCGTGGGTATGATGCCATATGGGTGATAGTTGATCGTTTGACGAAGAGTGCTTACTTCCTACCGATTAGCGAGACATATTCATCCGAGAGGTTGGCGGATATTTTCATTAAAGATATCGTAACTCATCATGGTTTGCCGGTGTCTATTGTATCTGATCGTGACACCCAGTTTACATCTAAATTTTGGAAGAAATTCCAAGATGCAACGGGGACGAGGTTACATATTAGCATAACTTATCATCCTCAGACCGATGGTCAGTCGGAAAGGATAATTCAGATGCTGGAAGATATGCTACGGGCATGAGTCATTGACTTGGAGGAAGTTGGGATGACCACTTACTGTTAGCTTAGTTCTCATATAACAACAGTTATCATGCCAGCATTGTCATGCCCCCTTATGAGATGCTATATGGTAGGAGATGCAGAACGCCCGTGTGTTGGGATGATATTGTCCATAAAGAGTTAGGGAGCGTCGAGGTGGTCGAGGCTACGACTGAGAAGCTTGAAAGGATCAAAGCCTTTATGAAGGCAACTAAAGATAGGCAAAATTCGTGTGTTGATAAACGACGTAAACCGATTGAGTTCTAGGTGGGCGATAGAGTTATGTTGAAGGTCTCACCTTGGAAAGGTATCATAGGGCTAAGGTACATAGGGCCTTTTCGAATTATTGCTCGAGTAGGGGAGGTGGCCTATAGACTAGAGTTACCAGATGAGTTAAGTGGAATTCACCCAACATTACATGTAACTCATCTGAAAAAGTGTTTAGCAGACAAAGATATGATTGTACCACTAGAGGATATCGAGATAGATGAATAGCTCAATAATATGGAGCAACCAGTGGTGATCATCGATCGTAAAGAGAAGAAGTTAAGTAATAAAGTGGTTCCTCTTGTGCGTGTACATTGGAAGCATAGGAAGGGATCCGAGTCTACATGGGAGACAGAGAAGGAGATGAGACAGCATTACTCATGATTGTTTGAGGAATAACCGGTTTCGGGGACAAAACCTATATAAGGGGGGTGGACTTGTAACACCCAGATAATTTTTTTGAGTTATTAAAGGAAGAATAAAGTGAAGGAAAAGAAATAAAATAAATAAAGCCCAAGTAGAAGGACCAAATGTGTCAAAATGACAAAATCTTTAAAAGTTGGTGATAAAGGTGGCATGGTCGCCCATCATCCTATCTTCACACCTATCTTCAGATATTTTTAGAGAGAGAAAGAAGGAGAGCTGAAAACTCTCGGGTTTTTGAAGAATAAGTGCAAGAGGTCGAATTCAAGGTAAGAATTCTTGTTTTGTGATAATCTTAACTGTTTTTATCCTCGGGTGTATGCTTATATGTATTATGTGTTCGGTTGGGTGCATCTTTGGTGGGTTGCTAGGTGGTCGAACTCAATTGCAAACGGGTTTTGAAGGAGTCATACCTAAAAGGGCTGCAAAGGTGAGTTCTAGATACCCTTTTTACTTGGTTTTAACTGTTTTGGGGCTAGAAATGGATGTATGAACTTTTTATAAAAGTTGGGTTTATACCCGTATGTGTGTATGCGTATGTTTATGGGCGGGGTTTGATTTTGGGTTGTGTATATGTTTGATGATGTTATGGATGTGTCTCTAAGGCTTAGAATATATGATTTAAGCTTAAAACAGGCTATATGATGATCGGGGACTGAAATAGGATGTTTAAGAATGATATAGACTGCCCATGCGCCTAAATAGTGGCCCATGCGCCCAACAGAAATAACTGCCTAAGTGTCCCATGCGCCCAAAATCTCATGCGCCTGAATAGTACCCATGCGCCTAGAAATAGGCTAAAATTGACTAAGTGTTCATGCGCCCAGATAGCTCATGCACCTGCATAGTGCCCATGCGCCTAGAATTGCCCAGAATAGATTAAGTGTTGCTCATGCGCCCCAATAGTGCCAATGCGCCTGAAAGTTGCCCATGCGCCTAAGTGTTCCTAATGTGCCCGAAAGGCCATGCGCCTGTATAGTACCCATGCGCCTAAAGACATTGAATATTTTCTGATTTTTGGGGGGAAAGTGATATGTAGGCTTTGACTTGGGATGTTCTCGAGGGTAAAGTAAGTTGACTTTTTGAAGTCATAGATGATGTGATGGGTGATGTATGAATGATGTATGATTGATGCTTATACATGATGGTATGTATGATGTATGTATGATGGTGCCTTGTATGGCGATGTTTGTATGTTCATGTGATGTTCCTTATTATGTATGTTTATCTTTCCTGTGGCTTTAGGTGTTATAGTTGTGAAATAGATGATAAAGTATTATGTAATGTAAAGTGGAAGATAATGAAACGAGGAACATAATGATAGAATGCATGCATTCATGAAAGAGAAAGTAATGAAAGGCTTGCAAGCAATATGTACGGAGGTGCACGACTCTAAAATGTCGTAAGCTCAATTGTATGTGGTTTAGCTAACCCTTAAGGATACACGCAGGGGTCTAGTCTTTGTGACTGAGCAGTGATACAGTACATGGTTTATAGTGATTACTCACCTTCGTGCTGGTGTCAGGCTATGTGCGTTATGGAAGTCATTTATGATCTTCGGCCCAGTAACCATTTTGTGCATACGTTTGGGGTGTAGTATACAGTTGGGATCTTTATTGCTTGCCCCAGTGCTGGTGCTAGGCTATGTGCGTTAAGGAAGTTATTTGTGATCTTCGGCCCAGTACCCGCTTTGTGCATACGTTTGGGGTATAGCTGATGACACGGATCTGGAAAGAGATAAAGAAAGAAAGTGAAGAACAGTGAAGGAAGATAATAATGATATTATCTATGTGTACATACGATGTGTGATCATGTACGAAAGTATAGTATGATTTGAATGAAAGTAAAGAATGGTTTTCAACAAAAGTAAAGTATGTTTTATTTTAAAACTAGAACTCACTCAGCAACACTGACTTTTATGTGTTTCCAGTTAGCAGGTAATAGTTGCTGAGGATGGCACGGGGCGGTTACTTGGCTCGTTTTGGGTGGCATCCATTTTATAATGTTTTTGTGATGTAATGCAACAAGTATTTTGTAATTTGATAAAAATGTATTCTTTTACAAAAGCTATTATAATGAAATGAAATGAAATGGATGTTTAAATGTTTCCGCTGCATGTTTAGTACGTTAATACAAATATATATTTTATGTGCGATGATTGACGAGCTGTGAGTGTCCCGATAACGGGGCCTTACACTTGAGTTTCTTCCCACTTCTCTTTTATCTCTTCTTTTTTACGTTCCTTTTCTTTCTTCTCTTCTCCTCCTTGTATCACCTTAATTTCTCTTTAACTTACTCCTTCTTTACTTATTCAAGCTTTTTTGCAGCCAACCTTATAAAAATTGGATCTGCAGATGCTTGCTTTTCTTACCCCCAAGTTACATTTCGGGGTATAGGTTGGCGTGTATACACGTGGTGGCTCCATAATATTATACCCTAATCATGTCTTGGTTTGATACAACTTTTGAGAACTTTTAGTAAAGGCAAGCAATTTTTCAAACTACTTAGTTTGAACATTGTATTTATTAGCATATGTCTTAGCTATTGCTAAATCACATTGTTTTGATTTCAATTTGTTCCAAAGATCATCAATCTTAGTCCCTAAATTTGTTTGTTTATGTTTTAATTCGTAAACAACATTTTCTAGCTCTTTTATCTTTTCTTTTTAAGCTTGATTGGTTTTTCTAAAATCAGTTTTAAGAATATTGATTGATTCCACATCATTCATGAGATCCAAATTGTGACCTCAAGAACTTTATGAGAATATCACTATTCTCCGTCTTCACCACAACCTCATTTAGAGAGTCTAACAGTTCAACATATGTGAGATGTATAGCAGTCATGGTTTCTCCCCTATGAAACTAAAATTTTCGAACTTTTACTTTAATACATCTCTTATGTTTTCCTTCATGTCTTCAATCACTTCAAATCTTGCCTTCAATGCTTTCCACAACTTCTAAGCAGTTGTAAATTTCTTAAAACCATGAATAATAATTTTTGGTATGTTTATCTTGATTAGCCATTGAGATTTTAAGTCTACTTCCATCTTCTTCAGATTTTCATCTGAGTATTTCATAGGATCTTTAGGAATCAGAGCTCCATCTTTACCGCAGATTGGACCATAGGGACATATGTGCCAAGGATTGAGAGCTAAAGTCTTAGATCTTGATTCGTTAGAAAATCTTCCATTTGAAATTTTCAATATCATAATCATGTGGTGTGAACATGGGAGGTTTGTTTTGAGTGTCATTCTCCAAGTCATGCTTACTTAAGAGTTTGAGGAACTAAGGTGTTTGAAAGTGTGAGAAAAAGAAAACAAGTAATTTTTTGAAAGGTGACTTCAAGAAAATCAAAAGCCAAAGCTTTGATACCACTTGTTGGATCATGTTATAGAATAACAAGATGTTTATAGTGATCAATCAATGACAAATGTGAAATCTACGTCGACTGCCTTACTATTAAACACAAATACTTTGAGTAAAAGTATATACATAAGATGTTCTTTCAAAGTATTCACTTGATAAATCTTTTCAGAGTACAATGAGTAATAATCAACAGATAACAAGTGGGCTACAAGCTAACCTCAAAACTATACAAGTGTGAGGTATATATAAAAAGGTTAAACACTTAGAATCAATCCTTAGTATCTATTTTATGTTTAGTATTAACAGTTGTATATCGTAGACATGCAATCGACACATATGGATCAGCTTCTTTAATACTATGTTGTCTCCAAAATGGAGAACATAGCAGTCGTTGACTTGCTTCGGTATAGACAGCCTTGTCTAGTGTAACAATTGATCAACAACTCATCTAGTTGAGTGTAGATCAGCAGTAACAAATCAGCAGCTCATCGAGTTGAGTGTTGATTGGTAGTAGATTAGCACTTGGTTGATTTTGATAGTTGACACCCAACACTAAATCTTTGAGTTTTCGGTAGCTTCATGCTCTTCATGAATCAACATGATTGAAGCTGGAGCTTTCGTTCAAGTGAGAGACAAGGAAGTAGCATTCTTTATAAAACATGATGTCCTTTTAAGGTTCAGGATCTTGTCACATTGGTATGTAATAATGGATTATCAGCTGAAAGACAACTAACTTTTGTACCACTTAGGGAATAAAATGGTACCTCCAGTCCCGCATATCACGTGGCCAATGGACAAGCAGAGTCTAGTAACAAGATCATTAATAACAACTTCAAAAAGATATTGGATGCCAAGAAAGGAAGATAGGCACAAGAACTACCCTTGTTATTTGGGAAGATAGGACAACTACAAAAAATGCAATAGAACAAACCTCTTTTTATTAGTGTTGGATATAGAAGCAATAATCCTAAAAAAGATAGTTATCCCTACTATTATATTCAGCTTTCAGACTCCCGAAACTAATATGAGGCTATTTCTCAAGATTTTAATATTGTTGATCAAATCATAGATTGCCAAGTTCCAAATTGCAGCATATCAGCAAAGGGTAACTAGATCCCATAACAAAAATCTAAGAACTAGAAGACTCCACGTAAGTGACATGATGCTTAGGAAAATCTTTTAGAATACCATGAACCCTAATGAAGGGAAGTATGCACCTAAGTGGAAGGACCATGCCTAATAATTTCCAAGGGTGGAAAAGGTGCATATTTTGTTAGCCATTTTAAAAGGAGAAATCCTCCTAAGACCCTGAAGTGCTATTCATCTCAAAGCATATTTCATGAATTCATAATTCAATATTACACTAGGCTAGTATGTTTTTTTATCCATACTAATTTCGGTTTCTATTATTTATCTTACTTTATCAAATTATTAATTTAAGCATCAAAGGGATGTTAGCCAAGGTTACATCCACCATCACCTAGGATTTATGATTTGCTAATCAAAATCCTATGGAATATGACTAAAGAGATTTAGATTGCGATCTTACCAAGTTTAAGATGTTACAAAACTCTTCTAACGTATAAAGATTTTCACCAGCTAGCTGATGGGTTTATACACCCTACCAATAGTTCAAGATAGTGGGATCAGTATATGCTTTAGTACCTGAGAACCTCACTATTATTAGTTATACTATAATCCCTAGGATATTTGATGGCATAAAATAAGCATGTTATGTACCAGGCAAGAACTAAGCGTATAGCATTAACTTGTTAACATAAAATCTTGACATGAACATGTCACATTGGACGTAAGTCACACATTCAAAATAATTTTTTTGGCTTGGCTCAAGTATCTAATGTCAACACGCTAACTAAAGAAATTGGTATAGTGGGAATATCCCCATGGATTCTAAGATATTTGGATCATCAATGAACCGAAATGTGTGCTCATAGCTTTTGAAAGGTTACCATTATCTCAATATGAACTAGTACCTAGTATGCCAATCCATCGTAAACTATAATATCTATGTAATCTTACTTTTGATTAAGATAAATGAACATCTTATGAGAAATTCAAATTATGTTTTACAAAATCTTTTACTTAATCAAGCTTTTATATATATAATCCAACTTTTTAATCAAAATCCATCTATTGGGATCAAATATCCTACTAGGATATTAAAATCTAGTTTTCTAAATATTCTAAGTCTTTAGTGCCTAAGGACCTTCTCTTCAAATTTTAGCTAAAGAAAACATTAAAGAGATTATAATGCAAGCATCAAATTTAGATATACGAAATTTAGAAATATATCAAGTGTGCCTAACAGGTAGGACTTTTTTTATGCCCAATATTTAAAACTTTGAAAGTATATTGTCTAAAAAAACAACCAAAATGTTCAAGATCAAGCAAATTGACAATCAAATCAAGGGCTCAGGCCTTTACATCCTCGCCTTCATGGCACTTTGGAACCCCTTCTCTTGTTTTCTCAGCCTCATCCCTTTGCACCTTACTCATCCTTGCCATCTCACCATCAATCCAACCTAGGCATTGCGCCATCCCTAGAGATCCCATATTGAGATGTTAAAGCTCTTATCAGCAGCTTACTTTACCATCTGGACTCTAGCTTGAAGGATAGTCATAGTGGCAGACTTTTTAGCTTCACGAAGGACTCCTTCCAACTCTTGGGCATGTTCGGTCTTGATTTGCTCCACCTTTTGCTTTTGATGAGCGAGCTCCTTATCCTCTTTCTCTGTCACCTTGCTCTTAGCAGCCACTATCCTATTAAGATCCTCAATGATCTCTTTAGCTTTTTTGGCCCTCTTTCCGGCCTCAACATAGTACCTCCTAATGTGCTCACCCCTACGAAGAGCAAATACTGTTAGACCTTTGAAATATGAAAGTGTAAGGCCCCGTTCCTGGGATGCTTACAATTGGATCCTCATCGCACATAAAACATATAATTACATTTGTATCTCATAAAGCATCGTAGCAGAAACATTTAAAAATGACATTTCATTTCAATATAGTAGCTTTTGTAAAATAATACATCGTTAATCAGTTACAAAATACATTATTGCATTACATCACAAAAGCGTTATATAAATGGATGCCATCCCAAAAGAGCTGAGTAGCCACCTCGTGCCATCCTCAGCAATCATTACCTGCCAACTGGAAACACATCAAAGTCAGCGTTGCTGAGTGAGTTCAAGTTTTATAAAATAAAACATACTTTTCTTTCGTTAAAACCGTTCTTTACATTCATGAGTTCATACATCATACGTACACATAGATAATAATTATTATCTTCCTCGTTCATTAACTTCCGTTCATACATTCATTCATACTTTCATTCGTTCGTTCATCATTTTGTCTTTTCCTTTCATCATGACCATGAATTTTACCCTTCATTCTTGTGGTACTGGACCTAAGCCTATAAAAGGCTTTCATCGGTGGTGCTCGGCACCAAATGATCACAGTACCTAAGGTAAAGTTCAGGTATACCATTGTCATATGCTATGCCTTTCATTCTCGTGGTACTGGACCTAAGCTTATAAAAGTCCTTCTATGACACCCTACACATATTCCACATCGGCCGTGGACAGGAGAGATTCCTGGTTCATAAGGAATGTCTGGCCTTTAAGATCAACAACGCGTTTTAGACGTATTGGCTGTGGATGAGAGGAGAACTCCACAGTTAAGCATGCTCAAGTGGGAGCAATCTAGGGATGGGTGACCTCCCTGGGAAGTTTTCACCCCGGCAACCAAAAGAAAACCCATGAGCTCCTTGTGGGCAAAGTAGATAATATTGTTGATGCGAGGGGCCGGGTGTTACAGAATGGTATCAGAGCCACTCCTATGTCGTTCAGGGTGTGGGACACACCTCACCAAGAATGGTGACTTCTCGGCTCATCGAGGACGATGAGTCCAAACAGGGGGTGCTTGTGACACCCTACACATATCCCACATCGGCCGTGGACAGGACAGATTCCTGTTCATAAGGAATGTCTGGCCTTTAACATCAATAACGCGTTTTGGGCGTATTGGCCGTGGATGAGACGAGAACTCCACAGTTAAGCGTGCTTAGGTGGGAGCAATCCAGGGATGGGTGACCTCCCTGGGAAGTTTTCACCCGGACAACCAAAAGCAAATCCGTGAGCTCTTTGTGGGCAAAGCGGACAATATTGTTGATACGAGGGACCGGGTGTGACAGATTGGTATCAGAGCCATGGTTATAGGGATTTAGGTTATTAGAAATGGAATGACCTAGACTATAACTAAGTATCTTTACACATGAGTCCTCTCATGTATTTTCTATGATTAGATAGGATTTTATGTGCCTTATGTGTTTATACTTGATTATGTGATATATGCCTTATGTGTTTATGCTATACCTTGAATCTTATCAATGCACCCAAATCTGAAATCATATTCTAAGGATTATATGCCTGAATCAAATGGTTTTCAAAATGTGCTTTTGAATCGTTATTCGTGGTTTTCAAGTCTCGTCAAAGTCTATGTCCTACAACTTGAAACATGTAATGCTAGAAGAGTGGATGCCTGTATCTCGAGGTGTTCTGTCTAGGCAAGGTATTCATATAAATCCAAATCAACCGATGGATCTGTTTACCTTACCTGGGAACCCTTGGTGAGTGTCCGCTTATAGGTACGCATGTCTTCATTAAAGTTGTAGTTGACTTAATGCTTTGATAAGTCAACATAATGTTTTGGTTGTAAACCAAACGTTACATTCGAAACATCTTGTTATTTTGACTCTTTTCTTCATTGATTTTGTTTCCTTGGATCTTAAACTCATTACCCAAATCTCTTAACGACCCTTAATAATCTTTTCGAATGTCTTCCCCTCAACACCGAACTTATCCTGAAAACCTATTGCAATGTTACCCTCATTCTAAATGAATCCTTAATCATAACAAACACAATTCTCGTATCAATTCTAAGCCAATAAAACTTTGAAATCTAAATATATAAGTAAACAAGAATCAATCTTATGGAAACCCTGTAAAATTTATTTACTTGAAAAGCTCTTATGATTTTCATATCTTATCCAAAAGTGTCTTGACCATATTTTTCATGTCGTCAAGCTAAGCCTTGTATTAATAAACTCTTGGTGTTGTACTCGTGACAAACCTTCCTAATCATCTTGAACCGTTTAAAATACAAACACTTGTCAATAAAGATTCTAAATTTATAATCATGCACCTTTGCCAATAAGAACATGAAATCATAAATAATGAACTTAACAAACTTAAGCATATCACCACATCATAGTTAAACTCATTTGAATTTAAACATTCCAAGTGTCACTTGAGAATGTGACATAAAAATCAAGTCTCCCTGTATCCTTGAAATTAGTCTATTTGTGATTAAATTTCGGGATGAGATTTCTTAAAGTAGGGGAGACTGTAACATCCGCATTTTTTTTAAGTTAAAACCCAAAACCCCAACTCAATTTGAATTTCCATTATTAAAGTATATTAATTGTTTTAATGGATTTAAATACAACTTTTATTGTGGGTTATATATATATACATTTTTTTTCTTTTATTATTTAAAACAACTTGTAATAATTTATGAAGAGATAAACATTCCTTTTTGCAAAGTTATAAAATATTATTAATCGTTTTGCAAATAAATAACTAAATGGAAAAGTCTTACTAGAATTTATTATGTTATAAAATAAATTTTAGTAAACTTATAAAGTTTCATTTGTAGTTATAAGTTTTTATTATTGAAATTAAATAATTAAGTTATAAAGTTTACAAGTTTATAAAAGTTTAACAAATAACTAATTTGATTTATTATTTAAATTTGATGTTATAAGTTTGGGATTTAAAATGTAATTTTTGAAACTTAGTTTTAAAAGTTTCTTCATAAAATAATAAACTTGTAAAACCTCAGGGATGAAACTAAAAATTCGGTTAATAACCCAAACCCCCGCCCCGTTTTTCCGACCACATCGCCGGCGGGGCTCCGGCGAAGCTCCGGCCGCATCGCAACCTTCGAATTTCGTCGTTTTTATTCCAAAGCAACCGTTCCAAACGTTTCCAGAATACAATTCGAGCCTATAACATCATTTAATCAAGTTAAAACGTCGGTTACAAGTCGGATCGATTAGAAAAACGAACATAAAAACTCTATAGCCGTTTGAACTTTAAAAGTTAATAATAACTTGGTTAACTCAACATAAATGATCATCTATCAACCTCAAATCGAATACAATCTCCAATTTCACCTGAAACAAACACAAACATCTCATTCGATTTCCCTTTTTATCACTACCCGCAACTTACTCAAACGCCGTCTTCTGGACATCAAGATTCTAAATTGACAGAGGGCTTTTCATCATTAGAGCTCTTAGAAGCTTGCTGTGGAACAAATTCGGTTTTCATCAACAACTTCAACCTGAACGAGCTGCGACATAGCCGCGACCCGTTTCTACCTGTTCTTCATCATTTTGTTTTCAAATCGGGTAATTAAACACATACACAAACTCGATTTCATCTAGGGAACAAAAACCCTAAGTTTGATTTCAGTAACAATCACGAATTAGAGTTCAATTTGGAACAATCCGATTCTAGGGTTTATGTTGATTTGGGGGTTCTTTTGTAATGCTACTTTTAAAAAATAAGGGCCAAGATATGCCATGGCTGCGGCCCTGGTTCATTGGTTACACGCTTCCATCCAGACATTGAGGTCCCGGGTTCGAACCCGGGCACCCTCAAACTATATTTTTTTTTGCTTTTTCAGCCTTTTAAAATATAACTAAATTCTGAAAAATTATTAAAATTAACTTTGTAAACTTTATTTATTTTTAAGGTCACTATATTCATTTCTGTAAATTTATTTCTTTAAATATTTTAATATTTTTTATAAAAAAAGGTGTATTTAGTTTATTTTTATACAAGTAGACTTTAGGTAATGACTTAAATCACTAAAATTATTATTGGTCCAAACGTTTTCCTTTAAATATTCAATGTTTAAATTATGTTATTTTAAATGGAGATTATTTGAACATTGTAAATCAATACGTTAAATGAATAATTATTTAAATAGTTATTTAAATATTTATTTAAATATTTATTTAAATAATTAGTTATTCACCTTTTCATTTAACTATGTTATATATATTAGTTAATAATATATTCTTTAACTTTAATTTAAACTCTTGAAACTAATAAAACATATAATGCTCTCTTATTCTTTATTCTTATTTTAAGGTTTTGGATATTATAAAAATTATTCAAACGTTTAAAAACTTTATAAAATGATTTAAATAATTTTAAGTTATCTTACAAGTTATTTAAAATAAATATTCAAGAACCTTTACCAATTTTAAATAAATTACTATTATTTTTTCTTTTCGGGTATTATGTTTAATCTTTATTAAATCAATAAATTAAACTATTGAATCATTTCACTATAATTTTTATTGGCTCATATCATCTCCGTAATTGATTGCGTTACTATATTTTATTTAAATAGTGAAACCCCCAATTCCAAACGAAACCCTATATCATGTTTACTCTTGAACTATATCTTATTTTAATCACGAGACACTAAATCTTAGGTTGAATCATGATGAAACGTTGGGATACTTTTATCTTTGTATTGTTATCTTAAGTGCACTTTAGCACGTGAGTTTTCCATGTGAGTTTCTCATCCCCCTTTTTACTTTATTTCACACCTTTTGGGGTGAAACATGTTATCTTATTAATTACACTTGTAAACATCTTGATACTTATAAATGCACATGCAATTCATCTTTACCTTTTTGTCATGGTTATTTGTGTTATTGTAAGTCTTATATGACATACATATTTTGTTTACAATCATTAACTATTGCTAGATCTTTGGGCCTGGCAAGCCTACTTGGTGCTAAAGTCGAGGTATTGCCGACTCCTGATGACGTATGCTTGTTCATCATGGGAACCAAGTACACTTAGCCAATCTTATATATTGTAATCAAGTCAAGGTTTGGTTGTAACTGTATGTGTTCTATAAGCTTGCTAACTCGTAACCATGGACATGAATTGCTACTTGTAACCTTTTACATATATAATGTAAGCGTGTGTTTAAACCATGGGAACTCACCAACTTTATAGTTGACCTTTTATTTTTAACATGTTTCAGGTTTCCTCCTTGAAGATCTTCTTGTGCTCATATAGGACTTGGACCTAGACTAATTGAACGACTTATGTATTTGGTTGTATCTTGATTGTTATGTTATTATCTTATGTCGTGTAATGTTTAATGAATAATGATATTTAATAATATTTCAACTTAATTAGTTCCATGTGCTATGAGTAATCGTCTCCCATTCGTCCGCCCCGATAATTCTGCCGTCGGTCGGGGTGTGACACCTTTATCGGTGGTGCTCGGTACCAAATGGTCACAGTACCTAAGGCACGCAACAATGGTTCATACGTATGGTCAATCACAAAGAAAGACCCCGATGTGCATCCTCCCGGGGTAGCGAACACTTTATATACCCCCACTTACCCAACTTTCTCTCGTTGGTGAGTTTGGTCCCTCGACTTTGGACTTTATTTCTTTTCTTTATTCGTCGGCTTCAAAATAAATAAATAACCAGGTGTTACAAGTCCACCCCCCTTAAATAGGTTTCGTCCCCGAAAACTGTTATTCCTCGAACAAACGTGGATAATGCTGTCTTATTTCTTCCTTAGTCTCCTACGTTGACTCGGATCCCTTCCTATGCTTCCACTGTACACGCACAAGAGGAACCACTTTATTTCTCAGCCTTTTCTCTTTTCGATCGATGATTGCCACTAGTTGCTTCACATAATTGAGTCGTTCATCTACTTCGATATCCTCTAGTGGAACAATCATATCTTCATCTGCCAATATTTCCTCGGATGAGATACATGGAATGTTAGGTGAATTCCACTTAACTCATCCGGTGGCCACCTCCTACTCGAGCAATGATTCGGAAAGGGCCTATGTATCTCGGGCTCAACTTGCCCCACTTTCGGAAACAAATGATACCCTTCCAAGGTGAGACCTTCAACATAACCCGGTCACCCACCTGGAATTCAATCGGTCTGCGTCGTTTATGAGCATACGAATTCTGTCTATCTTTGGCTGCCTTCATGAAGGCTTTGATCTTCTCAAGCTTCTCAGTCATAGCCTCAATCACTTCGACGCTCCCCAACTCCTTCTGACCAATATCACCCCAACAAATGGTGTTCTGCATCTCCTACCGTATAGCATCTCATATGGTGGCATACCAATGCTGGCATGAAAGCTGTTGTTGTATGAGAATTCAGCTAACGGTAAGTGGTCATCCCAACTTCCCCCAAAATCAATCACACATGCCCGAAGCATGTCTTCCAATGTCTGAATGGTCATTTCTGACTGACCATCAGTTTGGGGATGATAAGCTGTGCTAATATGTAACCTCGTCCCCATGGCGTCGTGGAATTTCTTCCAGAATTTGGAGGTAAACCGGGTGTCGCGATCAGATACAATGGACACCGTGACGAGTTACAAAATCTTTAATGAAAAGATCCGCCAACCTCTCAGATGATATGTCTCGTGGATCGGTAAGAAGTGAGCACTCTTTGTCAAGCGGTCAACAATCACCCATATGGCATCGTACCCTTTCCGGGTACGCGGCAGCTTCGTGATGAAATCCATGGTGATGGGATCCCACTTCCATTCCGGTATATCCAAAGGTTGGATCTTCCCATACGACTTTTGATGCTCGGCCTTTACCTGTAGACAAGTAAGGCATTTACTCACGTACTCCACCACGTCACGTTTCATACCCGGCCACCAGTAATCTTTCTTCATATCTTGGTACATTTTCGTTGCACCTGGATGAATAGAGTATCGAGTCTTGTGAGCTTCATCCATAATCTTCACCCATAGATCCCCAAAACGAGGAATCCACACCCATCCAAATTGGGTTTTAACACCAAGTGTGTTTTCACCCAATTCCCTAACCAGACCTCTCATTCTCTCAGAGTTAAGATGATCTTCTTTCAGTGCTTCATCTTGAAACTCTTTGACTTGCTTCATCACGGCAGAGGTCATGATCAGCTGATATGCTTTCACCCGAATCGGCTCGGGCCTCTCTTTTCGGCTAAGGGCATCAACCACCATGTTGGCTTTGCCCGGATGGTAATGGATCTCGCAATCATAATCTTTTATGAGTTCTAACCACCTTCTCTGCCTCATGTTCAGGTCCTTCTACTCAAAGAAGTACTTTAAGCTCTTGTGGTCAGTGAAAATGGTGCATTTCGTCCCGTAAAGATAGTGCCTCCAAATGTTTAGAGCAAAGACCACGGTTGTTAGCTCCAAGTCATGAGTAGGATAATTGACCTCATGAACTTTCAACTATCGGGATGCATAAGCTATAACCTTTCCTCTCTACATTAACCCACACCCCAACCCTGAATAAGAAGCATCAGAATAACCACCAGATCTTCACTTCCATTGGGTAATGACTATTTAGGATCTTGAGTCAATCTCGCCTTCAATTCTTCATGCCTTCTCTTGAGCTTGACCCCATACAACTTCACATCCTTCCGGGTAAACTTGGTTAGTGGAGAAGCATTCTTAGAAAAGTCTTGGATAAACCTTCTATAATAGCCCGCCAAACCCAAGAAGCTACAAATCTCGGATGGCGTCTTAGGAGACTTCCATTGCATCACTGCCTCCACCTTAGCCGGGTCCACCATAATCTCGTCAGGATTCACCACATGACCTAAGAACTGAATTTCGCGCAACCAAAATGCACACTTGGAGAACTTAGCGTACAACTTATCCTTTCTCAATGTTTCCAGAACCTTCCGAATGTGACCAGTGTGCTCAATCTCGCTCTTCGAATAAATCAGGATATCATCAATAAACACAATCACTGATTTATCCAACATCAACCGACACACCCGATTCATCAGATCCATAAAAGCAGCTGGCGCATTGGTCAAACCAAATGACATGACAAGAAACTTGTAGTGACCATAGTGCGTGCGAAAAGCTGTTTTAGGGATATCTTGCTCCTTCACCTTCAACTAATGGTAACCAGATCGAAGATATATCCTTGAAAACCAACTAGCACCTTAAAGCTGATCGAACAAATCATCTTTTCTTGGTAAGGGGTATCGGTTCTTCACCGTTAGCTTGTTCAACTCATGGTAGTCAATACACATCCTCATGCTACTGTCTTTCTTCTTCACAAACAGGACCGGAGCACCCCAAGGAGAGATACTCGGTCTGATGAACCCCTTATCCAGCAGCTCTTGCAACTGCTCCATCAACTCCTTCATCTTAGTCGTAGCCAACCGATACAGTGCCTTGGCAACAGGTGGGCACCCGGTATTAGATCAATCTGAAACTCAATCTCTCTGTCAGGTGGCACTCATGGTATGTCTTCTGAGAACACGTCCGGAAAGTCACACACAACCGGTACATCACAGTTGTGGTGTTGGCGTATCCACATCCTTTATATAGGCCAAGTAGGCACTACGTCCACGCCTCATACACTTTCCCGCCACCACCATTGAGATCACTTTCGGTATCGTCGTGACCCGATCCCCATAAACAGTTACCGAATTCCCGTCAGGCGCTGTCAAGCGAATCATCTTCTTGCGACACAAAATGTTCGCCTCGAACTCCGCTAACCAATCCATCCCAAGAACCAAATCAAAACCACCCAAGGTTATCACAAACGGTCTAACAGGAACTTATGACCCTCTAGTTCCACATCACAGTTCTCTATCATCTCTAAAATCCTGGTAGACTTACCAATGGCAGTTTCTACATCAAAGGGCGCCTCAACACGTCTACTACTAACAGGCAGCTTAGCACATAAGCAGCAGAAATAAAACTTTTACCGACACCCGAATCAAATAACACAGAAGCTAAAGTTTGGTTCACTAGAAACGTACCGGACACGACATCATGGTCCATCCTAGATTCCTTCTGTTTCATAGTGAATGCCCTGGCACTCGCCCTCGGTCCTTCACCTCCCGTCTTCTTTGCCCCGGAACTCTCAGCCCTCGGCTTCTTACAATCCATGCTTATGCGACCCTCTTCACCATAGTTATAACACCGAACCATACGACAGTCCTTTGCCATGTGCCCCGCCTCCCACATTTGAAGCACAAGTTCGACAACCTGCACTCCCCGCTATACTCCCTTCCACACTTGCCACACTGCTTCGACCCCGCACTTGATGTGACCACACATCGGTCATCCACTCGTGCCTTCTTATTACCTGTCGAGGTGTCACCCCGACCAAATCTCTTCCCCTGCTAGTTTCGATCACCACCGCTCTTCTTGCCACCTTTAATCACCACCACCACAACCCTTTCGTCATATAGCCTCCCTGCCAAATCCACCGCCGACCTAAACATGCTCGGTCGGGCGACAATCATATGCCTGCGAATATCCACTGGCAAACCCTGAATATACCTCTTGATCTTTTGAGATAGAGGTGTCACCTGATCCGGCACCAGACATGCCATTTCGTTGAACTTTGTGGTAAACTGCTGGCGTGTCATGGTTCCCGCCTCCAGCTGCAGGAATTCTCTCTCAACCTTATCCATTTCTCTATGAAGACAGAACTCTTCAATCACCAACTTCTTCAGTTCAGACCATCTCGTTCTCCCAATGGCCTGCTACCCTCGGCTTGGACTATATTGTCCCACCAACACAGAGCCGAGTCCACAAACGAGTGGGTAGCGAACTTCACCTTCTGGTCCTCCCGGCACTCGCTGATATCCAGAACAGTCTCCATTCACCGGTGAGCAGCAGCAGCAGTGTTGTTTCCATCAAAAGTTTGGGGTTGCATCTCATAAACACCCCGTAGTTACAGCCTCGTGCCACCTCCAGCACAGGCTCTTCTTCTTCCTTCTCTTCTTCATCATCCGAGAGAACCGTTTAAGGCTCCGGTTGCTCTTGTCCTCCCGAGGACCTGTTCCTCTCCTTTCTTTCCCCTTCCCGTACTGCCTTAATCACTTCGGTCACCACAGACGGTAAGATTTTCTACATGACCTGATGAACTTCTTCCACAACAGCCTCCTTCACTGAGGCTCTCAGATTGGTGCTCTCGTCGCCACCCTCCGGATGAGGGGTCTCTGGTTCTTCATGAACCACCTTCTCAACTCTAGGTCTCCCTCTCTTGGGTCGCGGTTCAGCACCGTGACCTCCACCACGAGAGGCTTTCGAAGATCTACCACCGGCCATTCACACGCACACTGAAAGATTCAAACACCAACACGGTCATTCAAGGGAACAGCTCAGTTTATGTCAAGTATAGTAAGTCCCTAATTACAGTGGCCGGTTGTGATTAGCCACTTAATTTACTCTTCACACCTCGAGCATTACCTATCCTGACTACATCAGTATTTAAATCCACAAACAACACATAACCACATACCATGCACACACAAAACTGGTTAACATTACGAAAATACCTAATGGCACGCAGCTACGCAGATTGGCATCCCTTCCCTTTCCGTCCCATTCTCAGTTTAAGTTAAGGTTTATTTTGAAAAATTACCCATTTCACTTAAACTTTGGCTCTGATACCAACTTGTAAGGCCCCGTTCCCGGGACGCTTACAATTGGATCCTCATTGCACATAAAGCATATAATTACATTTGTATCTCATAAAGCATCGCAGCGGAAACATTTAAAAATGACATTTCATTTCCATATAGTAGCTTTTGCAAAATAATACATCGTAATCAGTTATAAAATACATTGTTGCATTACATCACAAAAGCGTTGTATAAATGGATGCCATCCCAAAAGACTTGAGTAGCCACCTCGTGCCATCCTCAACAATCATTACCTGCCAACTGGAAACATATCAAAGTCAGCGTTGCTGAGTGAGTTCTAGTTTTATAAAATAATACATACTTTTCTTTCGTTAAAACCGTTCTTTACATTCATCCGTTCATATATCATACGTACACATAGATAATAATTATTATCTTCATCATTCATTAACTTCCGTTCATTCATTCATTCTTACTTTCATTCGTTTGTTCATCATTACGTCTTTTCCTTTCGCCATCACCATGAACTTTACTCTTCATTCTCGTGGTACTAGACCTAAGCCTATAAAAGGCCTTCATCAGTGGTGCTCCGCACCAAATGGTCACAGTACCTAAGGTAAAGTTCAGGTATACCATTGTCATATGTTATGCCCTTCATTCTCGTGGTACTGGACCTAAGCCTATAAAAGACCTTCATCGGTGGTGCTTGGCACCAAATGGTCATAGTACCTAAGGCACACAACAATGGTTCATACGTATGGTCAATCACAAAGAAATACCCCGATATGCATCCTCCCGGGGTAGCGAACCCACACACCATTGGGCTAACACCTTAATGGCATGTCCCGACATACAGTGCTTGCAAGACTTTCATTACTTCATCGTTCATTAATGCATGCATTCTTACTTCATGTTCCTCTTTTATTATCTTTCACTTTACTCTACATATTACTTCATTCATTCATTAACATAACACGCAAAGCCACATGAAAGATAAACATATCTCATGACAAGGAACATAACATACACAGGCATCAATATCTTACATGGCAGCATCATACATACATAACATGCATAATCATGCAACCACATCTTCATGGCCAACATGCTCCCCAAGGCCTCAAAAGTCATCTTACATGGACTTACGGGAACCTTTACGTCCAAACTTACATCTGCACTTCCCCTAGAAGTCAGAAGTTAAACTACACTTCTCCTCGGGTGAAACAGCCCTATTCGGACGTATGGACACCCTTCAGTCGCATGGCCTCCATGCGACTGGGCATCATGTGAATGAACCAATGTGGATGAACACTCATGTGAATGAACACCATCGTACGAATGGACTTAATGCGGATGGACCTCGTGCGAATGGAACTAATGCGGATGAGCATTTATGTGACTGGACCCTCAATCGTATGACTCCCCATGCGACTGGCCCCAATCGTGCGAATGAACTCTCAATCGTGCGAATGGACCCCAATCGCACCTCATTCAGTCGTATGGCCTTCATTCGGTCGCCTAGCCCTAGCTGATGCAGAATGCAGTTCATCCCGAACCCAATCCGCCATTTTCGTCCTCTAAGCTCATATGAACTCATTCTAAGCCCAAATCAACCGTCCTAAACCTTAGGGATGCATACCATAACACCATTCAAGCACACACAAGCTCACAAACAAGGCTCAAACGCATCATACACACACATACACATACTCATACGAGTCACACATATACACACTCAAAAACCCGATTTTCAGATGTGTTCCAGCCCCACATCATTCAAAAACGTTTAAAGAAGGGGTCCTAGAACTCACACAAGCGACCACAACGAGAAGAGCTTCAATTTGACTCGCTTCTCAACGATTTTGGCTCACTCGAACCAACCCGAACAACTTTTCTCCCTTTTTCTCTTCTTTCTCTCTTCTCCTCTTTCTTTGGCTGAAAATGTGGGTGTGGGGAGAGGGTAATGGCCTCTCCCTTTATATACCCCCACTTACCCAACTTTCTCTCGTTGGCGAGTTTGGTCCCTTGACTTTGGACTTTATTTCTTTTTTTCTTTATTCGTCGGCTTCAAAATAAATAAATAACCGAGTGTTACAGAAAGCATATCAAATGATAATATTAAATTAACGAGTGTAGGATCGACTCCAGCTTCTTATGAGTGTAAGCATAATCCATCCTAGAGAAAAGCTCAATCTCCACCATCTCACATGACTTTTAGTTTTTGCTTATTGAAGAATTAGAGTGGAGCTTAGAAAAACTTAGCTTAGGAATCACAAGGGTGGGCATCTTTTTCTTAACAATATCACCTCCAAAGATCATGTTGTTGATGTAGATAAGAGCAAAGCTTAATATAGACCTTGAAATTCCTACAAACAGAATAGAGCATATCATGGTAGTAGACTTGTATATCAAAGATAAATGAATGGAGAGTGTTACGTACCACCTAAAGTGTTAGGTCCTAAAACTTTCCTCAAAGGTAATAAGTTAAGCCAAAATGTTCTATCTACAACTGGGAGTGCATGGAATCAATTGATTGCTTGATGGTGTCTGCTTGAAAAGGTGCCAAATCAAAGAACTTTGGTGTCGCATAAAAATATAACAAAGATTAGTTGTTACAAACACATGATAATGTAGAATCCCAAGGATTAAAGCCTTCCCTTTTTAAACCATTCGAGGGGCAGTTGATCCCTACAGGGGATAGTGTTGCTCTTGATCCCTAACAAGAGGCAGACATCGATTAGTCACCTGGAGGTTTTATGTAAGAGACCTCTATAGATCAAAGGCTTTCTTTATAATCAACCGCGTCTTTTCTCTAACTTTATTAACACATTCTTTACATAAATCATACATGCAAACTACCTCACAATCAAAATAGATAATAAAGTTATATTAGTTAATTTTTTGTCAAAACAAAAAAAACTTTTAAAAAAGCTATAGAGAAGAAGTAGAAGACGACGCCATGAGAGGATGGATTGATTGGATGTTTACCTTTTTTAAAAGATCGTCCACCCGTTATTTAAACATATGTAAATGTTGTTATACACATGTGTAATGCCGGATTTACTCATGTGTAAATCAGGTATTACACATGTGTAAAATAATTTTTTTTTAAAAGTACGAGATTTATTTATTTATTTATGAAAGAAGGAAACGAGAGAAAAGCTTTTGTGTTTTTATTTTTATGTTATTTTTTATTTTATAATTTTTTTATTATGTTTTCTTTAATTATTATTTTACCATTAAAAGTTGGTGATTCATATTGGTTCCTAAAGTTCTCACAAAAAAGTGAGTTCTCATTTGAACCCTCCCCTATACACATACACACACACACACAACACACATATATAATATATATTATAACATATATATATATATCATAACATACAATTAAAGACTAACTCTTATCCATATATGTCGGTGTAACCAGGTTCATGATTTGGGTATTTAATTATGATTAAAAATCATGTAAAAATGCTTTCACTCTTAAAACAAAATTAAAGTTTGAAACTATGATAATAAAGTCACAACTTTAATAGTTAAAATGGATACACGATATCATAAAGGGTAAGATGAGGGATGTGACAATCATCCTCTTTATTTTGGTGAAGGTCACTTACAACACAACAACACAAAGAAGAGAGCAACTTAACTTAATCAAACAGTGAACTGGATTAACCACAAGTAAAGACACTAAGAACACAAGTAATTAAGAGACAGAACAAAAGAGCAAGATACACAAGGAGATGGTTTTCAAGATTGCAGTATATTGCTTTATCAATGTTATATTACAAGTGTTACAAAGCATAAGAGAAAGTTTCAAGAACATAAGATACTTATACTATATCCTATAGCTGGCCATACTTTGAAAACCAGCTAGATACAATTGACTAGACACGACACAAAATCAATTGTAGAGTCAAAAGGCAGATTGCCTTTTGACTAGTGACTATGACATGCCATAGCTCACATCCTTATCTATTAAAAAAAGAATAAAGTACATGAAGTAGAAAGTTTACAGACTCAAGACCTTAATGTACAGTTACCAAAAGCATGAATCTTTTCACCAACTCATGTAAGTTGGTGACTTTACAGAGTTGCAGTGAAAAGGGGTCCAGCTTTATGGAAGAGTACATCAGATAAAGCATGTTGTTAAAAGTCTTCAGAAGAAATCTGTTTTCAAGAGTTAAGCTTCGGAAGACTTTGTCTCTGAAGCTTCGAAAGACTTCATCTTTGGCTTCGGAAGATATTGGTCTTGGCTTTGGAAGTTTTCACACTTAGAATATTTCTGTTGCTTGTGTGAAACTTCTGAAGCATTCTTCTTCGGTACTTGTGCAACATGCATGCATAAAGACTTTGGGTGTTTGGTTGCTTCATCCTCTTCATATAATCTCTACAAACTCCCCCTGGGCTGATGCTACCAAAACACTTAAAGACTTCAGATATCGATAGTCCTCATCAGGATAATAACCAGCCCTTTCTTCATAAGATGATTAGGATCCTTCAGACTATCAAAGTGTCTTCTCATGCCAAAGAGATCATGTAGAGACAGATTGAACATGTCTTGCCATGTGTAGACATTCTCAATGCCATGATCTCTAATGACATGCCATGTTTCTGGATTTATAGTGTATGTCCAGGACAGGATGGGTCTTTCTGATGCTAGAGGAGCTATTGGAATGGGAGATGATGGAGCATCCTCTTGCTGCACATCCTCTGGATGTTCTGACTCATCTTGAGGTTCAGAAAAGGATGTTTTTTTCTTCTTCTTTGGCTTTGGTTTAGAAGCCATCCTTTTCTTTCTCTTTGTTCTTTTTAACTGAGAAGACCGGGCTGCAGCACTTGATTGATCTTCATTGTTTTTCTTAGTTGGATCTTCCACTCTCATAGGTTCAGATTGAGAGGGAGTCTGACCTTGCTATGGATCAGAAGATTAAGCTTGTTGAGATTTAGCAGGAGGTCGAGGTTGTGTTGTCTCTGGTTGTTCAACCTTAACCTCCACTTTAGGTGGAGCTTGACTTGGAGGGGAATGTAAGTCAATCAGCTCTCCACTCTTTATCTTCTGCTTGATCACCCTGATATGATCATCCATAGTGGATAAAGACATGGGACCAAGTCTCCTTCTGGAGAATCCATACAGCTTCAAGAAGCTCATCATCCTCTGCATGTTCTGTAGATTTCTTCATGCTCTTCTGGATGATGACTCTTGACTTAGCAGCTTCTTCCCTTAGCTTCCTTTTATTTGTCTTTCATTACTTGACTATCTTAAGTTCAAGTTATTTGAGATAATCAAACTCAATATAGTCATAGCATAAGGGAAGAAGTGCATCTGCCTGATAGAGGCCTGTGGCACTCAGGTAGTTGATCATCTTGATCCTTTTCTTCTTCTGTGTCTACTTGAGGTTATTGTTGAACCACATCCTCATGTGCAGGACTTTCTTGAACTGGGGAGAGAGTAGGCACATGCTTGTACAATCTTTTCTTTCTTCTGTCTTCTTTGATTTGTACCAATAGCTCTGCATCTTTTGCCTCTTTCTTCTCCTTTGATCTTTCCATGTCAACCAGTTCTTTAGTTCCTCTAAGGGGATAGAGATGACATTGTCTATGTCATTGTTCCTGGTCTGCAGGTAGTTTATCCTGACTACCTTTAACTCATCATTCTGAGTATCTAGGCTGACTCCATGAGTCTTGCAGACTCAGAAGAGGAAATTTTCCACTCAGCTTCCTTTTCATCTCTCTCTCTTCTCCTCCTCAATATCCTTAGAAGTCATCTTTCTTTTCCCTTTGTCACTCACAGACCTTTGTGACTTAGGGTGGAGAGAGCTTTGGCCTTCATTGCTTGTGTAGCTTCCAAGCTCAGGCTAGAGAGAGGTTGAGAAGCACCTTCACTAGTAGGTGTCTCAAAAAGGGTATTGATCTCTGCAGTAGTTGATGGTGATGAGACAGGGCTCTCAAGTTTTGTCACTGGGCCTTCAATCAAGGTTTCCCCTATGAAACTAATCTTAGGGTCTGCCTCAACATCCAGTTGACTGATGGCATTACCTGATTGCCTTAGTCACCTTCTAAAGCTAAACTCTGCAGTGATCTGGTCTTGGATTCTTTGAGCCAACTTGTCAGCTTGTTTTGATTGACTTGGATTGACAAGTGGCATGCTGACTAAATTCAGACCTTCATCAAAGTTCAAGGTCTGAAAGTTGAAGACCTCTTGCTGCCCTTGAACTCTAATGATGATTAGGGTTCTTCTGTTGCTGTCATACCTCCACCCAATGATGTGATTTGAAGATGGTGGAGATGACATAGCCCTTGGTATCCCTTCCTCAAACAGACTCTGTATGAAGGAGTCTATGCAATCCACATTAATGTGAACTTGAGGAAGTTGCTGAGTGTGCATAATTGCAAGTGAGGATGGTGAGTCCTCAATGTCCACTCTCTCTGAAGAACTCCCAGGTTCTGTGATTACAATGACTTTCTCCCCCTTTTTGGTAGCATCACCCACTTACATAGGTGAGCTAGGAGTTAGGTCAATCACATCCACAGGTTCTTGTGTTCCTAGTTGAGCTCCTTTTAAAGGTCTTCTAGCTAGTTTGTCCTTAAGATAAGAAATCTCAAGTTGCTGATCATTGACCCTATTTTGCAAGGTAGTCACTTGAGATTCAAGGTGACTGACCTTGGAGACTATATAGGTGCATGTTTTAGATAGTTTTTGAACCTTTAGTCTTAGATTCCCCTTATCTTCATCAGAAGAATCATTGGGGGATGAGATGATTGGACCAGAGTCCTCTCTCTCACCACTAGCTTCAGGTTCTTGGCTGCTAGATTTCCTCTGCTCACTGGCAACCTCAGTTGAGATGTCAGTGGGCTGACTTTCCATGGTTGAGGTTTTATTGATGGAATCACTTGTAATGTGAGAGCCTCTTCCATATGGACATCCTGAACAGGTTCAGAAGTGTCAACCTTAGTAGTAGGCGACTAATGTGGACTAGAAATAGGAGATTCAGGAGCACTCATCTCTCTTTGAGTAGGGGAAAAGAAGAGAGAATCATGGTACTCACTGAAACCTAGATCTTCATCAGTGTAGAAGTCAAGGTTAGGGATTGGTTGGTTTAAGTCCAAAGGCTGGGGATGGTAACTGTCCCCTAAAGGTTGATCACTTGAGTGTTGAGACTCAGAGTGATGGCTTAAGGCCTTTGGGCTTATGAGCTCATCAGGCTGAGCATGAGGAACCTCAACACTGATCATTGAAGTAATGGGAGTGGTCTGCTCCTCAGGAGAAGTGGGAGCTCCAGTGTCCACTTCTTCCTGTGTGGGTGAGTGTATAGGGGCCTCCATAGACTGACTAGTCCGAGTAGGGGTTCGTTTGGATTTTCTTTGGTAGGTGAGGGTGATTTGTAGTTTTTTAGGTGGTTGGGAGGTAGAAGGTGTGGGTTCAACAGTAGCTGGTGATGCTAGGTTGTCACCTTGAGCAATGAGCTCTAACATTTTTGGGACAAGGGTTGTTTCTACCCCAGAGAAGCCAACAGTGGGCTTTCTCAAGATTTTAAAGATGTCGGGCTTCACTTGTCCCAGTTTAAGAACATTACTGTTCCATTTAACTGTGAGCCCAGTTCACAGTTAAGAATGTATTGAACATATCTAGGGAACATGTAATACTCTAAGGAGTACAAGTTTGCAAGTAGATTAGTATAGATAAACTGAGAGTACCTGAAATTGACCCCCTGAACCATCCGATGGACAGTAAAGGAGAGATGCTCAGGAATATGTCCCATCCACCATGCTTGTTTGATAAGCTGTGGATAACCACATGGAGCAGGAATTTCCATTGGGATGAGACCTTCCCTTTCCTGAAGGTCTTAACAGAGTAATCTCCCTCATAGCCCATCTGCGCAAGGACTGGTTAACAACTTCCTTGGGAAAGAACACCTCACCTTTTTCATCATCCAGCTGAAGATGCATGTTGATCATGGTTGGAGTGATGAAGATTGTTCTCCCCTGCACTATGGCAGACAATGCCTTCTCCCCATCCATTACAACCTCTTGGCAGGTCTTCCAGAACTCCAACAGTTGATCCTTATAAAGAGGAGGATCAATGGTCAGGGAGATGAAGTAGCTAGATAGAGTTAAGAAACAACAAACCTCTGAGAAATGAGGATCTTTCTCAGAGCTTAACAGAGCAACCTGGTTATGTTACCGTGTAACTATATAGTAAAGTTCGGGTTATCTGTGATGAGGGTTGGCCATTTTGAGAGAGCTTAAGGATGAAGAAAGATGAAAGAAATTGATTTCAGAGAGAAATTTGGGATTTTGGTTGGAGAAAAGAAGCAGATGATAGAAAGAGGGGAAAACGTGGGTTTATATGTGAAAAATGATTTCAGATAAAGTTTAATAAAAGAGGATAAACTTTGAAATCCGAATGTCATTCCCACCTCTGAAAAAGTAGTTTACTTTTGCTCAAAAAGTAGTTTTCTTGGAAGTCAAAAAGCTTCCGAAGGTAAATTATCTTCGGATGTTTTAATGAAAAAGCTTCCGAAGCTAAAATGACTTCGGAAGATTTTCCTAAGATTATGAGAATTTTGACTTCGGAAGGAAATCAAGACTTGAGAGTGTTGTTCAAAAGGACAAAACTTCCGAGAATTAATTTGCTTCGGAAGAAGATTGTCCTTGAAAACATATAAGTGCCAAAGAAGATTTTAGCTTCGGAAGATATTTCAGAAATTTCTTCCGAAGGTAAAATACTTGGGCAGTTAGTTGTTTTAAAGGCATAAGTTTCTTTCGAATTTAAAAACATAACTTCCGAAGGGTCAAAATTTATCAGCATTTTAAGGAAAGTCTTCAAAAAGTTTTATCCAAAGAAAACAAGAGATTATGAAAGTGATGAACTAGACAACTTAGGACACACATATTATAAGAAATAATAAGAATTAGTTTTAAGAAAAACCTACTCAAAGTTGATCATCCTAATGGCTAATATTAGATATTTAAATCTCTGTTCATCAAAAGCCTTTGAAAACAGATCAGCATATTGTGTGTGAACTTTAACTAGTTTAATTAATCCCTTTTCATAGTTATCTCTTACTAAATGATACATGATGTTGTGTGTTTAGTCCTTGAGTGCTGCACGGGATTCTCTGTGATAGAGATTGCACTATTGTTGTCTATGTGAATAGGAGTCTCCTTGAAGTTTAACCCATAGTCAAGCATCTGATTCTGATCCAAAGCACTTGAGCACAGCAAGTTGCAGCAGCAATGTAGTCAGATTCAGCAGTTGATGCAGAGACACATGATTGTCTCTTGCATTGCCATGAGACAACCCTTCCACCAAGAAATTGACATTCCCAAGATGTAGACTTTTCAGTCATGTTGCAACCACCATAATCACTATCTGTATAAGCATACAGATTGAAGTCAAAATTCTTAGGATACCACAGACCAAGTGTTGAAGCACCTTTGAGGTATCTTAGAATCCTTTTGATAGTGATAAGATGAGACATCTTAGGGTTGGCTTGATATCTTGCACAGATGTAGGTGGCAAACATAATATCAGGCCTGCTAGTTGTAAGATACATAAGAGACCCATTATAGCCTGTATAAGTGTTCATCTACACACTACCCTCAAGATCAAGTCCAAGAGAGTGGTTTCTAGCTACGGGTGTCTTAGCAATCTTACAATCAGTCATGTTGAATCTTTTGAGTATGTCTTGAACATACTTTAACCGACTTATGAAGATGCCATATTCAACTTGCTTCACTTGAATTCCTAGAAAGAATTGAGTTCTCCATGGCACTCATTTCAAATTATCCTTCATCAGCTTGTCAAAGTCTTTGCAGAGCCTTGGATTAGTTAAACAAAGATGATGTCATCTACATATACTTGAACTAGTAGTATGTCATTTTCCTGTCTTTTGATGAAGAGAGTTTCATCTATAGTACCTCTCTTGTATCCATGTTTGCAAAGATACTAGATAGAGTCTCATACCACTTTTTGGGTGCCTGATGCAGCCTATAAAAAGCTTTGCCAAGCTTGCAGACATAACCAGGATAATTAGGATTTACAAAACTAGGTGGCTATTTGACATACACCTCTTCATCAATCACTCCATAAAGAAAAGCACACTTCACATCAAGTTGATAGACCTGAAGTTCTTGGATGCATAAAATGCCAAGAATATCCTAACAGCTTCCAGTCTTGCTACGGTAGCAAAGACATCAGTGTAGTCAATCCCTTCTTCTTACGTGTATCCTTGAGCAACTAGTCTAGCTTTGTTCTTGATGATAATGCCTCTATCATCCTTCTTGTTCCTAAACACCCATTTGGTTCTAATGGTAGTCTTCCTAGAAGGAAGACGACAAAGGTTCCAAACTTTCTGTCTTTTGAATTTTTAGTCACTTAGTCTTTCTTAGACTTCCACACCACCTTTGGAAGCTTGGACTTGACCTTCAATACTTCGGAAGCTTTTGAGACTTCGGAAGTTTTGATGACCGGACCTTCAGAAGATTCTGCAAACACTGCAGCAGACTTCAGTGCTTCGGAAGTATTCCTTCCTTTTGAGACCAAATTTTCTTCCGAATGCAATTTTCCACTTGCCTTCTTCTTAGCTTTGGAGCTTCCAAAGGAAATTGATTTTCCTTCCAAAGCTTGAACCTTCTTGAAACTCTTGTAAGTATTTGTTTTAGTCATGTAAGAGTACATTTAGGATTGTATGGATAATCCTTAGCAAGAATAGCAGTATTTTCACACATAACACACTCTATTTTTTCTTCCTAAGGGCCTTCTGCTGGGAACAAGACTGACTTTGGTCACATCCCTTCTCCACCCTTATCTTTGCAGATGTTGAGACAGTCCTTTTGGGCTGAGGACTGTTCTTGGAGTTGGATGGTCCAGGCTGTGTAGCAGTGATACATAACAGATCAGTCTTCTTCTTGATACTGAGATGATTTGAACATGAACCAGAACTCCTAGTAGAAGAGTTAAGGTTGATGTCTTCAGTCTTTACCACTTCAAACCCTGCAGAGATAAAAACTTGTTCTGCTTGGAGTCAAAAGTAACCTTGATCTCTTGAGCCTTCCTTGCTTTTCTTTTGCTATTCCTGATCAAGTTCTTCCTTATAGACTTGGTCATCATAGTCTTCTTCTTCTCCTCAGAAGGATAGTGGCCCTTCTTAGAATCCTCCTCTTCACTCTTCTCAGAGGAATTCTTCACTATCTCTTCTTCATCCTCTTCACTCAAAGGATCTTTGAGAGGAAGCTCATCTTCATAAGTTCCACACCTAGGAGATCTTACAGACAAGATTGTGTGTGGAGGAGCTATCTCATTAGAACCCAGTCCCTGCTTGTTTTGATAGCACACCTTCTTATGCAGGGATGGGGATATCATGTTCTTGAACGTCTTTTCTTCAAGAACACATTTTTCTGCCCTGGCTTTGCTGATCACAAGCTCAGCCTGGCACTCAGTCAGTTTAGTTATGAGATCCTTGATCTGAGTCCTAAAGTTTGTATGCTCATGTTTTAGTACTGAAATAGTTTTCTCTAAGTCCTCTATCTTTAGTTTATATTTATTTTCAGACTTTCTAAAATAAGCTTTTAAGATGTTTAAGGACTCAAGATCAGATCTCATTTCTAAGTTGTATGACATATATCTGTTAACTTTAGCAATGTATTCAGGGGTACAGATATGTTCCAATACCTTGGCTTCATCATGATCTACCATCAGTGCTTGGTTTGGAGAAGCATCTTCCACCTGAAAGCTCCAGTCAAAGCCTCCTTCTTCAACTGCAACAGCAGCTTGTCAGGGTAGCATATGAGATGATGTTGGGGTTCTATGCTATCCCTTTCAACCACATGAGGGCTAAACCCATTTGATTGTTGGAGTTGCCAGATAAACCTTACATGTTCATCTCCATCTAGTAGCCATTGAAAATCCTATACAACTCTGTCAAGTAAGAGTTTTCAGGTTCTCAGTTCTCTTGATCACCACACAGTAGTGTATCCATTTCCTAGGAAGTGAGGACATGAACTTCTTTGCAATGTCTCTGTTCTCAAGAGCAACTCCTCCATCCATAAGGGTATCCATAATCTCAACATACCTGAAGTATTGTTGAGTCATGGTTTCACCTACTTTGAAGGTGAAGTTTTCAAACTACTACTTCAGGAGATCCTTCTTGTTCTCCTTAGCTTTAGAGGAACCCTCATACATCATTTCAATGCATCCCACAACTGCTTAGCTGTTTTGCATTTCTTGAAACCTCTGTATATAGAGTTAGGAAGAGCAGTCTGAAGGCTGTCATGACTTTTCTATCAATCTCTACTCTCTTCCTGTCTTCATCAGAGTAGTTTGCCACAGCCTTGGGTATCATATCACCACCAGTAGTTTCCCTCCTAAGCTGTTGATCAGCTTTTCTTTTCTTTTTCTCCCTTTCTTCCTCTAAGACCAACCTTGTTGCTTCTTCCTTTTGTTGGATTTGCAACACATTTTCCTTTTCTAACTCAACTAACTCCTTTAATGGTAGTAGGATTACATCCTCATTCGCAGCTCCTAAATTGACAAGTCTATCAATGTTCCCACTTTTCTTTTATTGTTGACAGCCTCCTGGTTGGCTGCAGCTGCTTTGCTACAAGAAGCTAGCAACTTCCCAGTTGGAAGTCTACCTTTTCTTTTGAGCTTTTCTAACCTTGCTTCCTCTTAAAGCCCTTCCTCGGTCATCTTCCTCTTTCCTTTGACATATTCAGAAGTGCCAGACTTTGGGGGTTCTTGGATAGAAGGTTCAGGTTGAGTAGTGGTAATGGGAGTTGGTGTCAATGTTAATGTTTAAGCTAAGATTTGGGTGAGAAATCCTCCCTATTAACCTCAGATGAAAGTTCTAAGATTGCATCTATGATTATTAGATCATCGGATAAGGAGAATAGTCCTTCCGCAGCTGCAATCTCAGCTTCGGAAGATTGAAGTTGTTTGTCCGAGGCTTTGACTTGTTCTTCGGAAGTCTGTGAAAATGCATTTTCTGTCCCAACATCTATTGTTGCTGGACCATCAGTCCTTGTTTCCCCTTTGAAATCATCTCGGATTCCACTTGGACCTTAGGTTGACCAACTTCCTCAATAGTAGTAAAAGATGCATTCAACATCTGAAGCTCTTGAGCTCCAAGGTAAATCATAGACAAGTTAGGACTTGGTTGTTCAATGAGAGATTCTATAGGAACTTGTTAAAGAACCTGTGAACTTGTTGAAGAACCTGTTAAGATCTTGGAGCATACTTTGATCCATTTGAATCATGACAGAAGGAGGCTTAGGAAAAACTAAAGCTTTTTACATGGGGTATCTT
The DNA here is from genome assembly GCA_025506515.1 of Flaveria trinervia. Taxonomy (NCBI): domain Eukaryota; kingdom Viridiplantae; phylum Streptophyta; class Magnoliopsida; order Asterales; family Asteraceae; genus Flaveria; species Flaveria trinervia. Next base: position 31,323,141 of record CM046443.1, on the reverse strand, counting down.
GAACTTAAGGAAGTGAGAGCTTGACTCTGTGGTTCCTCTTGTCTTTGGCTTTGTCTTTAAACACTCTCCCCCCTTTTGGTAGCATCATCTTAAGAGCTTGATGAGCTAGAGGAAGAGGTTAATGAGATCTAAATTGGTACATGCCTAACAGTCCTCTCAATCTATTGCTCAGCTAGTTTGGCCTTGAGATTTTCAATCTCAAGTTGCTGAGTGGCAGACCTATCCTCTAAAGTCCTACCTTAGATTCAAGGTTTGACTTTAGAAAGTAGGTTTTTAATGGTGAGTTGCAGTCTTCCCTCATCTTCTTTTGAAGAATCATAAGGAGATGAGGTAACATACCTAGTATGTTCATCCTCCCCATCAGATGTGATTTCTTGGCACCCTGGTTTCCCTTGCTCAATGATGTCTCGGTTAGAGTCATCAAAAGGCATGGTTGCCATAGATTCGGTCTTAAAGATGTTACACTATCCTAAAGGTCCATTAAGGCTCCTTCAGTAGTGGCAGTTGAATCTACATGAGTCCCCTCCACATTTAGTAAAGGCTTGCTGATGGGGGCTAGAGATAAGAGGTCTCTCTAGGCTCTGTTGATCCTTGAGAGTGTTGTGGATAAACTTCATTGCCATGGAGGGATGTAATCTCTTCATCAGTTTTGAATAGAAAGTCAGTAAAGGATATAGAAGTTAAACCTAGTGACCGGGGACCTTGGTCAATGTCTAATAGAATTGAGCCTATGGTGGGGCTGTCTTTTTTTGGCTGCTCAAGGGTGTATAAAGACTCACCCTAAGGGTTTTTAGCTTGGGTTTCGGGCTCATGGTTTGAGACAGAGGAGACTCAATACCCATATTGAGGTCAAGAGTGAAGGATGGGCAGACCTCAGACTGAGTGGGAGCCCATTGTTCCACTCTAGTCTTTTGGATTGAACATGAGGAGCTTGTTCAATCAGAGAAGATTGAACAAGGGTTAGTTTGGGACGTCTCTGGTATGTGATAGTGATAGGGTGAGAAGGTAGATTTGGTAGTGTGAGGGTTGTTGCTGGTGTGGGTTCATCACCTGTGGGGTTAACAGGGATGTCACCAGGAGCCATTGGCTCAATCATACTCGGAAGTAGTGCAATATATCTTCCGGTGAAATTGGTGAACACTTTCTTCAACACTTTGAAGATGGTCGGCCTCATGTGAGGGACAGTCAAAGCAGCTGCACAGACAAGCTGACTTTGGTTCAGCTCACAGTTGATAATATGTTGAAGGAACTTAGGATACATGAAGAATGTGTCCCTCTAGAGGTTCTTCATCATATTTGTCAACACAAAACGTGAGTAGTTAAAACGGAAGCCTTTCACCGTTCCACAAGGGTATCCACATCTCAACATACCTGAAGTATTGCTCAGTTAGGGTTTCACCTGTTTTGAAGGTGAAGTTTTCAAACTGCTGCTTCAGGAGATTCTTCTTGTTCTCCTTGGCTTCAGAGGAACCCTCATACATCAGTTTCAGTGTATCCCACAACTGCTTGGCTGTTTTGCACTTCTTGAAACCTTTGTATACAGAGTTTGGAAGAGCAGTCTGAAGGGTTGTCATGGCTTTTCTATCAATCTCTACTCTCTTCCTGTCTTCATCAGAGTAGTTTGCCATAGCCTTGGGGATCTTACCAGCACTAGTAGCAGAGGGGGTGCTAGGTATATAAGGTTTATTCTCAATAGACTCCCACATTCTTGAGTCTAGAGACCTGATGAAACCTTCCATTCTTAAGCACCAGGTATCAAAGTCATCAAGAGTGATCAGTGGGGACTTGTTCATGGTTCCAGTTTCCATATCAGTCTTGGAAATGACTGTCATTTAAAAAGTTTAGTATTTATGTGTGTGAGGGATCTTAAGATGGTGAGATCTTATATCAAGAGCCTGGAAAGCTCTGATACCAAATGCAGGACCGGTGAAGGGGGTCACTTACAACACAACAACACAAAGAGGAGATTAACTAAAACTTAATCAAACAGTATACTGGATTAACCACAAGAACACACTAAGAACACAAGTAATGTAAGAGACAGAACACAAGAGCACAAGTATATGGTTTTCAAGAATGCAGTATATTGTTTTCTCTATGTTCTATTACAAAGTGTTACAAAGCATATAGAAAAGATACAAGAACATGAGATACTTATACCACATCCTACAGCCAGCCATACTTTGAAAGCTAGCTAGATACAATTGACTAGACTAAAAAAATCAATTGCAGAGTCAAAAAGGCAGATTGCCCTTTTGACTTTATGACTATGACATGCCATAGTCCCATCCTAATCTATTACCAAAAGGATAAAGTACATCAAGTAGAAAGTTACAAACTCAAGACCTTAATGTACAGTTACCAAAAGCATGGACCTTTTCACCAACTCATGCAAGTTGGTGACTTTATAGAGATGCAACGGAAAGGTGTCCAGCTTTATGGAATAGTACATCAGATAAAGCATGTTACTAAAAGTCTTCGGAAGAAATCTGTCTTCATGAGTTGAGGCTTCGAAAGACTTTGTCTCTGAAACTTCAGAAGACTTCATCTTTGGCTTCGAAAGATATTGGTCTTGGCTTTGGAAATAATTAGTCTTGGCTTCGGAAGATTTCACACTTAGAATATTTCTATTGCATATGTGAAACTTCCGAAGCATTCTTCTTCAGTACTTGTGCAGTATGCATGCAGAAAGACTTTGGTTGCTTTAGCCTTTATGCATTTTCAGACTTTCTAAAATCAGCTTTTAAAATGTTTAAGGACTCAAGATCAGATTTCATCTCCAAGTTATAGGACCTGTATCTATTTACTTTAGCAATGCATTCAGGGGTATAGAGATGTTCCAATACCTTGGCTTCATCATGATCTGCCATCAGTGCTTGGTTTGGAGAAACATCTTCCACCTGAAAGCTCCAGTCAAAGCTTCCTTCTTCAACAGCAACAACACCTGCTACTTTGGCTTCTCATTCTTGGAGCTTTGTCAGTGTAGTGGGTTTGGACTGTGTTTGGCCACCACTTGTTCTAGGTGCCTTACACTCCCTGGCAAAATGGCCCATCAAGTTACAGTTGTAACACTTGACTTTGCCTTTGTCCAAGCCAAACTTTCCACTAGTTGCATTGCTTTAAAACTTCCTTCCAGTCCACTTGTAGAACTTCTTGGCTCTGTGAGTGAGAAGAGCCATCTGCTGGACTATCTCCATGTACTCCAGATCATCTGGATGGATACAGTCCAGGTCTTCAAGGGTGAATAGGAAGCTGCCATAACTTTCATGAGAAGACACAAATGCTTGAGAAAAACTTGTCTCTTGGAATGGGCTTCCTTGGGTGTAGTTCTATCTTGGTGTCTCTAGGAAGGTGATGAAAGGACCCTTAGGTGAGTTGTCAGGGTAGCATATGAGATGATGTTCGGGTTCTATACTATCTCTTTCAACCACATGCAGGGCTGAACCCATTTGATTGTTGGAGTTGCCAGATGAACCTTGCATGTTCATCTCCATCTGGTAGCCACTAAGAATCCTATATAACTCTGTCAGAGTAAGAGTTTTTAGATTCTCAGTCCTCTAAATCACCATACAGTAATGTGTCCACTGCCTAGGAAGGGAGGACATGAACTTTCTTATAATGTCCCTGTTCTCAAGAGGAACTCTTCCATCCACAAGGGTATCCACAATCTCAACATACCTGAAGTATTGTTGAGTCATGGTTTCACCTGTTTTAAAGGTGAAGTTTTCAAACTGTTGCTTCAGGAGATCCTTCTTGTTCTCCTTGGCTTCAAAGGAACCCTCATACTTCAGTTTTAGTGCATCCCACAGCTGCTTGGCTGTTTTGCACTTCTTGAAACCTCTGTATTAAGAGTTTGGAAGAGTTGAAGGGTTGTCATGGCTTTGCTATCAATCTCTACTCTCTTCCCGTCTTAATCAGAGTAGTTTGCCACAACCTTGGGGATCATACAAGCACCAGTAGCAGAGGGGGTGCTAGGTATATAAGGTCTATTCGCAACAGACTCCCATATTCTCGAGTCTAGAGACCTGATGAAACTTTCCATTCTTAGGCACCAGGTATCAAAGTCATCAAGAGTGATCAGTGGGGACTTGTTCATGGTTTCAGTTTCCATATCAGTCTTGGAAATGGCTGCCATTTGAAAAGTTTAGTATTTGTGTGTGTGAGGGATCTTAAGATGATGAGATCTTATATCAAGAGCCTGGAAAGCTCTGATACCAAATGCAGGACCGGTGAAGGGGGTCACTTACAACACAACAACACAAAAAGGAGATTAACCAAAACTTAATCAAACAATAAACTGGATTAACCACAAGAAGACACTAAGAACACAAGTAATGTAAGAGACAAAACACAAGAGCATAAGTATATGGTTTTCAAGAATGCAATATATTGCTTTCTTTATGTTCTATTACAAGTGTTACAAAACATATAGAAAAGATACAAGAACATGAGATACTTATACTACATTCTATAGCCGGCCATACTTTGAAAGCCAGCTGGATACAATTGACTAGACTCAAAACAAAATCAATTGTAGAGTCAAAAAGGCAGATTGCCTTTTTGACTTTGTGACTATGACATGCCATAGCTCACATCCTTATCTATTACAAAAAGGATAAAGTACATGAAGTAGAAAGTTAAGACTCAAGACCTTAATGTATAGTTACCAAAAGCATGGACCTTTTCACCAACTCATGCAAGTTGGTGACTTTACAGAGATGCAGCGGAAATATGTCCAGCTTTATGGAATAGCACATCAGATAAAGCATGTTACTAAAAGTCTTCGAAAGAAATTTGTCTTCATGAGTTGAGGCTTCGGAAGACTTTGTCTCTTAAGCTTCAGAAGACTTCATCTTTGGCTTCGGAAGATATTGGTCTTAGCTTCGGAAGATATTGGGCTTGGCTTCGGAAGATTTCATACTTAGAATATTTATGTTGCATGTGTGAAACTTCTGAAGCATTCTTCTTCAGTACTTGTGCAGCATGCATGCAAAAAGACTTTGGTTGCTTCAGCTTCTATGCATATTCTCTACATTTACTTTTTACTGTGTGGGGCTCAAAGGTATCCGTTACAGAGAGAAGTCCTCTTCCGAAGGTAAAAGCATTTCCGAAGGTTTTATGTTCCGAAGCCAAACTTATTTCTGAGGGTAAACGAATTTACTTCCGAGAATAAGAGTGTCTTCTGAAAGAAGTTTTCGAGCTTCAAAAGTATTAAAGATAAGCTTCCGAGACTAAAAACTCTTCAGAAGGTAGAACTTGTATTGAGAGAATTGCCTTCGGAAGAGAATGAAGAGTTCTTCCGAGGGTAATTTTCTCTTCGGAAATACTCACACTTAATCAAATGTGAAGAAAAGCTTTTGTAACATGGCTTAGATTGTAAATGACAAAGGACAAGACACATGTTAAAAGGTTTTCAAATAAGACATATTAGTTAATGTTTATCATCCCAATAGTTGTAATAAGATACTTAAATCTCTGTTCATCAAAGACTTTGGTGAACAAATCAACATATTATTCATTTGAGTCAACTTTGACTAATTTGATCAGGTTTTTCTCATTAATACCTCTAGTGAAATGGTACCTAATATCAATGTGCTTTGTCTTGGAGTGCTTCACAGGATTTTCAGTGATGGAGATAGCATTGTTGTTGTCAATGTGGATATGAGTGTTCATGAAATTGAATCCATAGTCTAGCATCTGGTTTGAATCCACAGCAGCTGAGCAAAGCAACTTGCAACAACAATGTATTCAACTTTAGCAGTAGATGTAGAGACACATGATTGCTTCTTGCATTGCCATGAGATGATCCTACACCAAGAAATTGACATTCACCTGATGTTTATTTCTTGTCAATGTTGCAGCCACCATAGTCACTGTCAGAGTAGCCGTAGAGATTGAAATTGCTATTCCTTGGATACCAAAGACCTAATTTAGGTGCTCCTTAAGGTATTTGCGATTCTCTTGGCCGCAACTAGGTGAGACACCTTTGGATCAACCTGATATCTTGCACAAATGTAAGTTGCAAACATGATATCAGGTCTACTTGTTGTGAGATACATTAGAGAAACAATGATTGCCCTATACTGATGTTGATCAGTATCCTCCTCCTTACAGTCAGGAAAACGATTATGGTTTTTGGGTATGGGTGTCTTGGCTAGATTACAATCTTTCATGTCAAATTTTTCTAAAATGTCATTAACATACTTAGATTGATTGATGAAAACCCTTCCTTCAATTGCTTCACCTGAATTCCAAGGAAAAAGTCCATTTTTCCCTTGGAACTCATCTCAAACTTCTTCTTCATGATGCTTTTAAAGTCTTTAAACATTTGGTCATTTAAGGAACCAAATATGATGTCATCAACATAGACTTGAACAAGCAATATGTCCTTTCCAGACTTCCTTATGAAAAGAGTCTTATCAATGGTACCTCTAGTGTAACCATTCTTCAGGAGAAATTGAGACAATGTCTTATACCACAGCCTAGGTGCTTGGTGCAGCCCATATAAAGATTTATCCAATTTGCACACATAGTTGGGGTGTTGTGGGTCTTCGAATCTTGGAGGCTAGCACATATAGACTTCCCTATCTATATCCCCATATAGAAATGTACACTTGACACCAAGCTGGTAGACAGTGAAATTCTTGGATACAGCATAAGCAAGGAAGATCCTAACTACCTCAAGTCTTGCAACAGGTGCAAAGACATCAGTATAATCGATTCCCTCCTCTTAAGTGTATCCTTGAACCACCAGTCTTGCCTTGTTCTTGATGATCAAGCCTCTATCATCTCTCTTGTTTCTGAAACCCCATTTGTGCCTATAGGTACTTGACCAGATGGTAGCGGATATAGGTTCCAAACCTTTTGTCTTTTGACTTGAAAAAGCTCCTCTTACATTGATTCAATCCAGCTACTATCTTTCAAGGCATCTTCTACCTTCTTGGGTTCCATTTGAGATAAAAAGCATGAGTACAAGCAGACATTCCCTGATGAGTTTGTCCCCTTGTTCTCATACCATTAGAGACTTCTTCTATGATGTTCTCAATGGATGGGTGTTATGAATCCTTAGTCTAGGAATCACTTCCAGTTACAAAGATAAATCTAGATTGCACATATTTTGATTAGGACCTTGAACACTTTGTCCAGCTGCTGTTTCAAACTCATTAAATGAGGACCGATTGAATGAATGAGAAATATCATCATTTGTTGGTTGTGAAGCAGCATTAATAGTTGCATGTTCTTTCAAGATGTTACTTCCATCAGCTTGGTGTTATGCAGTGTCACCTAATGAAATTTGAGGGTTAGCAGGTGAAGCACTGGTTGAAACTCCACTATCCCTTGAGATAGTTATACTGTTAGATTTGCCAATAGTGGGAGCTTGAATTGTTACAGCTCTTAGAGAACTTAGAATAGGTCTGGGTAGCTCAAATAGTTGGTCATTATCAGAATTACTTTGAGCACCTGTTCTAGCTGAAACATTCTCACAAGACGGTTTAGAATAGTTTGGAAATAATTCTAAGTCAAAAATATGATCAGGGCCATTCCTCCTAACACAAGGAATGCGCTTATTGACAACAATGTTGGATGATTCCTCAAATTGTTGATTTTTGATTTTATAAACCCTATAAGCTTTAGAGTTAGAGGAATATCCAACAAAGATAGCATCATTCGACTTTTCAACAAATTTTGCCAAATTGTCTTTGTGTTAAGTATGGTACACCTGCTGCCAAAAGACCTAGAAAACCAATGAACGGTGGCCTCTTGTTCCATAGCTTATAAGGGGTTTTCCATGTGGTTTTACTATAAGAACCCTGTTCTGTACATAGCATGCAATGTTGACTGCCTCTGCCCAGAATGTTAGAGACAGCTTTGAATCAACCAACATAGCTCGAGCAACCTTAATAAGTGTCCCGTTTCTCATCTCAGCAACACCATTTTTTTAGGAGTTCTAGGAGCACTATATTGCCCGGCAATCCCTTTTGAGTTACAGAATGAGTCAAGAACGTAGTTCTTAAACTCAGTCCCTTGATCACTTCTAATTATTTTAACCTTGTGATCAATTTGATTTTCTATTTTAAGAATAAAAGATTTTAACATTTTAGTAGTTTCATCTTTAGATCTTAAAAAGAATACGCATGTAGATCTTGTAAAATCATCAATAATCACAAGGTAGTATGATTTCCTTCTAATGCTCATTATACTTGTAGGACCAAATAGATCCATGTGCAGTAAGTGTAACAGAGCGGTGATAGAGTTAACAACTTTGGATTTATGAGATGTCCTATGTGCTTCCCTTTCAGGCATGCAACACAGTTATCTTTGCAGAAAAATTCATTTTTAGGCAAACCATGTACCAGGTTATTTTTAGCCAATTTACTCATTGTCTTAAAATTTACATGACATATTTGTTTATGCCATAGTGTTGACTCATCACCATCAACTTTGAAAAGAAAGCATGACACTTCACCTATTGTCACACCCCAACCTTGATGGCGGAAACGTCAAGATGTGAGCGTTAAGATTGTTCACAGCCACATAACGCTATATTTAATGTAAATATTAAAATTATAAGTTTCAAAAGGTATTACAAACATAAGTCTCAAACATGAAATAATTTCCAAACAAAATAAAACATTACATAATATTTTATTTAATTAACTAGGTCCAAGTCTTAGTTTTATTACAAGCTTCAAAAGACCACTTTAAACTTGGGGGTTACCTGAAACATGATAAAAATAAAAGGTCGACTATAAATAGTTGGTGAGTTTCCAAGATTTTCATACATAATATGATAAAGTTACAAGTAGCAATTCATATCAAAGGTCATAAGTTAGTAAGGTTATAGAACACATATCGTTACAACCAAACCTTGATTTGATTACAAGTATAAAAGATTGGCTAAGTGTATTTGGTTCCCATGATGAATAAGCATACGTCATCAGGAGCCGGCAATACCTCGGCTTTAGCACCAAATAGGCTTGTCAGGCCCAAAGATCTAAGACGTCGTTAGGCTAGCAATAGTTACCGATTATAAACAAACCATGTATCTCATATAATCACTTACAACACACAAATAATCATGACAAAAATATGAATTGCAAGTGTTTTACAAGTCTCAAACGTTTATAAGTGTATGATGTATAAGTATCATGTTTCACCAAAAAATAGTGTGAAATAAAGTAAAAAGGGAGCAAGGAAACTCACTTGATCAATAAGTATGCTATGAAGATTAATAATAAGAATGATATAGATCGTTCCAAGATGAATCGTCACAAGGCACCTATATATATATATATATATATATATTTATTATATATATATATATATATATATATATATATATATATATATATATTACAAGATTTAAGTTAATATTAAGATTTAACGAATAAACACGAACTAAAGTTTCAAGTGGAGTTTGGGGATCTTTGTAGTACTCTAAATAATGTAACAAAGAAATATACCATGTATGTAAATTATTAAAAAGAAAAAATAACATTAAATCATCCATAATAGCTAATGAAGTTTAAATATAAACTTGAATAAACATTTGAAATAATCATGATTTTAACGATAATAATTTAATGGTAATATTCGGACCAATAATAATTTATAAATTTTATTATTCAAAATCCATTTTAATAGAGATAATCCAAGAACGACCTTTGTTAAAATGCTTTATTGAAAAGATAATTAGTTAACTAAATTTAGAAAAAATACAGAAAATAATTTGATGTCTTTAAAAATATTTAAAGTTTACAAAAATTATTTTTATATTTATTAAAAATTTCCCATAATTATTTTATTGGCTAAAAAAGCCTTAAAAATAAATGAGGTTGCCCGGGTTGAACCCGAGACCTCATGTTCAAGGTGCAGAGTCTTAACCAGTAAACCAAGGCACTCAACCGCGTTTAGATTAGGTTTTTAATCCTTAAAAACACCAACACAAAATCCCACCCAATTCTCATGAACCCTAATTCCAAAATCCTCAAAATTGAACCTTGATTCGTTATTGTAGGAGTCTGTAATCATGGGGCTTTTGTTCCCCATGTATAAACGAGCATGTACATGTATTTAATTACCCGATTCGAAGATGTATTGGTGATGAACATATGAAGAATAAACCGAAGAACAGGCGTGGTTTATGTCGAATCAATGGACAAGAATTTGATAATGATAATCAAATTTGTTGCACAGATAGCTTCTAAAGACTCCAATGAACAAAAGCCCTTAGTTAATTGAGGGTGAGATTATGAAGAAAATTGAGTTCGACTAGCTAAAGTTCCCCTAGCAGAGAGTTAGTTTCTGGTGTTCGATTTCTTTTCAGGTGAAATTGGAAGTGTAGATAGTTTAGAGATAGCTAAACGATTGTCTATGTTCGATTAATTAGATTATTATGAGGTTTTAATTGTTGAACAGTTAAATTATTGATTAGAGCTTCGATTTCAAGTTTGTTCATCTTCATAACCGAGTTAAACCTAATTAAATCTTACGTTTAGGTTCGAATCATGTTCTGGAAACGATTGGAATCGTTTGGGGTTCGAAATTTGGAGGTTTTATGTGATTTCAGGGCTCGCCGGACCTCGGCTGGAGGTGGCCGCGGCGGCCGCCGGATTCACGGGGAGAGAGAAAGAGAAGGAAATTAAAAAATATTACAATTTGGCCCTTGAACTTTTAGGTTTTATCATTTCATGAATAAACTTTCTGTTTTAGGTTTATAAATTGGCAAATAAAACCTTGTACTTTAAGCTTGAACCATTTTAAGTTTACTAGCATAATAAATTGTTCTAATTATTAGTATCATCATCATCATCATCATCATCATCATTATTATTATTATTATATTATTATTATTATTATTATTATTATTATTATTATTATAATCATTAGTATTAATGATATTATTATTAGTGTTATTATAATTATTATATTACTATTTATTTAATAGTTATATTATCAAGTGGTATATTAAAAATTGATGGCAACATAACAAGTAAGCATAAGCAATCACAAATATCATAATAAGAATTTAACAAAGATAACTTATAATTAAACCAAAAATACAAGATGTTACACCTATTGGGGAAACATTATTCATATCAAGCTTGTACATATCCCCTTTCTTGGGAAATCTAAGAAGCACTAATTCCTGAGGAATGTCATCCCAGGTTGGAGGATAATGCACTCATGTTCTGTGAAAAGCATTTGATGCTTTTGATCACAAAACTAAGAAACACTTAACAGGCTATGTTCAAGCTGTTTGACAAAGTTAACTTTGTCAACTTTTGATTTTCCATTGGATATACTTCCTCTGCCAGAAATATATCCTCATGCCTCACCTCCAAACTAGACAGGTCCTCCATCATAATGTTGAAATTGTTGAAGGAGAGATATGTTCCCTGTCATGTGCCTGGAGCATCCACTATCCACGATCCAAATATTGTTATTCTTGTCATATGGATGTCCCTGCACATAAGATGAGATTATTAGTTTTGATTAGAAACCAAGACTTGTTGGTCTGGGTTCTTTTAATGATAGTGGCATGATTGAACCAAAAGTTAAGCATGGGGTTTAATGGATGTCATTGAAGAAGAGGTTTGGGCTACAACATCTTCCTTAATCTTCCAATCCATCTTTTGGTTGATCATGGAGGATGAAGTTTTTGAAGCTTTTGCAGCATGGCATTCTTCCGAAGCTTCTTTCTTTTCGGAAGAAGCCTTCACCACCCTTTCTTCCGAAGTAGTCTTCTACTGGGATGGTTTCAAGGGGACTCTTTTGTTCTTTTGAGTCTTGACAGCTTTAGCTTCCGAAGCCATTTTCCCTTCAGAAAAAGGACTTTCTTTCGAAAGCAACCTTGCTTCGAAAACAAGCTTTCCCTTTTTCATCACTTGAACTATTTGATAAGGTTCAAATGAGAAACATTTCCTGAATCCTTCTTTTTTAACATTATTCTCATAATGTGTGCTAACAGGATTGTAATAACAATCCTTGGCCATGTGGTTTTGCAGACCACACATTATGCAACAATGTTAATCTTTTGGGAACTTGAGGATTGTTGTTTCTTGTTCTTTTTCTCTACATCAGCAACCTTTCTCTTTAACTTCTGATCTTTTGGTAAGACAAAAGTACTAGTACTACAATCCTTTCCTGAATCAGAGTTACCTACCACTTGGAACCCAACTGAGATGAATACACCTTTTTGTTTTGGGTCTATCTTCAGCTTAAATCAGTCACTTTCTTGGTAGTTTTTCTTGCTACCTTAGCTATGCTACTTCTGGCTTTGGTGGTCAGGATTTGATCATCACCGGTAGGAGTGGGTTGATTTACATGTTCCTTCCCTGTGGTGGTCTCTATTATTGCATCATTATTCAACTCAAGTGAAGATGGGTTAGTAAATGGGACCTCTTGCTCTTCAGTACCACACCTTGGTTGTCTTATGGACTCATAAGAGTGTGGTGGAGTAATTTAATTAGTCCCCAACCCTTTTTTGTTTTGATAACAAATTTTGGAGTGGAATGATGATGTAACAATAGCTTGGAAGTTTTGCTCAGAAATAGCATACTTCCTGGCTTGAGCCTTAGCAGTGACAAGCTGGGCTTGAGCCTCAAACAATTTGGATATTAAATCCTTTATTTGAGTCTTATAGTTTGAGTGTTCATGTTTTAATAAGGACATAATTTTCTCTAACTCCTTAATTTTTCTTTGATAGTCAGATTCATCCCTTTTAAAATCAGATTTTAAAACATTTAGAGACTCACAATCTCCATATTGTAGTCTAGTTACAATTTAACCTTAGCAATACATGCAGGAGTACAGAGATGTTCATATACCTTATTGTCATCTGTTCCAGCCATGAGTGCTTGAGCAGGAGTCACATCCTGTACCATAAAGCTCCAGTCAACTTTTTGAGCCATTGCAGATGTCTTTGTTGACTTTCTAGTGGGCTTTGATGTAGAGGGATGTGTGGAGGCCTGCGGGGTTCCTAGATTTGACTTGGGAGCCTTGTACTCCCTTGCAAAATACCAAGTTGGTTACAGTTGTAACATTTGGCCTTAGTTTTGTCAAACCTAAATTTGCTATTGGTTGGGTTCTAGGGAAATTGCCTTCTAGTTATATTAAAGAACTTCTTTGCTTTGTAGGTTAAGAAAGCCATTTGTTGGACTATGTCCACATAGTCCACATCATCTGGACTGAAGCACTCTAGATCATCAAAGAAGTACTGATAGTCACTAGAGTGTCCACTTCCTGAGACAAAGGCACAACTGTCCTGAAAGGAACTATGCTGAGCCTGTTGAGACCTTGGAGTCTCAAGAAATATAATATATGGTCCAGAAAAATAGGATGGCTGCTGGGTGTATGTTAGGTACTATTGAGGTTGGGTGGGTCCTGAGCCTTCAACAACCATTAAAGCGTTGCTAGCAGGAAGACTCAGGGTCTGCTTTTCTGATGGCCTCTCTTGTTTTCCATCTCCAAACGGTATCCATCAAGGATGCCATAGAGTTCAGTCATGGTGAGGGTGTTCAGATTTTCTGTTCTCTTGATAGAGACACAGTAGAACGTCCACTCATTAGGAAGTGCACTCGTGACCTTTTTTGTGAGGTCTCTAAGTTCAGGAGTAATTCCCACAGACTGGAGGGAAGAAATGAG